>LZPO01017292.1:205850-227539 GCA_001675575.1 Neotoma lepida | reverse complement strand
CCAAAAACAAAACCACCAAAGCAAGGCAAGTGTCCCTAGCTCTGGCTGAGAGGCATAAACTAAATACTCTTTAGTTTAAGAGATGGCCTGTCATCTACAGTGTCCTGGCTGGCACTTGACCTTGGACTTAAGCTCTCAGAACACCTGTGTATGGTTAAGTCACTCAGTCTGTGGCAGCCCAAGCAGACTTGAGTCAGCTCTTTCGGGGAGGGAGTGAGAGTGAGCAGACTCCTGTCTGAAGGCATTGTGCTTGGAATGCACCTTGGCCCCAACAAGGGCTCCTGGATCATCCTGGGCCTCAGCGCTCATCTCTCCACATGCAGTTCCCAGAGATCTGGACCTACTGACTTCACTCTGGATCAAGACAGTCATGTTCAGGGCCTGACCCCTGGCCACACACAGCGAAGCCTTTCAGACCACCCGGCAGTGGCCCCAGCTTCTCTCATCTCCTAGAGACCGTCCTTTCCTGCACTCTGACCATTGTCTCCCAGGAGACTTGAAGTCTGGTGCATTGTGTCCCATTCTGAGTGGCTTTTCCATGGTGCTGGGGAAGTGGTCAATGAGCCTGTTTCATCAGAGCNTCAGACACTTCACCTCGTTCTGTCTCATTGCAATGGGATCCTTCAACTTAGATTGCCAAGCAAGGTGAGGTGGCCTCAAGTGTCCCTGCTTACTAGAACTGTGCTGGGTGTTTTTGCAGAGCTCCATTGGCCCTCTGGGTGTGGGACTGGTTGTGGTGGCCCAGGCAGGTGTCCCAATGTTGATGTTGTGCTGTGGGATGTCTTGATAACGCGTTGCGTTCTATTGGACTCAATTGACAGCATCTTTGGTTTTATTTTTTAATGTTAATTATTTTTAGAAGGTATTTTTAAATAAAATGAAAGATGAAAACATCTGTAAGACCCCTCCCACCTAAGGCTGTTGAAAGTNGCCTGCAGGGCATCCCTTTGGGCCACTCTTCCCTGGGTACTTCCTTAGATAATTAATTGATCAGGTTTGCTTTCCATTTGTGGTCCATGAAGAACAGGGGACCAGTATAAAATGCTAGGTTACAGGGAGCTTGGGTGTAGTGATCAGAGACCTTGAATTTGGACAGCACAGAGCCCCCAACGGGTGATGTAAAGCACATACTAGTGGTCATTACGCTTAGATGCCCCCCACCAGAGGGTAGAAGTTGGGGGGTGTTATCAGGTACAATTGGGTTGTGCTGGAGGGAAATCTCAGTGCAGCCTGAGGAGTTGGAACTTTTTCCTGGGAGGAGTTCAGAGCTGTTTCCTCCCTCCAGAGAGCAGGGCACTCCCAGCTGTGTGGTGTCCAGGAAGGTGAGGCCTAGGGGAGATGAAAAAGTCACATCATGGGTCCATTACTGGCAAGCCACAGAGAGCTGCTATCCTTGNATAAACCTTGAATCCCCAGGGATGAGGGTGGTTGGGGTGATTACNTCTTGTTTATAGACAGACCCAGAGATGGAGTGTACTTGATCCCCCCANGGTCCCCTTTCTGGCTGTGTGTGCAGTCATGGAGCTATTTTAAAAGCACATGAAGAACCAGTTGGTCACTCATTGGTATAAATATTTAGGGCTGTGATTGGGCTCAGCTGTTTTGTGTATTTGGCCAGCTGAGGGGGCGGGGGCTTGACGACCTCCCTGAGTGTAGTGTCCAGTGTGTGNCAGTGAGCTTGTTTTTTCCTGGAGCAGATGAAGATGTGCTCATGTGGGTCACTTGACACTTGGCTTCTGTGTTTCACCTATGATGATCATGTGTGAAGCCAGCATGGAAGCTTCTTGATGTTTGTAGGGGGCACCTGTGTGTGCCACAGCCAGTTGCTTTTGAGTGTGCTGAGGGGGATCTCATGCAGATGTGTGTTTAGATCTAGTCAGCAAGGATGTACAAACTGAGTGTGTTCCAGTGTGTGTACGCACATGCACAGTCTGTGTAAGAGTACATCTGTGTGTATGTGGATCCCTCTGTGTGTGTGTGTGTGTGTGTGTGTGTGTGTGTGTGTGTGAATGTCTGCATGAGTGTTCCTGTATGTGTATTTCTCCTTAACCTAATCATACCCAGGAGGAAGCAGAGGACAGAGCAGATGTCCATGGAGGCTGGGGACATGTTCTCACTCTAGTACCCCATACAGGGGAAGGGCAAGGATGTGGTCCCTGCTAGTGAACTGTGCAGGAAGGTTTGTTTGAATACCTGGACACAGTGGGTATGAGATGTGAAATGGAAGTGCTACAGAGTTGTGTGGGTCTCAACANGTGGCTCTCAACCATGACCCCCAAAATAAACCCCGAAAAAGCCTCCAGAATAGATGTCACAAAGTGCCCCCACACAACGGTGATACTTCTCCACTCATTGCCTTGGGGAGGCTGGGCCGCCTGTGGTCAGGACCCTACAAGCTCCTGTGGGTTGTTTACTGGATCCCTTTATGTGCTTGTGGCATGTGGGTTAGTCTTGACTGAAGCAGTGGCTGTTCCCATGACACTGGCCCAGTGTGCTCGCTGGGGAAGAAGTGCCAGTGGGTTTCATAGGTAGTTTTGCCTGACAGACTTAAAGAAGCTGTGGGGAGCAAACTGTGCTACTGTGGTCCCCAATTTATCAGCATCCACATGAGTGGCTTCCAGGGAGTCCCCCCTCCCAAATGCAGGTTCACATCCCCTATCCAAAATTTGAGAGGGAAGATTTTTCTACAACAAAGTCAGGCTGACCTTCTCTGGGGAGGTGGCATTTGGTGTTTTCTTGCCCTCTGTTCATGCAGGAGTGACATAAAGACAGATCAGAGATGGGAGCACGTTGTCATTGGTGGTCTTCACTAGTTTTCGTGCATCTTCATGTAAGCTCTACAGTGGCAGGTCACTACGGTGGCAGGCCATGCTCAGGGCATCATGTCCTGGTCCCCCCACCCTCTACTCCTCCTGTCTCCCTCCCCCAGCTCACCTGGACACTTTATTTTCCCAGCTAGCATCTCTGTTGCTCTGTTCCCAAGAGTTCTTTATGGACCCTTTCTTCATGACGTCTGAGATAGGTCCTCCAGCGCTCACAGTCTGTGAGATAGCCACTGCATGGATCAGCCAGCCACATAGCAGGCCCTGAGAGGGTGCTTCCAGAAAAGCAGCCCTGTAACCCAGGGTCCTGGAAGCCAGTGGCCAAGGTCAGGGTGTCATTTCTGGTGAGGTCTCTCCTGTTCTCAGACCACACCTCTCTAGGTCCTTTCTGCTTGGAACTGACCTGAGTGGGGGACAAGGTCTGCTGCCCCCACTTTCCTCCTCNCACTCCTCCTGTAAGGAGCACCAAGGCTGATCTGATCTGGGCCCTGCCCTGTGGCCTCACATAATGACTTGTAATTATCTTCTGAAGAACAGGTCCCCAGCAGTCACATCAGAGAAATGGATCAACATGATTCAGCCCGTGACAGTGGCACAGCCTACCTGTGATGCTCCATTGGCCTCTTTTGTGGGTCCCTGATGTCGTCCCCCATGATCCAGAACTCCAGCCAGCTTTCCTAGAGTTACTCATGAAAGCCAAGTTCATGGCCTTCCTCTGGGCTTCTTCCTGTGGTGACTCCTTCTGGCACACAGTGAAGACCCAGTCCCTATCTTAGACTACAAGGTGAAAGAGCAAAGTCTGCAGCCTTGACCCCACAGGCCAGACCACCCTGACCTGTGTGTGTGTGGCCCTCTAGCTCAGGACCGTGTCTGTGGATTACATGGTGGGCGAAGGTTCTTAGGGCAGCTTTGTGGTGCAGGGAAGTTAGACGACATCTAGATCTCAGCCTCCCGTGTGCCATTTTGTGGAGCCACATCATGCTTGGTGTCTCATGTGCTGTCTGGCTGCTTTCACAAGGAATTGGTAGAGTCACATAGTTGAGACAGAGAGACATACTAATTCCTTGGTTGTGTCTCTTGGCTTACAAAGCCTAAACTTGTTTATTCTCTGGTCCTTGACAGAAGTTTGCCAATCCCTTGGTAAGTCTCTTGCCTCCTACTCCGACCTCCACGCCCTCCAAGCTCCCATTCCCCCAGCTCCATCTAGACTCCTCTCCTGACTGCTCTCTCACGGACGGACCTCAGGGACTCTGTTCTAACTGTACACCCCGCCCTGAGTATCCACTCACCTCCTGGCTATGCCCTGCTTAATTTTTCTTTTAAATTACATTCTGTTTATTTTATGTGTGGGCACAGGTGTGCACGTCAGAGGACAATGGANGGAGCTTTGCTTCNGTCATGTCGGTCCTGTGGATGGAACTCAGGCTTATTTGTAAGTGCCCTTTACCTGCTGAACCATTTCACCAACCCATGCCTGGCTTTTTAAAAACATGGTTCTGGAGATAGAAGATGGGTTCCTGTGTGTTCTTTCTCAGATCTCTCTGTAGCCTGGCAGCTAACACTTGTGAAGATTGTTTTTCGCCCAACCACCACTGCCGGTCTGTAAGATCCCCTAAGGTACTGATGTGTAGACATGGCAGTTGGAACTGGTTTGGAGCATTTAGTTTGTGTTGTTGAAGGATGTAATGTAGAATAAATAATGATACAATTTTAATGCTTGGGAATGTTTCCTGAGTCACAGTATGATTTTCAAAACCGTTACACACTGAGGCACGTGGATCTCTCAGATGTTCCTCAGAGACACCAAGTGTGAAACTGGCAGTTTGCCTTTCATTTTGTATTCTCTGTGATCAAGGCATTGTTCTCAGAGGCTTTGGAGATTGGGAAGGGGCAGAAGAGCCCATGGGATCTGATGTCCCTAGGAGGCAGTGCTCCTCGGCCTCATTGTCACTGAAACGATAAGTGTGTGTGCGTGTGTGTGTGGGCACTTGTGCATGCACATCCTGTGTGCCATCCCTGAAGAGATGGTCCTGGCTGTAAGAAAGGTAGATTAGCAAACATAGGGAGCAAACTAGTAAGCAGCACTGTTCCATCTTCCCTGCCTCAGCTCCCTGCCTCCAGATTCCTGCTTGAATTCCTGCCCTGACTTCCTTCATGGTAAACTATAAGCTGTGTGAGATGAAATAAACCCCTTTCTCCCAAGTTGCTCTTAGTCATGGTATTTATCACATCGATGCAAAGCAATCTAGGGCAGCTCCTTGTGCTTGTTCAGACAGCCTTCTTACCCAGCAAGCCATCTCTCCAGCTCCCAAATTGACACATAAGAGTTGTACATACTTATGGGGCCCATTGTGCTGTTTTGATCATGTATGTGATGTGTGATGGCCATAGTGAAGTAGGTAGCATTTTCACCATCTTAAACCTGCATCATTTCTTCATGTTGGGCACATTCAGGTCCTCTCAGTCTTGGGACACGCATGGTGTGTCCTTGTTTTTCTCCTTCCCAGCCAGACCTCAGCGCTGCCCTGCCTGCCCTGTCCACTCAGAGGCACCGAATATCTCTCTGCAGTCTTTTCTTCTTCTGCCTGTGAAGACTTGCTCGACTCTGCTCTGGCTTTGGAGTCTCTCCAATCTGAGCACTCAGCTGGGGTAGTATCATCCTCACTTCTAATCAAGGCACGCACGCACGCACTGATTGGCATAACATGCTAGTGTGTGTGAGCACCCAGTGGAGTGGTACGNTGGCCGTCTCTTCTGGTGTCCGTGGTGTGAAGGCCTCCTGAAGTGCTCATCCTCATGCTAGCTCACTGTTGTCTTGGGAAAACTTGCTATTAATAGTTCCTAATCTAAGAATGTAGATGGAAAAAATGACCATAGCAGCTGAATCTTCTCAGATGCTCTCAAGTTGTGCGATTTGTTTGTTTTTTCATTTTATTTTTTCCTCCCAAAAGATAAATAGAATCATTACACTTGGAATGGAGGCAGTTTCCAGAAGGTGGCATTAGGAATAGATTCAGAAAAGCAATTTAACCAAAATTTATCCTTCCTTCCCTGGTGGATGTAGGAAAGGAATATGGCTGTTGCTTCACTCCTGGTGCCACTTCTTTGGTATTGTGTTCATACTTCTTGCAGATGATTATTTTATATGTATATTTTTATGTATATTATGTACCTGAGTGTTTATGTGTGNGCCACACATGTATAGGTGCCCACCAAAGCGAGGCCAAAAACTGACATCACATGCCCTGGAACTGGAGTGACAGGTGGTAGTAATCCACCTGAAGTGGATGCTGGGAACTGAACCTGGGTCCTCTGCAAGAACAGCAAGTGTTCTTGCCCACTGAGCCATCTCTGCAGCCCCCTGGATATGATTTTAATGGTTAGGTAGGACTGACACTGATGGGAGCTTTCTGGTGTCCTTATGCCATGCCACACATCTTGTGTCAGTTGTCCTCAGGAATGTTCCTGTCCCCACTTCCAGATGAGGACAATCCTTCTCAGGGGTCTGCAGTTGTCCTAAAATGCACAGCCAGTTCCTGGCAGAGCCAAGTCCTACAGTGCTCTTCCCAAGGTCTGCTGCCATATGGCTCAGCATGGCTTCATCTGCGTCATTGTGTCACTTATTTTCCTGTGGCCTTGTTGCCAGGTGAAGTGTGGGTACATGACAGTCAGTCCCTCAGATTCTCTCCCTTAAAGGAGGAGAAGAACGCAGCATCCAGAAACACNAATGTACGCTATGTACACATGTCTGTCTGTCTGTCTCTCTCTCTCTTTTTCTGTCTCTCTGTCTCTCTGTCTCTGTCTCTCTCTGTCTCTCTGTCTCTCTCTCTCTCTCTCTCACACACACACACACACACACGTTCATGTCATGGTTTCAGATGTACTTTTCAGGAGAAGCAGGGAAGTCTGTGCAGGTTCTCTGTGGAAAGCCTCTTCAGGTCTGACTCTGGAACACAGATGTCTATCTGAGGAGGAGAGAGGATGCACCCCTGGTCCACAGCCTCTGGTCTGGGCACTCACAGTTATTTAACAGTGGATATGTTCCCCGGTGGGATTATGGTGTGTTCCTTTTGCTTGGAAGGGCTTTCTAGACTATAAGCAGTACTGTGTCTGCAGAGGTCTGTGGAGCCTCTGATAGTTATTCACTAGNCACCCCCTTGGCTATTGCCCATTGCTGTCACTCTGACTCTGGCAGCACTTGGCACTCATTGGTTCAGAACTCTGGCTATAGCTATACAGATGTGCTGGCAGCTGCTGGGCTGGCACCTGTTTGCATAGGACAGGCAGAGTCTCTGAGCCCTCATTCACTAGAACACCATTTCTCAACCTGTGGGTCAGGACCCCTTGGTGTTATCGAATAACCCTTTCACAGAGGTGGCCTAAGACCATCAGAAAACACAGATATTTGCATTATGATCCATAACAGTAGTGTAAGAAGAACTTCTAACCAGTCTTATTAATAAACACGCGGAACAAGAAATAAGGGTGAAAATCTGACAGAGATCAGAGGAATTAGGAGCAAGCCACCACTCACCAATGCTGCCTCTACTTCCCAGGAGCGAAGTGGAGCAAAGAGACTGCCTTCCGGTCTAACCTGGCTTTTATACCTGTCTATCTGTTAACTAATTTCCCATCTTCCCAAGCTACATCACTTCCTGTCTTGTCTGCATGGATCTTCAGAACTCTAAGGTTGATACTGGGATTAAAGGCGTGTGCCACCACCTCCTACTGCTAGTTCCCCATGTGACCTTGGAGTCACAGAGAACCAAATGGATTAAGGGCGTGTGCTAACTTGCATGGCTATTGTTTTCTATTAGTGGCTGGCAGCCCCGTTTTTCCTCTGACCCTCAGATAAATTTTATTAGGGAGGACAAATAAGATATCACCACACAGTAGCAAAGTTATAGTTATAAAGTAGCAACAAAAATAGTTTTATGGTTGGGGGTCACCATAGCATGAGGAGCTGTGTTAAAGGGTCACAGCAAAAGGAAGGTTGAGAACCACTGCCCTAGAATATGAACTGCTCCATGGTGGAGATCTGGTTCTTGAGTCTAGAAGGAGGCGTTTGAATAGTGTACCCTATGAGCCCTACACCTTCTGATGCAATCTAAAGCCAATCCTCATAGAAGTAGGAGCACCATGTGTGGTATTTCAAAGCAAAAAGCAGCACTTATTACCTTGAACTAGACTTGGCTACAGTTAGCCTCACCTGGCCGAGAGGGTGGGCAGGAGTGGGGGCTGAACCCAGTGCTCTTGTTCCCCATGATGAAAGGACCGAGTGGCATGGGAGAGAGAGGGTTCCCAGATCTATGCACAGCAGAGTACATTTGGGAGAAACAGCATGTAGATGTTATCTCCTCTTGAAAGAAATCTAAAATACCAATAAAACCTCAAAGAACATTCCCGCAGAGCATTGTGGGCCCTGGGAATCCAGGCCTTCATCAGCACAATACTCCCTCTCCTCTACTGCCCTGCCTTCTCCAGAGTGCTGGCCTGAAGCCCCCTCTCTCTGTCTTGGGCTTGGGCCTCCCCCAGCTTACATAAAAGGCAGTCCTGCATATGGGCATTATACTAAACTGTGAGACATAGTTTTAGTGTGCCATCTGGCTAGGTAGGTAACACAGCTACTGTTCTGGAGTCCTGTTTGTCCCTGCGAGTGTGTCTGCTGGAGTCAGTGACCACATACATGGAGTCCAGAATAGGGTATGGGGCTGAGGCCTGGAGCCTGGGGCCTGGCTGTTCACTGTCAGGATGGAGAGTTCATAGGCCTTCATTTAGCTTCAGCTTCATGTGTAAACAGAGCAGGCTGAACACTGATCCTTTTGGGGTCTACTTCAGCTGGCACACTGGGGAGGACGGCTTAGATCAGTAGTGTGGATTCTCTGTGTGTGGAAAGCTGAACGGCACCCCGAGGACAGCTTTCAGGAATGGGAGCAGAGGTGAGAGTAAGGGCTCCCAGGCCCTGTGTTCCTGAGGGGTTTTTATTAGTATTTTGACTTTTAAAGGCAGGTAATAGTTACATGTTGTGTTTGTTGCAAACAGACATCACCGCTCTGAACATGTTAGGACAGAAACTACCTGGCTCTTCTCATAGTTTGTGCATCACAATGAGAAGATCTAGGCGTGTTTGCATCCCTGCCCAGCATCACAGATACCCATCCAGTGCAGACCCCCGTGTGCTGCGATGTGTCCTGTTGGAGTGAAGGAATCCACACCCTGTTTGGTGGACTGTGGAGTCTACTCACTCTTTCTTTGGGGCTCCTCCCTGGTACATCTCTAGTCCCTTCTTATTCTCCCAGGGAAAGAGGGTTGGCAGACATTGCTGAAGGCTGATGGAGCCAGCTGGATTCATGGCTAGATTTATAAAGTTCCACTGTGTCATCCCCGCTCCCCCTGTTGTAATCTGGTGCTGGGTTGGGGTGAAGTGACCTGCCAATTACTATGACCAACGAGGACTTGGTGGAGAGTCTATGGGTGGAGCTCTCANTAGGTAGAGCTGTCCCAGGCCAGGGACTGGGAGGTACCCAGGGAGGCTGGTGGCTAGGCCCCGAGTCCATGGTAGAGGTGGAGACAGTGATCTGCCCTGCTCTGTATTGGGCTGAGGCGCTTGCTTGCCTCTCTCTATGTGTCTAGCCCTGCCTTCTGGGGGATGAAGAGGATGCTGGGGGGTGATGATGCTTAGAGAAGTAACCTGGTCAAGTTATTCATCCAGTGTCCCAGACCTGGAAAACAGTACAGTCAGGGCTGAACAGGGGGCCCTGGACCCCTCGATGTCCTGTTTTTCCTTGGCTTCTGCCCAAAAGATTATTCTCTGGGTGTGTGGTATATGTGTTGCATGTGTGTTGTATGATTTTTTTTTTCTATTGCTTCGATAGAACACCATGACCAAGGCAACTTAGAGAAGAGTTTATTCTGGCTTAAGGTTCCAGAGGTAAGAGTCCATGACGGTAGAGTGGAAGCATGGCAGCAGCCATCAGGCATGGGGGCGGGAGCAGGAAACAGAGAGCTCACATGAAGCTGAAAGAACAAACTGGAAGGAGGGGGAGGCTATAAATTCTCTAAGCCCATATCCCATGATGCACCTCCACCATCAAGGCTGAACCTCCCAAACCTCCCCCAAACAGTGCCACCAGCTGGAGGTCAAGTGTTCAAATGTCTGAGACTCTGGGGGCATTTCTCAGTCAAGCCGTGTGTGTATGTGTATACATGTGTCTATAGAGGGTGGAGAGGCCCGAAGTCAACAGCGGGTGTCCCCCACAAATGCTTTCCTTTTTGAGACAGGGTCTCTGGCTGAATCTGGAGCTCACCATTTGCTAGAGTGCCTGGTCAGGAAGCTCTAGGAAACTTCCTGTTTCTACCTCCCCAGTTCTGGGATTATTAGAACATGCCAGGTCTTCATGACACTGTCGTAGTTAGGGTCTCTATTGCTGTAGTAAAACACCATAACCAAAAACAACTTCAGAGGAAAGGATTTATTTATCTTAAGCTTGTCCATCATCCAAGGAAGTCAGGGCAGGGACTTAAGACAGAAATTAATGCAGAGGCCATAGAGGAGTGCTTCTTACTGTCTTGCTCCTCATAGTGTGTTTAGCTTGCTTTCTTATAGAACCATTCACCCAGGCTTTGCATTCCCACAGTGAGCTGGGCCTTCCTTCCCACATCAATCATCAATCAAGAAGATGCCCCCCAGGCTTGCCTGCAGGCCAGTCTTACCGAGGCGTGTCTCTATTGTGATTCCCTCTTTTCAGCTATGTCTAGGTTTGTGTCAAGTTGACAAAAATCACCCAGCACATGCGGTGAGCACTTTGCCAACTGAGTCATCTCTCTCCCATTCCCCAAATAGTCTTAAAATACCTCCCAATATTTTTAATGGGAGAGAAGAACAATTTTGTATGATTCATTACTCATGAGAGGTCTTGCAGTCTGTCTGCGAGAGACCTGGGTAAGGGATGAAAACAACCCGCTGAAGAAGGCTGAAATTTGCAGTGCTNTGAAGCTCTTGTCCTAACTCATTACCTCCTTTCTGCTGTCCCTATGTCCCTTTAGCCACAAACTGTGCACATGACAGTGACAGTAGTAGAAGCAGCATGAGCAGTCATAGTAATAACAGCAGCACACAGTGTCTGGAGGGAGAGCCTCAGGGGAGTCGGGGAGTGACTGAGCTCTGCAGGGTAGTGTTCTGCAACTTTAAAGGATGCCTCTCCATTTCTGTAGGCAGCTTGTTTTCTTGCTAGGCAGGGAGAGTTTGTGACCAGTAGTGAAGGGACTGAGTGCTTGGTTACTGGTTATGGTTGTCAGGTGGGCAGTGAGAACTCAAAGAGGAGAAGAGGTTGAAGCAGGGGAGCATGGTGACGTTATGTCCCGTGGCAGGGCGAGACTGGGATGAAATGGTGGGGGGCTGGAGAATAGCAGGAAGCTCCAGCAACAGGTGGAAAAATAGCCAGGCAGACTGTGCCCGATGATTTGAGGTTTATAGGAGTGGAAGTTGATCCTGGCTGGGGATGGGCCAGGCAGTGAAGTGACAGCAGCAGACGGGCATGGGGGAGGCTGGCTCAGCTGCTCCTCAGTGACCTAACAGCAAACAGAATACCCAGTTCTGGTTCTGACCTTGTTATCCCATCCCCACACGAGGGATATCTGTGTTGATTACTTCTCTGTTGCTGTGGTGAAACACCATGATCAAGGCAACTTACGAGTTTATTTGGACTTACGGGGGTGGGGTGGGGTGTGAAAGTCCACCATTCTGTCTTCTGCATAAAGCAAAGGCAGAGAGCCAGTGGTGTGATAGGGGGCTTTACTTCTCAAAGCCTATCCCTAGTGATGTACTTCCTTCAAGCAAGGCTGTACTAACCCAGTCTTCTCAAACTGCAGCAGCTGGGGATCAAGTGTTCCACCGCAACAGCCAAGGACATGTCCCTTAGTCCCAGTCTGGTGGAGTGGCCTATCTCATGCCTTCTTCATTCTGGTCGGGGAAACTTGCTTAGAGAGTTGTGTGTTTGCATTGACACAATCTGCTGAGCAGTTGTGTCCTTAAAGAGCTAAGGGTATTTCCCTGGCAAGCAGGAGACCGAGCCAGGTGCAGAGAACAGCTGTCTGTTGGTTACAGCTGGAATGGGTCGTGTGTGGTCAGAATCACAGGCCCAGTCTGGCGAGTGGTTTCATGGGACTCCACAGCATCCAGGGAGTACAGAGAAGGGTGGGGAACCTGTGTAGAGGGCTGAAGATGTTACTCCTGGCTTTGTGTTGAGTCAGGAAAGTAGAAGCTGAACTGTGAGTTACAAGAAGTTGAGTCACCTGCCTGGGGATATGTGATGACTTTTCACCTGGCCACTTAGAGTGGTGAGCATCTCCTTCCCTATGAACAGCTGAACACTGTTGCAAGTGGACTGAGCAGCATACTAAAAAATTCAGAGGCCAGAAAGCTTCAGAAACTGAAGTCTGTCTTCCTGGAGTTGAGAGAAGGCAGCATAGGAGGGATCTGGTGAGAACCTCCTCCAAATTTCTAGGTGTCATCTCTCTGTGTCTGCACATGGGAGGAAGGGAAGACAGGAGGGGGAAACACACAGAGAAGGAGAGTGAGCTGGGGACCTTGCACTCAGTGTTCTGGTGTTTGTCACTGATACTAATCCTGTTGTGTGTGCAGTGTTCTGGTGTTTGTCACTGATACTAATCCTGTTGTGTGTGGGGGGCATCTTTATGCCTTCATCCAACCCCAACTGCCTCCTAAAAACCTCATTTATAATACTGTGTTTTGGGGTTCCAACATGTTTTAGATAGATCACTCCAGCCAGAGAGTGTAGCCTCCCCCCATTTATTCTGAGTGGCTTAACACTTTTGAATGCAGTGAGCTCCCCTGGACTCTCCACCATGATGGAGCTGAGTCTAGGCAGAGAAGAGGTACTCACAGTAGACTACACATGTTCCCTGTGGGTACCATCTCTGTGGAGCCCTTCTTCCCCATGTTCTCATTCTGGTCCTTTCAGCAGCCTCCTGTGGGAGTCGTCATCTCTCCTTGTACCCCTCTCTGGATATCGAGTTTCCTCTAGGCTTGGGGCCTTGATCTGCCACAGCTCCTGGGTGAAGGACTTTGTCCTTCAGCCCCACCTGTCATTTTGTCACTTGAGTGTTCCACACCCAGCACCTCACTGTCTTCCCAGGCTGGTGCTCCTGTGTTGNTGCCCACGTGACCTAACACTCTGGAGACAGAGATTCCCTCTTTGAGATGACAAGCCTCGTGAAGTCCGTGTGAGTGGTGAACATGAAGTGGAGGCATGGGCAGTACTTCTGGGTCATGCCATCCTAAGCATTGTCATAATGAGTGTTCACTCTGAGGAGTGGTCTGCCTGCAACTGGACATGCACTCTGTCACCTGGGGTGGGCAGGTGGCTCTGATCTCCTTCAGGCTGCGATTTATGGTACCTGTACACTTAGCTCCTTGCTGGGGCTGACTGAGCCACATGCAGGTGTAATTAAAGACTTTCTCTGTGTGTTCTCTCATACAACAAGGAGAGCAAGCCAGGTCTAGAGAACAGCTGTCTCCATTACAGCTGGAGTGAGAAATAGGACCCTGGTATCTAGATTTGGAGTGAATCCTTTCATTTCTTTGAGAAACATTCATGAGTTACATGTAGGACCTAAGTTTCTTACCTTTGTAGGATGTTTATATAAATATGTTTACATATGACACAAAGAAACCTTCCTGGCTGCCCCAGCTTGGGAATGTCTGGCTGGTGTTCTGTGGCAGAAAGTGTAGCTGATGTCCTTGTTTGGGGCACAACTTCTCATGGCCAACACCGCATTCCAGGCTGCTGGTCAGAACACAGGCTACCTGAGAGGCAGCTGTCTCTCANTATTAATGTTAATATTTATGTAAAAACCATTCTGGCCTGCAGCCTACTGTGTCCCTAGAGAATGGCTTTATTTCCTAATTGTCGCCCAAGTGCAATTTCAAGACTTGGTTTCCTAAATTGCCTTTTGTTTCCTAGTGGGCGTCTTGTCACAGGCAGGTGCGTGCACTTTGGGCATGTTCTTATGCTGGGAGGGAGGCCCTCCATGTGGGTCATAGATCCTCTCATCCCTGCAGGTCTCCTTAATTGAGTGACTGACCCTCTCCTGGGGTAGGGTAGCAAGGCGGATCCTCTGGTTGGTGGCCTAGCTAAGATGGGCCCAGGTGCCCCTTCACAGCATGTGATGCATNTGTGCAGCGGGCCAGGCCTGCGTAAAGAATTCACGCCAGCTGGTAATGAGCTCTCAGGGGCAGCGCCTGGTACGCCTGCGCCCTTCTGATGATCTATGAATTGCCCTTTGCCTTTGTGCTTATTCAGACTGACAAATACATGCTTAATAGCGGATGGTGCTCAGGCGCCAAGGGATACGTGCAATGCTGAGAGGCAGTTTCCCTCCNCCCTTTAGCACTTACAGAGACCTGGAACCTGTATAAGAAGGGTTGAGATTCAGGCGGATAGTTTCCAACCATGTATCCATGGCCAGACAAGATACATGTGCCATGAGTCCAGTCCAGGTTGGTACNTACACTGGGGCACATNCCTTGAATGTGAGTTACTCTCTGTTACCCTCCCAGCTGGCATGACTCAGTGCACATGCACAGCCCAACAGCTCAATATCCGAGTGTTTCTTCCATGAGACATGTATATCAGCCCTCTCTATAACCTTTGTTGTTTGTTTTTGCTCTTTAGGGGGGCCCNCCATCCAGCTCCCAAATAAATCACACATGTAGGCTTATACTTAATTATAAATGATCGGCCTTATCTTTTCTTGTTTCTTTCCAGCTTTTCTTAACTTAAATTATCCCATCTACCTTTTGCCACTGGGCTTCTCCAGGTCTCTTATTTCTGTAAATCTTACTCTTGCTCTGTGTCTTGCTGTGTAGCTGGGTGGCTGGCCCCTGGAGTCCTCCTCCTTCTCTGGCTACTTCTTCCTTCCTCTCTCAATCCTAGATCTCTCCTCCCAGATTTCTCCTTCTATATATTCTCTCCTGCCAGCCCTGCCTACCCTTTCTCCTGCCTCACTATTGGCCAGTCAGCTTTTTATTCGACAATCAGGTATTTTAGACAGGCACAGTAACACAGCTTCACAGAGTTAAACAAATGCAACATAAATAAAAGTAACACACTTTAAAATAATATTCTACAACATTTGACCTTCTGTATCTGATCATTCTCCCATCTTCTGATAGGAAAGTAGAGTTGGTTTCCCAAGGCAGGAATATAGCTTGTAAAAAAAAAGAAATTATGTACTTAAAAAAAGATATTTGTATTTGTTTTATGTGTATGGGTGTTTTGCCTGTATGTATGTCTATGCACCACTTGCATGCCAGGTGCTGGAGGAGGTCAGAAGAGTGCTTAGGATCCCCTGGAACTGGAGTTACAGATGGTTGTGAGCCACCATGTGGGTGCTGGGAATCGAACTTTGGTTCTCTGGAAGAGCAACAGTGCTCTTAACCACTGAGCCATTTCTCCAGCCCCTTTCTGAGTGCTTCAAAGCAGACAGCTCTAGAGATTTTAGGACCTTCCAATTTGGCAGCTTATTTTCATAAGTGGGTTCTACCTTGTAACCTGTACTTGTGCGCCTGTAATGCCAATGAGTAGAGACAGCAGGTTCAGAAAGGGACAGAACACCCTCTTCCTCTTAAAGAGTTGCAAGCCAGGGGAAGATGCTCAACTAAATACTCAGATATTCCTTTCCCCTAGACACCCCGTTCCTTCCTGTTCTCCCTAAATAAGGCTGGAAATTGGCTGGAGAGAGTGAAGAGAGAAACATACTGCATACATCACTAAGTAGACCCATCGCCACTGCTTCCTCCAGGTGTGGACTGATAGGTTAAAGGGAGGCTTGGAATAAACTGGTAATTACCCGCATATTCCTCTGGGAGTGGCCTAATTGGTGCAGCTCTCCCTATAGCCCTGGTCCTTTGCAATTAACAATGAATTAGCATACAGCAGTGTTGGGCCCCTGCAGGGGACTTTGCCCATCTGCTGTTGGGGAGCAAGCCAGTGGTGTCGGCATGACACCTGGGTAGCAGAATTCATTGTCAGTCAGAATGTGATGGATCTTTGGGGTGTGCGCCTGTGTCTCTCTTCTGCCAAATAATTAAAAATGCCTCTTAGTCCCTCTGACTCGTTCATCGGGTGTTCACTGAGCAAGTGTGCCAGCCCCTGGGTACTTCAAGGTAGGTCGTTGACATGGTGGTACTAGAAGCATTGATGTTAACCAGGGTCACCCCACTGGCCATAAAGTGAGCAAGTGTGACTAGAGTCTAGTAAGTGTCCTGGGGTCCTTTTGGGCTTTGCTGGAAGGTGATCATTGTCTAGGCAGCAGCTGCTTGCTCAGACCTCAGTGGGAGCAAGAATGTGCCATTACAGAGGACAGTGTCGAGGTCCTGTTGTGGGAGGGGTGTATTTGGGGAAGAGGAAGAAGGTTGTGGTAGCTCAGAGAGGACAGAAAGTGTGAAGGGGCAGGGCTTTAATGTTCAGCTTACCTCAGTGGGCCATCCCTGCAACGTTTCTGTTTCCAGCATAAAGTCTTGTTCCAGTTTGGTTTGTACTCACAGCACTAGGAGGTCTCTGCAGGAGTTCAGATTGCCAACCCACCCCACCTCAGTGCAGACTAGCTTGGGAATTGGGGCATGCCCTACTTTGGGGAACACACCTCTCACAATGCCAGGGAAGAGGTTGCATGGTAANTGCAACACAGTTCTTTAGTGTGGAAAAGAACAGGATCACACTCTCCCACCCCCCACCCCCACCCCGTTATACTTCAGGGTGGGGGGTGGAGCTGATAAATATGTTTCACTGGTTATCAGTCACCTTGAAGGCTTCCTACATTAGAGCTCAAAGCCCTGGTGTGTGTGTGTGTGTGTGTTTGTGTGTTTGTGTGAAGGCTTCCTACATTAGAGCTCAAAGCCCTGGGTGTGTGTGTGTGTGTGTGTGTGTGTGTGTGTGTGTGTGTGTCTTTCTGTCTGTCTGTCCCTGCAGTAGAGCTCAAAGTCCTGGTGTGTGTGTGTGTGTGTCCCTGAGTGATATTCCAGCACAGATTTTGTTCACTTGGCTTCAGTAATCCCAAATCCAACTCCAGATAGCACAATCCAAGTCACCCTCTGTGGATCAGTGCTGAGTGGAGAAGGACTCGGTTCTTCTGTGTTTCTCTGCTGCTAATGAAGAGCANGTGATAGCAGCTTTGCCATCTTTCTCTCTGAAGGCCAGAAGGACTTGCAGAGTTGAACCATGTCACTTCCCCTGGTCTCCACAGCCATGGTTGAGTCACTCATGGTCATAGGCTGGCAATGGGAGAGGCTGGCCTCATAGGGCACAGTGCCTAGCCTCCATCCCTGTCTGCTCTGCCTGGATGGTGTCTTCCCTGCAGCATGCCAGCACTGTTCATGTTGGGATGGTCTGTGATGGTGGCCAGGCTGGATGACCACATCATTCCACACACCAGGAAAGGTGTTTTCCAAAGCCACATCCTCTGATGTGGCTGACAGAGGGTCTGTGGCATATGCCCACATCTGTCTGCGGACATGAATCCAATGTGTGCTTGGTGGTGTTCTCATTGCTGGGCTATTGTTGACCTTTTTTTTTTTTTTATGTCAAGAGAAAGTTCAGGCAGGGGGTCAGCTGTCTTCTGCTTGCTACTTCACAGGACAGCTATGTGGTCTGCCTCTGGGGAGCTAGGCTATTTCAAAACTGGGTCAGATCATTGTTTTTCTTTGTTTTGCCTTGGTCTCTTCCAAAGACAGAATCCTTTTATGAAAAAAAGTGCCTCCCTGAGTGCTTGTATGTTCTTGGGATAGACATCAAAGGCAGTATAAAAAAGACTTATGCCTCGACAGTTTCCAAATGATTGAATAGTTTTTGCCCTTACAAACACTTTAAGCAAAATTAAAGGGCAAGTATGAAGTATTTACAGTATATGACAAGGGATGGTCTTTCATATGTAAACAGTTTTTATAAAACAATGAGAAAAACTTCACAACAGGAGAAAATGGGCACAGAACCCTTGAAAGAAGAAATGCATGGGCAAATAAGATGTAGATATATTTGGCTCTGTTAGAGAACAATTAAAATGATAGGCTGACATTGTAATATTAAAACTAAGAGACTANGAGTCAGCTCAGTTCATGGAANTGGTCCATTGAAATGTTTTCTTTTTACACAGGTATAAGGAGAGGAAAGTGAGATAACTATAGAATACATCAGACTTGTAAAACCTTAAAAATGTTTGTAACTTCTCCCTGGAAATTGCCTTTCTGGATTAACCTCACCCCAGGTCCAACATAACCTCTATGTAACTGGAGAGAGTGCCGCGGGTTGATGCTTCAACCCCATCTGTGAACTTTAATTTTTTTCTTAATTTGTGTTTTTTATTTTTATTTCTATAAATCAGTTTGGCCTTTTGAATCTTCATTTTCCTTAGGTTACAGGCATTCAGTACTACTCCTGGCTGACTTAGACTGTTAATACATGGTTTTGCCCCAAACAGATGTGGGAAAGATGAATAGTCGGGAAGGAATCCTGAGGGTAATTTGGAAGTTCACTCGTGGCCTAATGAAAGCTCTGGGAAGATCTCCCCTCATTGCATCATCATGGGGCAGGTGGGGCTGAGGGGGCTTGTGTAATGGCAAATGCCATTACTAACATCCCCAGAGATGCTCAGAAATGAACAAATGGGAATATCTCATGTTCTCAAGTTTGACTGAACAGTAAAGTCGGAGTTTCAGCAGCTCTCTTGAGACTGGGCAGGGCTCACATCTGATGAGTTTGCAGTGAGGAGAGAAGCACTGGCTTTTGTTTTTGGCACACTGACGTGACCCAAACATGAGGTTGTGATTTTTCTTCTCTTTTTTTCCTTTTTTTTTTTTAAAGTTTAATTATGATATAGGAAATCAGGTTCCTAAAGTAGATTTGTGTGTGTGTGTGTGTGTGTGTGTGTGTGTGTGTGAGAGAGAGAGAGAGAGAGAGACAGAGACAGAGAGAGACAGAGACAGAGAGACAGAGAGAGAGAGAGTTACAGGTGGTTGTGAGCCGCCGTGTGGGTGCTGCAAACCTAAGTCCTCTGCAAGAGCGGTTAGTGCTCTTCATAGCCGAGCCATCCCCATCCCCCCAGCCTGCATTTTTTTTTGTTGTTGTTGTTGTTAATTTTAAATTTTAAATACTTAGCTTGTGCATACCAGACTTTTTCTTTTTAGGGCCACCAACCATCTCCCAAATCATGACACTTTTATTAGTTTTGAATGCTCGACCTAGCTTAGGCACATTTCTGGCTAGCTCTTTTAACATAAATTAATGTGTTTCTCTTTATCTGCCTTTTGCTTCAGGGCTTATTACCTTTCTCTCTCTCTTCTCTTCTCTTCTCTTCTCTTCTCTTCTCTTCTCTTCTCTTCTCTTCTCTTCTCTTCTCTTCTCTTCTCTTCTCTTCTCTTTCCTCTCTCTCCCTCCCTCCCCTCCTCTCTTCTATCTCCCTCTTTTTTCTCTTTCCTCTCCTTCTCTCTCTTCCTCTTTCTCTCTCTCTCTTCTTCTCTTTCCTTCTCTCTCTTCCTCTTTCTCTCTTTTTTTCTGTTTATCTTACTTTCACTGCTTCTCCTGTCTGCTGGCTGGCTGCTTCCTGGCTTCTTGCCCTGGACATCTCCCTTATTCTCTCTCCTCCTCCTTCTCTCGTTCTTCTCTTCTTTCTGAGCCTAGATTTTTCCTCCTATTTAATCTCTCTGCCTGCTAGCCCTGCCTATCCTTTCTCTGCCTAGCTACTGGCTATTCAGCTTTTTATTAGACCAATCAGGTACCTTAGGCAAGGTGAAACAGATGCAATCTATCTTTACATAATTAAACACACATCCTTATATCATTAAGAATATCATTAAAGAAATGCAGGATAAACAAAAGTAACACACCTTTACACAGTTAAAGTAATATTCTTTAAAAAAATTTTTTAAGATTTATTTATTATGTATACAGTATTCTGTCTACATGTTTGCCTGCACACCAGAAGAGGGCATCGGATCTCATTATAGATGGTTGTGAGCCACCATGTGATTGTTGGGAATTGAACTCAGGACCTCTGAAGAGCAGTCAGTGCTTTTAACCACTGAGCCATCTCTTCAGCCCTAAAGTAATATTCTGCAGCATGAACAAATATAGAACACATCTTTGCCTAGTTAAAATAATATTCGCCAACACTTGGGAGCCCGAGTCTCATTTGTATGGGGTGAATTACATAGTATTTCATGAGGGACCCACCGAGAGTGTGGGGGTGTTACTGGTTTCACAGCGCCATTCTTGGGAAGGCTTCATGTCACACATGTGAATAATCTTGATCTGAGTGCACACTGTCACTGTGGCTGGGAGCTTCTGTCTGTCTACTGTGTCCCCAGTCCCTGCAGTTGTTTGACCCTGTTCTGCTTGGGACCCAGAGAGGGATATTTTTGTCTAGTATTTTCTGTGTCGTTGTTGATAGGGAGACAGTCTAGCAGGTTTGTGGGTGATTTGGGGGAGTAGTTGGCTTTAGAGGGCTCTACGTTTCTGCTGCCTGCTACTGTGGATGGGCTCTGGGGGCGGTGTGCATCTACATCTGGTGTATTGTAAATCTTTGGAGTTTGGATCTCTGACCTGACCGTCCTGACTAGCTTCCTCTGGGCTGTCCTTTTCCTAAACTCTTGGTTTAGGCCATAGGCCCATTTTTCTATTTGGGGATAGTTTTNAGTCCCAGTCTAGGCATGAAGCTTCAAGTTAAGGATATATAGACACAAAAGACTTAAATTGTTTTATCTTTCATCTCATTAATAAGGCCAGTATTAAGCTTATACATAGGTCGTGTACTGTAAACACTTGAAATTAGGAGACTTTAAATTTCAATAGTGACTCTTCAAAAAGTGGTATTTTTTTAAAGTAGCATACATCTCATTTAATCCTTAACACAAAAAAAATTTCTGGAATTAAAAATAATGGTACATAGAAGATAACCCAGAGGCCGTCATGTGCAGACCTCTGGGGCCTNTGGCGAGGTTCTTCGCTACTGCAGAAGGGCATGGGGTGGGAAGTATTCCTGAGTTGTCTGGTGGGCCCAGACACCTGANGAGACTTCATATGAGGGCAGCAGTGAGAACCAGGTTCTGGGTCAGAGACTAAGAAGGCTGNAGCCATGGAGGCCAAAGCTGGAGCAGTGGGACTGTGGTCCAAGGAATGGGGGCAAGAAGAGGAAGCAGCTCAGCACAGAGCCTCCGAGGCCGCAGTAGTGTGTGTATCGGCAGATCCAGCCCCAACTGATTTTAGTTGAAGCTGGCTTTGGATTTCAGGCATGCTGCATGTTGTTAAGTTACTGAGTCTGCGGCAGCATGTCAGTGCAGAGTAGGACCCACGTAGTATAGACCGGTGACCTCAGTAGGACTCAGCTGACCTCTCACAGGAGCTGCCAGTGCTGAGTTCAGCCATGGACCCAGGGTGGAGCTCACACTCTTAGCTCTTTGCCACAGGCTCCTCATCAGGAGNGTAGGCTCTGTGTAGATTAGGTGCTTTTCCCATGTCCAGCTCTGGGCCTTCCAGTGTCATGGTGGCTGTGCTGTCCCTGGGATACTGCACATGGTCACAGGGCTCAGGTGTTCACTTTGGGTCAGAGCTTAGACACATAGGCCATTCTTTTTAGGTTGCAACCAAGGCTTTTCTGCTTTCCTTGTAGGCTTTGGGTAGAATGCCTGAGGTCTCCTGAGCCTGTGTGTGCNGTGGCCTTGATAGCCAATGGCTGCTCTCCATGGTGGCTTGTCTCCTGGAGTAGAACTGCCTTCTGGGCCTTGATAGCTCTTGTCCTTCATCTTGGGACCTTTCTGTCACCATGAAGCCCTGCTGTGCTGGAGGTTTGTCA
>LZPO01017292.1:187571-205680 GCA_001675575.1 Neotoma lepida | reverse complement strand
GTGACTCTTTCCCTGGTGTTTATAGGGTGTGAAGCATCCAGAGTTGTCTGGAGGTGGTTTAGAGCACACAGGAAGATGTATCCAGTGTGATGGCTTCTTGCCCTCCTCTGCCCTGACCCCTGGGTAGGTGTGTTACCTCTGTAGTATTCTTTCAAATGCTTNTTCTCCCCCTGACA
Source organism: Neotoma lepida (assembly GCA_001675575.1). Classification (NCBI taxonomy): domain Eukaryota; kingdom Metazoa; phylum Chordata; class Mammalia; order Rodentia; family Cricetidae; genus Neotoma; species Neotoma lepida. The sequence goes on along the minus strand of LZPO01017292.1, from coordinate 205,504 downwards.
GTCCGCTGCAACAGCTGCCAGGGGATACCTCCAGCCCAATCAGCCTTCCCTTAGCCATCAGAGTACCATGTGGAGCACTGCTCCAGGCCACCTAGCTGCCATTCTCCCCTGCTAACATTTCTCTGGGCNCAGGATGTGCTTCTATTCCTGCACAGTCCCCTAGTGTCCTCATGGCTGAACCCTCACTTCAGCTATGGCTTCAGTGGTATCAGTGNGGCTTACTGAAGCCCAGCGGGGCTTCCTGGCACAGCCCCCCTCCCTTTCCCACTCTGTTTCTCCACAGAACTAACTACTCAGGCACCTCCAGTGTTCCTCGCATCCTGCCCTGCCCAGTGAGGAGGAAGACCCATGGGGGCTGCTTGTCACATGTTCCTAGACCAGGACCAGGAACAGGGTGCTCTACCACTGTTCCTCAGGGGTATCCTTGGCTTTGCTCAGGCTTTCCTGTCAGGTTAAATGATTCCTGAGCTTTTAGGTACTCAATGTGGTTAACAGGTTGTCACCTACCTCACTGACTACAGGGGCAGGTATGCCTGTTGGACTCTGTTACTGACAGTGCTGAGTGACTTTGGAAAATCCCTTGAGTCTCTGTGTCCCTTTTGTCATCTGTTCTAATAGATTGGCAGTGTTAATAGAGCCCATGCCCTAGAGTGGCTGGGAGGGTCACCTCAGTGACTCTTAGCTGGTGAAAAGCACAGTTTCTTTGATGATTAGCATCTTTTGGGTGACAAGTCCTCCTGGATTCTGCAGGGTGATATTTGTGTAACTACACCCACACAGTTTCCCAGTGTCCCCTCGTGTCTCTGCTCNAGCTCTTCTGGCTCTGATGACCATGCTCACCTCTGGCCACTGGACATTGGGAGGCATCTCTGCATGCCAGTCACCCCTGTTTCTAGAAGGGTGAGTTATGCCTTGTATTTTTTGTTTGTTAGTGTGTTGGAAGTTGGNTATTGCTCTCTGTCCTGGGTTTATAACTCATGGATCAGAACACCGAAGATCCATGACCATCACTGCCAAGGTCCTTGTGGTGTACTTGAGGGAGCATGCGGGGAGCAGCCCTCATTTTCTTTCTTCTCCTTTTCCTCCTCTTCACTGTCTCTTCTTACACACACACACACACACACACACACACACACACACACACACACACGGCACTTTTATATATATAGCATGCTAATATGTGTATATATATTAATGTGCTTGTGGAGGTCAGAGGATAGCGTGCAGAAGTCAGTTTTCTTCTTGGACCATGTGAGTTCAGGGAGTGAACTCAGGTCAATCAGCCTTGGTGACAAGCACCTTTACCCAGTGAGCTGTCTTAACCTGTCCTTCATGGACATTTCCTATCACTCTTTGAGACACTGTCTCTTTTCTTTCAGATAATGAAGTGCAACTGAAGATCCGCCTCTCTGGCTGGCAATGAGCTTGCTGCTCACTGTCTAATATAGAGCCCCGCTTACCCATTAGATGCTGAATGGAGACTGTCCCTGCTGTGCTGTGTTGAGTGGTACACAGGAAGTCATCTGAAGCAGCCTGGTTGAAAGCTGGTGTTCCCTTCCCTTTTCCTGAGGCTTGGGCTGGAACCAGAGCCCATCACCCTTAACTTCCCAAGGGTAGTGGGCATCTGCCAGCCCCTGGCTCTCTCACGGCTTATGTGGGTGTTCATGGTGGTTTAGGTTTGAATTAAGTCAATGAATAGGCTCCCCATCTCAGACTCTAGCCAGCCAGTGGCCTCTTAGCTGCCTTCCTTACCTGTGTGCCCACACCATGGGGTTGATGAGTGAGCAGTGTTCATTCTGCAGAAAGGCCTGTTGGTTCTGAAGCAGCCACGGAGGAGGATGGTGTGGGTCCCTTGATCTCTAAGCTCAGTGGCCCAGTGGCTCCTGTCGTTGGGCTCACTAAATCCACTGTGACACCCTGGCAACATCAGTTTGGGAAAATCCATCAAACTGGCAAAAGCAGGTGGTTCCACGGCTAGTCTGGTCTTCTGATCAGCTGGTACAAGGCAGCTGTGGCTGGTTGGGCCTAAGCACTGGCCTGTTCCCCAGCCCTACTCTGCAGCAAGGGTCCCTGGGATGACAGTGTGCTCTTCTCTGCACTCATACCCTGGTGACCACTGCAGGAACGACACCTGATGGTTCCATNTCTGGTGGTCAGCTTGCTTCACAGAAGGGGAGAAGAGCACATGGTCTTGGTGGCCTGTGACCTCTGCTCCCAGCTCTCTTCATTCACATCCACAGGGACTCGGGAGCGGGATACAGTCACATTACAGTGGCCACTGCTAAGTTTGGTTATTTGGAAGATGTCAGAAGCCAGCTGGACATCCTTTGGGGAGGGCACACTGGCAGCTCCTTTTCCTGTCGGTTGCCTTCTCCAGCCGCTATGGTTATGATATTTTTGAATAAATGTTCCTTTCCTCTCCCTCGGAACCATCAGAGCAGCTGCAGAAACAGTGCCTCTGAACACCAAAGCGGGCGTGCTGCCCTAGGGGTTTGGGCCCTTCCTGCAGGCTGACCTCTCTGCCTGTTGATGGAGCCTGTTGGGAACAACAAAGGCATCTCCAGGCGTCAGCCTGCACATGGAGAGTCGTGCTGCCTCGCTGTGCAAACATTAGCAAAACATTTTGGGGATGGAAAATTAGTTAATTGGGAAATGGTGGGTTGTTAGATTGCTTGTTCTGCACTGAGCGGCTGCTGGCTCTGCTGCCTCAGGGTTTCAGGATGACATGAGCCAGTTCGGTTAGTCCAAGGACATNTGTTTCACTACCTTGTCCTTCCCTGTTGCTGAGTCCTCCCAGGGTTGCTCTCAGGCCAGCTGCTATTGCTGGTGGAACCAGGCTGGACTGAGAATGTGGGACGTGGGATAAAGCTACGAGTTGGCTTCCCTTTGGAGCTTTGAGTGCCTTGATTTTTACATGTTTTCTGAGTGGACAGTTCGTCTCTGCCTTCAGCCACCCTGTCATTAGTTTCCAGTCAGATTTTCCTTTCTTAGCATTTTGGTGTTTTCAGTATTTACATAACATGCAGAATATATATATATATATATATANANATANANATACACACACATTCATATATCAGAAGGTCATATTTAATGAGATGTGTTCTGTTTATGTTTCAAAGCACTTCTATCTACACTGTCTCACAACCATGTTAGGTCACACCACATGTCTATAAGCCATCCCGGGGGACCTACCACCACTAACAGCTAAGGACAGGAAAAAGGAAGTATGGCCATGCTCCCAGGTGTACTCCAGCTGACCTGGTAACCAGACGTCAGTTCCGCATCTAATGTCCAACAGATGCCTCTGTGTGTGTGTGTGTGTGTGTGTGTGTGTGTGTCTATCTGTCTGTCTGTCTGTGCGCACGTGCATGCACACCTTCAGTCCTCCAGTCTACTGTGCACTTTCCCATTTGAAATGACTTGATTAGGACTCATTTATTGCTGTGACCGGAAATAGTTATACTTGATAATTTTTCTCAGTGATTTGAATGTTATTTTTGAGTTCTGGCCAAGGGGAGAAGGGGGCCAGGTCAGAATGAGAAAAATATGTCCTGGAATCTTCTCCACTGGAGGGAGGNAGACGATCACTGGGAAAGGAAGTGGCATATGTGGTGGAAAGGAGGGAGGAGATGATGGAGGGTCTAGTGTTCCTAGCTGGCACAAAGAAGACGGTCCTGGCCCTCAGCTCACTTAATTCGCACATTCTTTACCGGGGCAAGGCAGATTCAGGTCCAGTGGAAGGGGACAGGAGCGAAGACTCCACAGTGTTTAAATTGGTCAGTGTCTTCGTTAGGGTTTCTATTGCTGTGAAGAGACACCATGACCATGGCAACTCTTATAAGGAAAACATTTAATTGGAGTGGCTTACTTACAGTCTCAGAGGTTCAGTCTATTCTCATCATGGTAAGGAGCATGGCGGCATTGGGGCAGACATGGTGCTGGCTACATCTTGATCAGAAGGCAACAGGAAGTGTCTGACACTGGGTGGTATCTTGAGCATAGGAAACCTCAAAGCCCACTCCACAGTGACACACTTCCTCCAACAAAGCCACACCTCCTAATCATGCCACTCCCTATGGTATTATGGGGGCCAGTTTCATTCAGACCACCACAGTCAGTGAGTGGGGAGAAGATAGGTCTGGTGAACAGCATATGTGGGTCCACAACCGTATCTGGAACTATGCCTGTGTCTGTGGCTCTTCTCAGGATGATCAAGGAACTTCTGTAACAGCAGAGAGTGCCACACCTAGTCACTGTCATGTGCCTGTGCCTGTTGTCCTCAGGAAGAGTGCNGGAAGTATCCCCCTTAGATACATGTGTGAGACAGAAAGGAGGAACTTGGTTGCTTCCAGGAAACTGAATGGCAGAAGAGAAGCTGGGTGAAAGGGCTTGCAGAAGAGCAAGGGAGGTGTTTACCAGGGAGGGAAGTGTAAGGTGGCTGGACAGGACTGGTGGGTCCTTGGATGACCTGGGAAGATGGGGAGCCTTGGCCTGTCTCTTGAGTTAGATGCAGCATGATGAGGTGTGTGGGGAATGAGGAGGACGGTGGGGAGTTAGGATGTTCTTGGTCAGTGGAGGAGAGCAGGACAGAAGCACACAGGTTGGCAGCTGATGCCCATGTCCAGTGTGAGGAGTGAGTGGCCTGCTGGAGCCCCAGTGTCCAGCCTGAGGCCCAAGTGACCAGTCTGGGAACCTAAATGGGTTTACATGGGGGCTNTGTAGGAGCTTTAAGAGTAAGAAATGACCATTGATCGCCTGACATGGGTTGACTTCATGGAAGGTAAGAAATGAGCCTTACTCAAGGGAGTTTTATGCCTTATCAAAGCAATATAGCAACCACACCACTATGTAAGTGACCTCTTTCATTTTATTTTTCCAACCATATGGTAATGGCATGAGCTTGAGACTTCAAAATACAGTTCTGTGGAAAATACTTCTGTGCCAAATAAAACAAGCGTTGGAGGAACAGTTATGTTTTAGAAGCCCNGAGGCTTATCACACATCCCTTGTGTGTTTTCTGGTGGGATTCCTCCCCACCACGTCTCCGTACATCATTTGAAAAGATGTTTGCGATAGGGTTCCTCANCCTTACTGCATAAGCGTTTCCACAGTGTGTCCTGGCAAATCCATGCTGTCTGTAAATCATATTGGATACAGAATTAGGGAATAGGTTTGGGGAACAGGGGGTGANTTCTGNGGCAGGTCTCGTGGAAGATAACTGTTCATTTACTGCTGTCCTCTGCCGCTCTCTCATCGCCTTCGTCCTCNGAATGCGACCATCATTCCTTGTGGTGCCATGGCAACGCTCAGCCCCACAGCCTCCTCCTAATTATTTGAACGAGGTCTGTGTGCTGGCCCCACTGTTTGGGGTCTGCATAATGTATGAACGCCCGAGTGACAGCGAGCCACAGCCTGATGACAACAAAGAGCTGCCTCTGCGCGGTGGGCAGATTGCAGAAACATATTGCCAAACACCCTCTGCTAACTGCGAAGCCTGTCGTAAAATGTGTCCTTAGCCTGTCAAAAAATATTTTGACAGTCCATAGTGACACTCCTTCGTATGCAAATCTGCCAGTGANGCCCAGGCAATCAGCTCAAGGAAAATCCAAAGGCTTGGAGACTGGCATCATCAGGGTTCACCACTCCTGCAAATAAACACTTGGAAACTGTTTCCTTCCAAATGTAAATAAATGACAAAGTATGTGAAGATGACAGTGCTGCCAGATCCCAAGGGAATCCAGAGTGTGCCTGGGGTCTTAGAAAGGCTGTTGTCACAGAGGTAAACANAAGTTCACACATGAAGCACATAAAAGCTGAGACATTGGTCAAGTATGAGTAGCTAGGCTGTGTACAACAGCGGGGAGAAGCTAGGTTGAATGAGGGCCAGGGAAAGAGGCTGCCACCANTGCTGAGGAGGTGAGGACTGAGCTGANGACCAAGAGTCAGCAAGTCAAAAACATTGGTAGAAAATGTTAATTTATTTTATTAAGGTAGGCTAATAGGGCTCAGTGGGTAAAGGTGCTTGCCGTGCAAACCTGATGACCTGAGTTCAGTCGGCTGAACCCACGTAAAAGTGGAGGGAGAGCTGAGTCCATAACACTGTTGTCTGTCCTTTGAGTGTGTGTTGTGTGGTGCAGGCCCATACACGTATGTGCACACACGTGCCCACGCACACACAGATCTTGAAACAAGAAGTAAGACAAATTAACAGACAATAGGTTGAATGTCTCACACACACAAAGACTGGTGAGGACATTCTCAGCCCTGGGCTTTGCTTTTCAGGATCAGAGGAAGAGGGGTCAGGATCAGTGGGGTCCAGTGATTGCTCTGGTTTCTCAGTCATTGGCAGGTTGGGGAAACAGAGACTAGCAGAAGAGAAGAAGAAGCTGGCAATGAACTGAGAGGGATGGTGCTGGCCTCAGGTAGGGGTTGTCAACTTTGGTGCAATTGGCATTTTGTTCCAGGCTATCCTCTGTTGTGGGGACTGACAGTCAGGACTGACTGTTGTAGAGTATTAGCATCCTCGGCCTCTGTGGACTACGTACCACTTAGCACCCTTCTAATCCTAATAATCCAGACCAGATATCCTCTGTGGGGCACTATGAAGTGTTGAGAACCGGTGGCCTAAAGTGATGCACCAGGGCTGGAGAACCGAGAACACTTCTGGAGAGCTTTTGGTCAGGCTTGTACAAGACAAGACCGAAGGGTGGGGTGAGCTCGGATGTGGGATTAGGGAACAGCCGCTGTCAGGGTTCTGGAGGACAAGACCGCAGAAGGTTCAGCTGGCTGTAATGCTGACAGCCTTCTGCAGATATGTGGGAGGTAGCAGGGTAAAGGGCCCTCAAGCCTGGAGCTGAACACTCAGTCCACTTGAAGGTTGGTGGAGGTTGGGAGGGAACCATGGGAGTGGATGAAGTCATCGGGGTGGCTGTGTGGCCAGAGACTTCGTGGCCTGGGATAGAACCTGGGGAATCCCAGTCTTTCCAGAGGAAGAAGAGTCAAGAAAGGGAGTTTGTTTCTCTTGGTTGCTGTTGCTCAGCAACTCTGGCCAAGGAGGTGGGAGGAGGAAGATGTTCAGGACCAGATGTGGAAACAGGGGTGGGTGACCTCATGGTGCGGGTGGGGCTCTCCCCCCCCCATCACCTTTATTGCCTCTGGGTATGTATACGAGGTGTGCTTGCTTGACTTGAACCACAGGGAATGTTTCTCCAAAAGCCTGGCTTGCTGCACNTCATTCTGTCAGATCAGACTCAGCACATGCACTCTGTTCTGTGAGCCGGATACCACNTTATGCTTCTCAGGGGCTGAGAGGAAAACACACGGAAAGGTTCAGCTGCCCTAGATCTTTGTCCTTGGGTTATTTGCAAGGCCCTGAGGGTACCAAGAATTGTTAGTGCCATCAAGAACAGACAGCTTCCTTCGTCATAGTGTGATTTGTCCACGTGGGGTTCTGAGACCCACACAGGCTGCTCCGAGCAGTCTAGGCTCCTGCAAGTCCAACAGGATGGGCTCCTCTCTGGGTTAGGAGGGGGTCACCAGCCTCCAGGGCATACTCATTATAGTGCTCTGTTTACAAGCTCTTAACTTCATTCCCTTCCTGTGGGCAGAATACCATGTATCACTGATGCTCTCAGTTGCTAACTGAGGGGGACAGTTGCAGAGAGCCCCGTCTCCACCAGGGCCTCACACTGCTGTTGTGTGATGACTAGCTTCCAGATAGAGGTTACAGTATGTTGGACAAGCCTGAGATGTTAGTAGTTCCTGCTCTCTGACTCACACTGGCCCAGCTCCCTACACCCTCGAGGTTTTTACCGCACAGTCGGAGGAAGACAAATGATCACTAATGGTCATGATGGCTGCAGGCCAGGAGGGAAGGTGCCATTCCACACACCCCTCAATTCAAGGGTCCAGCCTGTAACTGGATATAAAAGGACTATTCCAGAAAAGGACTGAACTCTGCTTCACCTCCCAGTTCCTAAACTCCTAACTCAGAGCTCAGAACAAGGAAATCCTAAAGTTCAGAATACCATTTTCCCTACCACTGGGTTGGCTTAATTAGAGAGTAAGACAGAGTTGCACTTCCTGGTTGTTTACCACAGGGCAGTATGTAAAGCTGAGTCTGTAATTAAATCGTCTAGTTGGGAGGGATTGCAAGGGGAAGCATGCATGGGACAGGNTGGCGTCTTTTCTTTTGCCCATTTGTCTGTTCCTGTTACCTGCCACCCTTCTTATTCTCCTACGGTCTTGTTACGAGTGTCCTGGAGCAAATTCTGAAGCTTGGTGTCTAGCAAACCCTTTGAACTTCCCTCTAGGAAGCCTGCCTCATGGAGTCTGGGATGCAGGTTTCTCTCTTGCCTGTAGGAGGAGAAACATTGGAAGGCTGGTGGGTGGGAATCATTGGATTTGGACCCTGTAATCCCAGGCTGTTTAGGTTGGGTGAGGTAGGCTCCACTCAAGACTATTCTCCACATCAGTGACAACTGACACTGCCTTTGTCTGCATCCCTGCCTCCTGCATTTGCCTGCGGGAGACCCCTTTTCCTTCAGAAATGTAATTCTGCTAAAGAATTACATACAAGAATTACACAAGCCACCTGAACACCTGCTCTGCCCACCATCTTCGGGGACACACACACACACACACACACACACATACACACACACAGAGGCACATCTGCGTATCCTCTGAAGGGAGATATGATAGGAGTTTAGAAGACTGTACAACATACTCTTGGATTTTACAAGTTCAGGCACAGAGATCTGAGCAGAGGCCTATACAGGCTTCCATAATGTGGAATTCCTTTTCTTAGTGTGCTGTGACTGTGTTGTAGGGGAAATTGGGGTTAGAAAGTAAATATCTCTACCCACTCCCCCTTTTTTGGGTAGAATGCCTTCCGAGCATTCCTGGGCATAATTCAAGCAGCACTTTGGTAAATGTCAAAAAGTTGGAGATTCAGGGCGGTGTTTGTTGGCCTGCCTCTGCCTGCTAGCTGTTTTCCTGGCCCAGGGCTCTCTCCAAAACTTTACTTTGCCTCTGGAATATTTTCAGGGACAGAGCTTCCCCATCTTAAAAAATACNTGTTTTATTTCAGAGATACTCTTGANTGCTGTGTGTCATTGTGTGGTTCTGAGCTGATCCCCAATTTANTCTCCAACAGAACACTTTATGTGTTATTCTTTCCCCTGTCAACCTTATTATTCTCCGTAACAACATTAAGTGATTCTTAGAAGTTGCCATTCATATTTCTATGCTACTTTTGTCCTGGCAATGATTATTTGAGCCCTGAAGCAGGTGTCCTGCCACCTGCCTGTGTCCACACCTTTTGGGGAGCGTCTGTGCTGCTTGGTATAGGCTGTCCATCTCTGTAGATGCCTTCCTACATCTTGCCCTTTTTTACCCAGCACAGAATATCAGCTGCAGTTCCTGGGTTCAGGACCCTGCATGCTCATTCACAGAGGGTCATCCAATGGCTGCCTGCTCAGGCAACACACACAGCCTGCCTGGCTTTAGGGATTTGTCTTATGTGTCTTGCTGGTGTGTTGCATAAGAATCTGGTACCTTCCCTGGGAAGGATATACAAAAGGAGCCCAAGGCTAAGGCCTTCTGTATCCTGCCCATCTCTGCCTTTGGACCTTCAGGCTGTGACTGCTGACATTATTAGAAGGGAGTTTTGCAACTGAGAGCCCTGCTTTAGGGACATGGTGAGGCCTCTGCCTAGAAGGACTGTCCTTGCAGGTCCAGGAGAGTTTTTCATCCACAGCAGGCCCTGGACAAGGATTTGGTTCTTGGTTTTGCAGAGCCCCACCAAGGGACAGTAGGTCCTAGTCTGCTCTTTCCTCCTTTCATTTGGTCTGGCTCAGTGGGTGTCTGGTCTCTGCCTCCCATTGGATCTTCATGCTCCCAGAAGTTCAGAAGTTGCACCAGTAGCAGAGGGCTCTGTCCCAGAGATGAGCACAGCCATGATGTGCATTCAGAAGGGGAAGAGAGGGGCATGACGACACACGACACCAGTGGACAAGGGAAGGNGGAATCCCTAGAGGGGCATGAAGCTCTCCAAGAGAGACTTGGCTGTGTGGGGTTAAGATGGTCTAGCTTTACAAAGAGCACGAGGATCCTGAGTTGCTGGGCTTGAGTGCATCTCTTGGGGCTTTGACTGAGGATCCTGAGTTGCTGGGCTTGAGTGCATCTCTTGGGGCTTTGACTTTGGTTTCTGTTGGACAAGACAAGACACAGTGGGGACCTGGTGAAACTCTGTGTGGAGGAGGAATGCTCAAGATAAGGGTCAGTTGTGCAGAAGGTTCCCAGAAGGAGTGGAGAGAGACAGTGGGATCCAACCTTAGAAAGAAGGTCTCCCCACTAAAGAGGAGATGACCAAGGTTGAAGAAGGGCAAGTGGCCATGACTACAGGGGTCATTACACTCTCTAGTGAAACACACACACACACACACACACACACACACAAACCAAACACAATGTGTTATCATTGTTTGGCACTAGGGATTGAACTCAGGGCTTTGGGGGATGCTAAGCATGTGCTATACTATTAAACTACAGCTGTTTGTGTTTGTCAAGGAGAGTTATAATGGCTTTGGGGAGCTGAAGGAAACTGGAAACCACTCATGATGTGGAATAAAAGAAGAGCTGTCATTGTTTATTGTTGCCGAGGAAGACTCCAAGCATCTCACTGGGAAAGTCACTGGGAATATTGGCCCCATCGCAGAGGCCCTGCAAGGGAAGATCAACTTGCATCTCCACCTGAGCATAGCCCTGTTGCTTCTCTTTGAGTGGGAGTCAGAAACTGAGCAACACACTGTTGACACGTAGCCTAGAAATAAGCCTTGTAAAAACTACTCACCTTTCCACTGTGTGATTTCCTCGTCTCTGAGTCCACACACACTGCCCTGTCCTCTGCTCATCCTCTGAAGAAAAACAGATTATCTAGTCTAAGGAAGTAGAGGACAGAGGTTGTGATGTGTGCTGCTTGTATTCATTGGCTGTGTCACAGAGGAGGTCTGGAGTGAGCAGGAAGACGGCTCCCTGGCTGTGTTGTTGGGGTGGACACTGTACTGCTAAGCAGTCCATGCTCTGCACNGAGGGACTGTTGGGAGCCACAGTGCTAGCCCTGAAGATAACATAGGATGATTCCAGAAGCTCTGGCTACAAGTGCTGCTAAGGAAATACAGGATGTAATCCTTGGAGGCTGGAGGAGAGGATGGGATGAGCCCGGAAGAACAGTTGGATTTCTTCCTGGTTAGATAATGAGGGAGACTGAGAAGGAGAGAAGAGAGAGCACTCTGCCAGTACTGCCTCCTCCCGAGAGCCTTGTCATGTGAGGGGTTGGCGGATGTGTGTCTGTCTGTGGGGACTTCTCTGAGAGTCCATGCCTGATGTTTATCCTCTGGATATCCTGGTGTTTGCACAGGCATTTTCAAGGACTCTACACTCTGAAACCTGGGGGTGCACCCCAGTTTATCCCCTAGCAGCTCATTGTCATCATCTGCTTGAAATAAACAGTCTGCTCAAGCATTGGTTACTGGAGTCAGAGATGAGTGCTCGGCCCTGTGTTTACACTGTGTTTCTGTGGGGCTGTGTGCCCGCCCTCTGAACATCAGAAGTCTCTGCTCACCTCTGCTTCCTTTACAGATTTCACTTATACAGAACATGTTCCAGTGCAGTAAGGCAGCATTAGCAGACCCTAGCCTCAGACCTGTGCCTTGTCTTAAGGCAGTGTGGAATTAAAATAGAAAAATGATTAACTGTACCTGAAGCAAAAGATGGGCTGACCCAGTGGCTTACCAGTTGCTCAGGAAGGTGGCCTTAGTCCAGCTGAAGGTAGTTGTCAGCAGTGGCCTTTCCAGCTCTATGTTTATTAAATTGGAGCAGAAACCTTCACACTCCAGTGGCCTAACCAAGTACAAGCTAATTGTCCTTCATTGAAGTCCAAAGAATGTCCTGTGTTGCAGGGATGCACTTGTCCAGTCACAGTTCACCTCTGGTGGATGGAGGAAGTACTTTGGGGACAAGGGCAGCAAGTATTGGAGGAATCTAGATGGGTGCACAGTGTGCTCAGCCACATTCTATCCATCAGAACTCAAGTGACCACCTGGGCCTACAGGGGAGGGTGGGAGACAGTCCAGTTGTCTGTCTAGGAGGCCACTGATGTGGGAGCAGCTTGCGCATCTGTTATGTTCCTACTCTGCCAAGCCTTCGGAGGAAGGAAACCTTTTTTAGTGCAGTGCTGGTGATGGAACCCAGCAGTACGCATGCTGGGCAAAGCACCCTACCACTGAGCTACGCCCAGCTGGAAGGTGACTTTCCTCTGGCTTTGAGAGCATTTATACTTCTTGAGTGAGGTGCTCACCTGAAATGCACTGTGTGTGGAAGGTACTTTAGAATCTAACAGCTGCCCTTTTGTTGCTGTAACTGGAAGTGGTGGCAAGAGACTGTCGATTCTGGATTGAGGATGTGGAGGTGTTGTGTTACACCACCAGGAAAGGACCCTCCTCAATAGGACCATATTCATTACCTGAGCACAACCCAGCTCCCGCTCCCAAGCCATGAATACAATCTACTGCAAGGTGTTTTGCCATCCGGGCCTTGTTACCAGAGCTCAAGATGCAGGTGGTTGACACTGACTCTTACATGTGCCTGGGGAATAACTTTACTGACTGCCATCAGGTATGACTCTGCCGCTCCTTGCTGCTGGGCTCTTCCTCTTCATTTTGGGAAGGTAGGCATTCCCATTAGCTGTCTTCTCCCAGNGGAGGTCTGACAGGTGGACTTGTCTGTCCGGTGTCGGGGGGCGGGGGGGGGCGGAGGCCCGTTATACCTTGCCTTGCAGCTTTCTTACACACCCTGGTCTCTCCACCTTTGTGCCCTTTTCACAGGGGAATAGTCAGTGCTGGAGTCTTAGTCGGGGAGCAGCTCATGGGGCCACCTTAGACCTTGAGTGATGTAAACCAAAGGGTTCCATAAAAACTAGGGGCTGGGCTCTAAGATGGCTATGACAGTATGACAAAGCTNTGGCTTTTCATTGTCATGGAAAGGCAGGGTTTCTGGTAGGAAGTATGTCCCAGCAGCACTAGGGTGGCTGGTGGCTTTCATTGTNTAAAGTCTGATGACAGCTGCTTGTGAAGCATTGTGTAATTATCAGCTGGTAATTAGGCACCCTCCACCCTACCATTAAGGTATTCAGATGATCTGCTGAGCCATTTACCTGAGGTTCCCCAAGTGATGTGAGGGTCTCAGATCCTACCGTCCCTTTGAACTTTCTCTTCAGAGGTTTTCAGTTCTAGGGTCACATTGTGGGGACCCATGAGCAAGCACATTGTTCTAGTCTCATTTTAGCATTGAAAAGTTACATGTGTGTGTACGTGTGTGTGTGTGTGTGTGGGGGGCACAATCGAACATCCAATTGCCACATGCCCATGTGGAGGTCAGAGAACTTCTTTCACCTCTCCTATGAGCAGGATCTCTTGCCTCTCCCAGCCTCAGTGCTCCAGGATNCCTGGCCCATGACCTTCTGGGTGATTCTTCTGTCTCTGTTTGCCCCTCTGATTGTAGGAGTTCTGGGGTTACATTTGGCTTTCTACATGGCTTCCAAGAATCAAACATAGGTTGTCAGGGCTAGTTCCACAAGTGTTTTTACCTACTCAGTCATCTCTGTAGCACCCTATTTTATTCTGAAGGTTTCTTTTTTTAAATTGCGATGTGTATGTTGGTACCCAGCGCCTACAGTGTGATACCAAGCTCTCTACCCCCAGCTACTTCCCTAGTTTTAATCATATTATTGTTTTATTATCTAGGCTCAAGCCTGGCTCCTCATGCATGAGAATCTTGGAGGGAGCCTGNAGGTNCCTTAATTTCTGTTCTTGTTAAATCACCTGGCCATGCCCTTCCCCCTCAGGCTGAGGTTAGAGCTAAGTTAGTTCTTGGCCTTCACTACTTCACTACAGTCCACAAAGGAGGAAGGAGGCCAGAAGTGTGGGTTAGGTCAGTACCCCTGATTCTGATTTTGTGTCTTGGCTCCCTCCACTGCTATCCTTATTAGACCTCACAAAAGCCAGGCAGCTGGGAACTAGCATTGAAAAGTCCATGGCTTTAACCATGGGAGAGAGCACAACTGAAAGTGAACGTGTGCCTGCCCTGTCTTTTGCCTTCCTTGTTTAGGTCACTCCACCTCCTTGTCTCCCACTTCTGATCTGCTAGTAAAAAATTCTAAGGTTTTCTTTGTCTCACCATTGTTTAGGGCCTTGTAACTGGCAGTCCACCTCTTCCCTTGGCCAGGCCTCCCCCAGGGCTTCTCCAGCCTCAATTCTTCCCTGCAGGGTCTAGTCTGCATGTGGCAGTTTCAGAGTTGCTGGGATTTACTAATCCACAGCTCTTGAGGTACCTACCGCATGGAATCAGGTGGACTGCAGCAGCCCGTGCTTCTGGGCATGGATCCCTTCTGTTTTCAACTGAGGAGTGCCTTGTATTTGCTAAGAGTGACCTTTTAGTGTCCAGCTTTGTTTATAGCACTTGCAAGGGACAGATTTTAGTTAATGAAACTGTGTGACTGTACCCTGTCATCAGAGAGATAAGTACTCATGTTTTCTNTTTTGAGCCGGGGGAGGCTGTGTACTTCTGTGTGTCCCTGGTTGCCTGGGATTTGATGTATAGCCCAGGCTGGCCATGAATTCATGGCAGTTCTCTGTATAGCCCAGACTGGCCTTGAATTCCCAGCATTTCCCCTGGCTCAATCTTNGGAGTGTTGGCTCAAGCCCTCACATCTAGCTAAGAAATCAGTTTTTGAATAGAGGGTGGTGTTTGGATTGTAAAGGCTGAAATAAGGGTTGGTTGGACTTGGAGATTGCAGGGTAGCCCATTGCTACACTGGGAGTTTGTCATTCCTTCATCCTTTCCACCCACACACCACCCGCCTCCTCCTGTGGTATATGCTGGTTGAGTATATTCTGTGTGTTGGTTCTAGGCAGGGCCATGGGCTCGGCTCTCACTGTGGCCTGAGAGCCTTCCGGGCCGGGGGTGGAGGTGGGGGTGTCTTACAAACTTACTC
The DNA here is from genome assembly GCA_001675575.1 of Neotoma lepida. Classification (NCBI taxonomy): domain Eukaryota; kingdom Metazoa; phylum Chordata; class Mammalia; order Rodentia; family Cricetidae; genus Neotoma; species Neotoma lepida. The sequence continues at coordinate 190,446 of LZPO01017292.1, read as the reverse complement.
TCCTCCTTCTTGTAACACGAATTCCTAAACGGTCTTTTAATAAAGGACCCAGAGCTAGGTGTTGGGGTGAATGCTGCAAGATCATTGAGACAAAGGAACAAGCCACTGCTATGTCTCACCTCACCAAGTCCACAAATCCTCTGACTGAAATTCTCTGAGTCCTCACAGGAAAGGCTTCATCCGAAAGAGCCTCTAGCTGAAAGGGACGCTTCTGCTGAAAAGCCTTTAGCTCCTGTCTCCTCACACTTTATATACCTTTCTCCNCCCAGCCATCGCTTCCTGGGATTAAAGGCATGTGTGCTTCCTAATACTGGGATTAAAGGTGTGTGCCACCACTGCCTGCCTCTGTTTCTCTCCTAGACTGAGTCAATCTTCCATAGTCCAGGGTGGCTTTGAACTCACAGAGATCCAGATGGATCTCTGCCTCCTGAGTGCTAAGATTAAAGGTGTGTGCTACCACTACCTGGCCTCTATGTTTAATCTAGTGGCTTGTTCTGTCCTCTGATCTTCAGGCAACTTTTATTAGGGTATACAATATATCACCACACCTTCCTGCTTCGCTGAGGGTTCCTTGGCAAATGGGGCACAGGGAAAAAAAATTTGAAAAGAACTACTAATTTTCTGAATAGGAAAAGTGTGGTTTTGCAGATTCCAAACCTGAGCTCAGCTTTAAGTGAGTGAAAAGCTCAGAAGAATGTATTCTAGGACAGNGTCGTGCTGCAGAAGGAAGGTTGGGGACCACAGCCATCCCACCCTGACCANACAGCTCTGATCTTGGAAGCTGAGCAGGGTCTGGCTCAGTTAGTATATGGATAGGAGACTTCTTGAGAATAAATACCAGGTGCCGTAGGCTTTAAGAAAGCAAAGGCAGAGACAGGAGACAGGCATGGATAGAGATGGCAGAGATAAAGAGACTTTTATGGGCAGCAGAGGAGTCTGTGGAAGAGATGCAAAGTGACTCATGGGTGACGACAGACAGGAGGAACTCAGGACCATTGAGAAACCTGCGCTCCACATATCCACCAGATGCAATCTTTCAAGCGGCCCTCTGCTGTGTCCTCAAATCTCCCTTTAGATACATTTAAAAAAAAATAAGTCTGTGGTGATGTTCCCGACAACAGTGCCTGGAGAGTTCAAACAGACCACACGCAAACACAAAAATCCTCACAGACAAACGGACAAACCCAGTTCCTCTCAGATACCTGTAGTGACTGGAGAAGCCAGGATGAGAAACGCTATGCTAAATGAAGACTCAGGCAGCCCAGGCCTGTGGTCTTAGCATGGGTGAAGGGTGGGCTCAGATCAGAAGCGTCTTAGTGTGGGGCCTGCTGACCCCTCCCAAGTTTGGGAATGGGATTACAGAAAAGAGTCACAGGATTTGAAGCAGGGATAGTTTGCTGAAACGGAAAGTAATTAGACTTTTACTGTGACTATGGGTTGATTTCCATCCATTCCTATCCTGGCTTGGTGTACAAATGACATGAACCCACCTGGAGGGATAGACAGGTCCATCAAGGTCAAGTACTCCCCACGAAGACAGCTTCTCAGCCTCATGCTGTCTCTGTCTTGAATTGTTTTCTAACAGTTGCCTAATGGGGACAGGAAGACCAGGGGTTTATAACTCTAGATGATAGTGAAGTTGGGGGTCAGCTTATTTTCATTTATTTAAAAGATACCTGGACTAGGCAAGAGTCTAGCCGACCAGTGTTCTGGAGGGCATAGACAGTGTCTGCAGTGAGTTTACTGACAGGCTCTCAGCTCGATCAAAGGCACAGTGTCTCTTCAGGTGCAGCCCAACTGGCTCCTGTGGCCTGTGGTGGACCCTGACTTCCATATTTATCAGTAAACATCACCCTGGCCTTTTGCTCCCCATATCCCACCCAAAGCCCTCCTGTTTACTCTGAGCATTCTTTGTCTTTGGTTAGTCTGTCAGCCTCGATGAATATAGCCTAAGCAGTTCACCTAGTCACCTAGGTGGGATAACAGTGCTGCTTGTGTTAAGAGGGCAAGATTATTGGGGGTAGGGTGTCTGTAACCCCAAAACTTCATGGGTAGAGAGCTTATGGCTAGAGTTTAACAGAAGCATAGAAACTGTCAGTAGTGGTGCTCTGACCGCTCAGCGGAGTGCAGGGATAGGGGTGGAGGTGGGGTTATNTCTTTGAATCTCTCTTCAGCTCTGAGTTAGCTCCCTGACCATGNATGCATCACAAGCCCCTCAAGCTGGTCTCCCTTCCATGGGAAGGAAGTGGTGCCGGTTGCTGAGAGCACATAAACCTTGCTTCTCTGAAATGAAAAGAGAGGGTGCGTGTACTGCTTGGCACCTGCTGTCTTCAACTCTGTTGTTCCCCTGCCCCCCATTGATGGTTAAGTAGAGGGGAAGCTTTCAAGATAGATAGATTTTAAAATGGTTGGCATGAGCAAACCACAGAGCTAGATGTAAAGATTGTTTTTAAAAGCTATTTATGTTTTTGCTCAGAGCATAAACACAATTGTTGAAAAGCCAGTTTACATCCAAGTTTTAAAATTAAAAATAGCTTTTGTTAGGGCTGGGGATATAGCTCAGTGGAGCATTTGCCTNACGTGCACAGAGTCCTGGGTTGATCCCCAGTNCCACGTAAAGTTTGAGCATTGTGCTCCATGTCTGCAGTCTCAGCACTCGGGAACTGGAGGGAGGAGCATCAGCCATTCAAGGTCATTCTCCACTACCGTGTCTCAAAACGTGAAGCAACAACACGAAAGTAGCCTTTAATATACCTTACTCAGGGTAGAGTCCAGCCCTTGCAGGCTGTTGGATGCTCACTTCAGTGAAGGTTTAAATGGGTGAGAAAAGGCTGCGGGGTGTGTGTGTGTGTGTGTGTGTGTGTGTGTGTGTGTG
>LZPO01017292.1:174968-187511 GCA_001675575.1 Neotoma lepida | reverse complement strand
GTGTGTGTGTGTATTCTGTTTACAGCTCTATATTTAATGCCATATGGGTGTCCTCTCCCCAGCTCCTTTGCAGCATGGGAATCTGGGGCAAGAATCCCATATTCCCTGAGCAGTGTATTACCACCATAGCTTTCCAAACAGCTGGGCTTGCGTAGCTGTGGACCTACAATACAGTAGAGAGATGAAGGAGACGTTGTCACTTGAATTTTACTATTGTAATCACTAAAGAAAGAAGGCTCCAGCATAGATGGCGTGATGACAGGAAAGGCCATCATAGGCATACCACTGTCCTCACACAGACACCAAAGTGAAGTGGAGGGTCAGCCAAGGTGAAGGTCATTCCGGTGTGGGGATGACTGCAGACAAGTGATCCCAAGATGGTGACACATCTGATGTGACGTGCACTAGATACCAGTAGTTATTAGTAGTCGGTGGCGCCCCCAGCCAGCCGTGTTGACAGGCTCCTTACCGAGACTACTCCTTTTTTCTCCTGCATAACATTGCTTGATTATAATTTGTTCAGAAAGCTCCTTGCCTTGGATCTCTGCTTTATTTTCACATAGGCAAAATGGTTTCCAAATTAGAATAAAAATATCCAAAATAGTCTATTGGGATCTCTGAATTGTTCCTCCCAGCTGTGTCTAGGCCAAAGTCAAACAATTACAAGGAGCAAACAGCATGGGTTCAGTCCGTCTTTGTCACCACTATTTGCATTCATATAGGAAGCCCAGTGAACTTGGAAAGAAAATGACTTTCTGATGGAATCCTATCATTTCAAACAAATGTCTTCCATGAAGAAAGAATATTAATTACTGCTGTATCCAGAGCAGCCCCCTCCCCTCTTTGAGTTGTGTGTTCATCTAGAAGTACAAGGTCAGGATAGATTTAAAAGCAGACGTAAGCTTTGAAATGTAATTCATCCTGGAACTGAGAACAGTAGTTACTGAGGTGTACAGGTGCCGGAAGACAGGCGGCCTGTGGCTTCTGCTTTTGTTCTTTAAAGCGCTTNATTCCATTGGGAGGTCAGCGCCTGGGATGNTCCATTTGTGTGTCACCAGACTGAGCAGGTAAATGTGATACCAGACAGACTCACAAGTGAGGTCCTGGCTTTGGTTATAGGTGACTTCAAGATCAGTGAGTTCACGACATCTTTGAAAGTCAAGCTTAGTGGCCAGTGTTTACTTGCATAGGGGTCTCTCCCCTGTATGTGTTCAGTGTTGCCCTCTCCACCCCCACTTTCCAAAGTGAAGGTGGCTGGGTTATCAGACCCATGTTGAGTGTTCTCATCTCATCATTTAAGGCCAGTTACGAGGCTTCTCTGGCAAGGTTGTGTGTGAGTCACGCAGGGGCAGGGCCTTGGCTCAGTATGCTGCTCGGCAGGGCGCATTGGAGCAGGGTTTCTTATCTGCTGAGGAAGGACTCTTTATTGCCACGCGTGCATTTCTAACACATTTCACAGAGCAGGATTCACTGGCACACATGTGTTCAGTGGAGACTTAGAAGGCCTTTGGATGTGTGTGTCTGTTTCCCCCCCTTCTCTCCGTGTGTTTATGTCGCTGCCCCCCCCCCTTATCCCACATGCATGAGTGCCTGTGGTGTTGTCATAAATGCCCTGGGGTGATTGATGTTGGAGTAAGAGACTGATTTTGCTCTAGGGATTTATAGACATGGGAGAGGGCAGCTAGTGATTAGAGCTTTGTTTCTACCTACTAAATAACTATCTTGGCAACACAACTCAACCAAGAAAGGCAAGTAAATGCCATGTCCAGAGAAGGCAGACCATCGAACAGTCTTTCCTTTCCAGGCTCCTAGGTTGTCCTTTCCTGCAGCCTGCAACCCCCATTCTGATGCCTCCAGGGCTGTGTCTGCTGCTGTTGGCTAATGAGGCCACATGTAGGGAGTGAATATTGCCACCATCTGTCTCGGTTCCTCATGCCCTAGTGGGGGCAGATACCTGGATCCAGGAAGATGCAGCTGCCACACTGGGCAGGCCCAGTATGCTTGTGTTTGGATTCCAGCCTCAGACTGGATTTGCATGGATGCACTGTAGCCACTCCACAGCCTTCAAAGCAAGGGAGAAGCTTTGCACAAGGATTCTATCGTTAGCATTGCTGAACACAATTTCAGCATTTGAGCAAGCCATGCCTGGCTTGAAACGAAATCTATCGTTTTTCATCAGGAGGTAGTGATGAGAATCTAGATAAGCTGCCCTAACCCACCTGGGTGCAGTTGGTTTCCTAGCTTCCCAAGTGGGTGACAGTGACTTTGAGCTGTGAAGGGACTCTGCTTCTTTTGAGCAGAGAGGTGGGGCTTCATCATGAGCGACTAGAGGTCTCCCTGCTATCTCAAGGTGACCTCCAGTTGCAGGTTGCTGGGAGCATGCACACTTGGTCCTGTATATGCTGCTGCTGTTCTGAGTTTTTACTGAGAAAACCCTTAGTAGTATTCAGACATTTTGAAGGTGTGGTTAGCATTGTCAGCTTGCCAGCATCTGGAGTCAGCGGGAAGACAAGCCTTTGGCATGACTGAGTGATTTTCTAGATGGGTTAATTGAGGTGGGAAGACTCACCCTAAATGTGGAGAGTGTCATTCCATATGCTGAGGTCCCAGACTGGATTGAAAAAGAACTACGGATGTGATACGACCAGCTGCATCCATCTCTTATGCCACGATGGTCTGTGGTAACCTAAACTTTGAGCCCCAATAAACCTTCCTTAGGGTACTTCTGTCAGTTATTTTGTAACCACGAAAAATAACTACAACAGATAGTGACTGCTGTGGGCTGCATGTGTTGATCCCAGAGGTTACATGCTGCTGTCCTAGCTCCAAGTTCCTCAGAATGTGACTACATTTAGAGATAGACCTTTCCAAGGTGGTTAACATGAGGCCCTTGTCCAGTAGGACTGAGGGCTCTAAGGAAATCAGAATATGATAGACATGGGGGAGGCCATAATGGAAGGGGTCATGTGACACATAGGTAGCCTGCAACATCCACTGGCTAAGGGGAACCCTGATTCTGCCTATGTCTTGGTCTTGCACTCCACCCTACAGAACTATGAACATCTTTCACCTGTCATTGAAGCCCCAGCCTGTGGAAATTCGTTAGGGCGACCCTAGCTAACAGAGGGTGGCTCTTGCCGGGGCCATTAAGATATTGGTGAGCAGCTCCATATTTATGCAGGTTTTCTCATTGCATGTTCCTTTCCTACCTGCAGAGTGTGTGCATCTTTTTCTGTTAGTGCCAGGGCTTCCACTAGCACGGTGGTTCTCAACCCCCGTAATGCTGTGATCTTTAATACAGTTCCTCATGTTGTGGTGACCCCCAACCATAAAATTATTTTTGTTGCTACTTCATAACTGTAATTGTGATACTGTTAAGAATCGTAATGTAAGTATCTGTGTTTTCTGGTGGTCTTAGGTGACCCCTGTGAAAGGGTCATTNGCCCTCCCCAGGGGGTTGTGACCCACAGGATGAGAAATGCCACACTAGCAGCTGTCTGCCCCTGGCACCTGTGAGGGTATGTATGTCTTCAGAGGAACAAGCAATTCCTCTGGTGCCCAGGATTGGGTAGGGCTCTAATTGTATCCGGATGTCTCTGTGGGAAAGAGTTTATGCCTTGACAAGTGAATATTTCCGATTTAGGGAAGGGAAGGTGGCGATTGGGAGACCTTCTTACTGCCTTCCAGGCTGGGGTGGAGCCTGGGAGGATGACTACCAGAGCCTAGCCCAGTATAGCCTGAGGCCCCACAGTGGCAGGGGGTAGGGTGGGCAGGACAGCAGATACCCTGGCTTGGCATGGGGGCTAGGGGATGGGGAGTGCCTTAGGATTAAGGCAGAGGCCAATGGAAAGCCAACAAGGGGGTAGTCTCAGAGCCTGGGTGGTTTCACTCGAGGAGCTCAGTAGGGCAAGGGGAATGGGTCTGGGGACTGACCTAACCTTAGGGCTTGACTCGGGTCCCCTGCCTTCCTCAGCTCTGGTCCTAGGCCACCTGGCTTCCATGTTTTCCTTCAGTTACCATTTCTGTCTGCTTATTCTGCAACTTCTTTCCCCATGCTGCTTCCCTCCCTTTCTCTCGGTTCCTCCCTCTCCACCATTTCCTTCTTCCTCTTCCTTCCTGCGTACATTTAGGCCCACAGAATCACGGGTTCAGTGTGGTCTGCATCAGCCAAAGCTGACTGCTCATCAGACGTGTTGGTAACAAAGTCCAGCTCTGACAAGCATGGCCTTTTTCCTTGTGCTTATTCCCTTAAAAGTTACAATATAAAAAAACAGTGATTGCTAGAACACTTTGCATTAGTTCTGGCCAGTGTTCTAGAGATACAACCATGTAACACTCAGTACACCCTTTCAAATGAGGAATTGGAGTGGCTTGTTTGGTGTGGGGGTAGCGTGGCCCAGCAAATAGTTGAAACACGATTCCCATGGGTTGTTGGGCCTGAGCCAGTTCCCATCCTCTCCTGTGGGATCCAGGCACAGTTAGAATCAGTGACTTTCCCTATTCATAAAATAGGGATCATAGTAGCCACACTTGCCCTTGAATGCCCTTTTCAAATACTGGCCTGCCACTCAGAAGCCCTAATANAGTGTCACAGGGGTCACTTAACTGCAGAGATTGGAAGAGCTAGGAGTGGGCCTGCCCCCACTGTAATGACGCTGGGCTGACAGGGGTCTTACTTTCCAGAGATGAGCTGTTTTACTGAGAGTATTGTGAATACAATGCCAGAGAGAGCTGGCAGTATTGTGAATCCTACATTTACCTGCTCTTGTTGGTGTTTGGTGACAGCCTGAGAATGCTGCAGAATTATAGAAGCCTGGTTTCCTGGGTTCAGTATGTTCGCCACACTGCTGCTCAGGGATGCACTAGGCTCTTGTTCCCCCTGGATATAAACCCCAAGTTCTCCAGAGTCTTCCTGAGAAAAGTCCCCAGGGGAACATTCTGCTATCTTTCTGCCACCCTCTCTAGCCTGAAATTTCCCATAGTGACTGTTGCTTCTCTAGAAATCCTTTGACAGGCAGGGGAGCAGCAGGTGAAGTCCCCATTCTTTCTCTGGGAGTCAGTTTGGGATCTCTGTATCTGCCTGTAACCACTCCTGTGCCCTCAAGACTGTGAAGCATGCAGAGCTGGCTGGGTGCTCAGGGGATTAGGGTTCGCCACTAGCTCTTGGGGCACGGCTACTACCAGTCTCCTTTGAAGAAGCTCCAGGTTGTTCCAGGACTTTTTCTCTGGCTCTTCTGAGCCCTGGTCCTGGATCTCTGTAGATCCTTTGAATGTCAAATCTTGGTGGACCAGACAGCCACTTCCAATCCTAGGAATGCCAAGGATGGGCCTGGCATGGGTCCTACCTACTGTGTGCCCAACTAGGATCTGAACATAAAGGGCTCCCTGGAGCCTCTGCACCCCACCCTGATGCCTTAGCACCCTGTTCCCTGAGATGAAGCAAGGCCTGGGCTCTCCATAGGCTGTCACATTTGAAGAAACCCTTCCCCCCAGGACACGCAGTTAAGAATGTTTTCATGGTTTCCACTGAGGGAGGAACAGGCTATCGCAGAGGGCGGCCACCCAGGGTCAGCTGCAGCTGAGGATTTTTGTGGTCAGGGAAGAAGTGACTCACCATCTTTCCTGTGTCTGTCCCTAACCGCTGGAGATTGTATGGGTAAACTTCCGTGCAGTGGTGAAGTGCGTTGTGGGAGAGGGGTCCATAAAGGGGTATTATGGGGGTGCAGTGCAAGTCAACTGACCTGGTTTGTGACACGATTGGGGCAGGACTGCTGCCCTGTAGCCGTGATTCTGAACCATCTGCCAGCAGGATTTGTCTAGCAGGAAACTGGTAGGGAGGGGTGAAGCTGCTGTCCACTGAGGTGGGAGGTTGTTAAGTTCCCGGGGCAGAGACAGGGAAGAGTGTCTATTCTTCAGGGAGGGCATGGCCAGTGCCAGCAGAAGAACCCTCTATCAGGCCNTGGTGATGAGTTGGACTTAGCTCCATTTTGCTGGTCAGGGGGGTGACTGCATATGATCTGGTTAGGAATGAAAAAGGTGATAAGGTATGCCAGTGAGGAAATGGGGCAGACACTTGTATTACACACTAGATCAACACCCCGTACACCAGTTCATATTTATCCATTTGACTGTCATAGCTCAACCATGTTTTCACAGTCTCAGGGCCTCTTGGCTCTGTGTCATTCAAGTAATGGAAGCTGGCCCGAGCCACTCTGTTCTGCAGGGTGGCTGAAGGTGTCAGGCCTGGTGCCATTTGAAGAGTGTGCATTTTACTCTGTAGGCAGGACNTAGTTACTGAGCACAATTGTACCGTGCAGCCCTGATAGCAGGGCTGAGGACTGTTCCTGGGAAGGGAGCTNAGTGTAGGCATGGGACAGGCTGGGCAGGGCTTGGAAATCCTTCTGTGTGGAATGGGTGAGGAAGTGGGGAACCCTAGAGAGGAAGGTTTGTTCCCACTAGAGCTCAGGAGGTGGGTGCAGGGGGAATGCCTGCAGGTGGAAGAGGGCTCTTTCATTTTGTGGAGAACTGAGTCTGATGGAGAAGAGGTGATTATAGTGAACAACACAGGGTCACCTGCCAACTCAGATGTATGACCCAAGGTTATCCTAAGAGGGACAGGCAGCTTGAAGTCATTGGAGTAGGGAAGAGCTGGCCAGGGCTGCAGTGAGGCCCCGGTCCTGTTGGTGACACATCTTGCTGCTGTGCATGTCCTAGAGTGTCCCTCCCAGGGATGAAGATGGGGGTGGGACATGTTCCCAGGTGATACCAGTGTGCTGATCCAAAGGCCATGTCTGAATTGGGGTTTGAAAGGATCTCCTTTGCGCCGTGACCAGGTGTGGTATCTCAGGAGTAGCCGGGGCAGGTAGAATAGTGCCTGCTGTGGACTGTAATGACCCCTGTTCTTTGCTGGATAGCGAGGAGAAAGCCAGGACTCCAGGGCCCTGTCAGCTCTAGGCATGTCACCTGTGTAGCTTATGGGAGGAGGCCCGGAGTGAAGGGATGGTGAGGTGGCAGGTTGTCAGCTGAGACCCCTGGGTGCTTTGGTGGTGGGCTGGTCTTGAGGTGGGGGATAAAAGATGAAAGGGTTATCCCCTGCTTTCTGTTCCTTACTGCCAGACATGTTGCAGTGTATCGGGGGTCCTCCTTCAGAGGGCACGGCCCAACAGTGCCCAGAGCCAGGGGCTCTGTTCCTAGATCCTGGAAGTTTTATCTCTGTGTGTGGCCAGCTAGTTCTCCATCTTTAACGTCTCTCCTAGAGACAGAGTGCAGAGATGGGGGGAGGACCATCACGTCATGGGATGCTCTGAACNGGTGCCCATTGCTCTTCAGTTCGCCATTCTCNTTCAGTTTGTCTTTCTTTCTGGAAGATTTTGGAGCTGGTGGCAAGTTTGGAAAGAGTNGCAGGTAGCTAGCTGAGCATCAGAGCGTAGTGAAGAAGCTTAGTGGTTGTGGTGCACCTGGGCTTCTGACAAAGCCCTGTGTCTTGGTCCCCTCCACCCCGGACTCCATGCCCTGCTACTGTAGGTGCTTAGACTGATCTCTGCGTAGGGCCCCTCACACATAGAGCAGGTGTGAGGCAGGTAGATAAGAAGCCATGGATGTTTTCGTCTCTGTTAGTGTCAGCCATTATANGGCCACCTGTCCTTCTCTTCCGAGGAGCTCAAATACAAATTGTAACCTTCAGGGGAAGTGGTTGCTGTCTACTGCCCGAGTTTGTTTATCCTTGGAGCCGGAGGGCCACTGAAATGATCCACTCACTGGTTGACAGGGCCAGGGGAGTGATGGTATGTCTGCTGCCAGGGGAGGGACAGAGGGAGGGAGGTACTGAGATTTAAATGGGCAGCTTAGATATATTTTAACATTTAGCGGGGGAGAATGGACCCTCCTTTGAAGCCTCTGGTCATAGAGAATTCCAGGGAGAACCCAGGTACTGAGATTTAAATAGGCAGCTTAGATATATTTTAACATTTAGTGGGGGAGAATGGACCCTCCTTTGAAGCCTCTGGTCATAGAGAATTCCAGGGAGAACCCAGCCTGGTAGTGGTTAACTGTCAACTGTGCTTTCCTGGAAGCCTGGTTCCTTGTGTACCTGCACAGACCCTGGGCATCATTTGGTACCTTGATTTTGTTTTTTTGTGTAANTATCACGATGCCTAAATCTCTGAGGTCAGGAGAGCTAAAGGAAAACCCATCAAACCCCCCAATGTAGGAAGGTGAGGTGGCTCGAAAGAATTCTTTCTTGGCTTTCCACTAACACCTGCTGAGTAGTGCCTGCCTCTCTGCTAGCTGCCATTGTCTTCATCAGAGCAGCTGTGGCTATTTGCATGAGAGCCTCAAGATCAGGCTTCTTTAACTGTGGATGGTCCCTCAGAGAAGAGTGCCTCTCATAGAGGAGGTCCACTGGATTCTCACTGGGTCTTAATTCCCTTGTTCTGGGCTTTACAGCAAGTTGTATGGAATTCTGTTGCAATTGCATGTGGCCTCGGGGTCTCAGGAGGTGCTAGAGTCTATAGGCTGTGGAGGGCTACCAGAAAGGGGACCCTATCTCTGCATCTATGGCAAGTCGTCATCCATGCTGGGGGGGAGAAGCTCTGGTGGTGCAGCTGCATTGGGGTTACCTGCACTGCTANGAGTAACCCCTCACCCATGCTCTGGAAGCCTGACCAGCTCATCAGTGGAACAATACTTTGTCTTCTCAAAGTGCTCTAAAGAAAGGGGTAGATGTTTACAGCTCTCTAGGGAAAGAGTTTCCACAACACCAGGGCATGCTCCACAGCCATTGAAGGCTGTGTCCCCTTTGCTGATGCCTCCCAGTTCTTCCTTGGCTGCACGTGCACGGAACTGCTATGTAGAAGGTTGGAGGGAGGGACTATGGCATGGGAATCCTTTGGTGTGCTCTGGNGTGGCCATGCCTAGCCCCTGGGGAGTCACTCTAAATGGGAGCTGTGCTAAGTGTTGCTTGAATTCATTTGTGTAAAGTGATGGCTCATAGGTCAGACTTGTCTGAGATCTTCACTGACACCTAGAACACTTCCCATGTGTGGTGGCGAGGCTACTCACGGCGGGGTGTTCTGCAGAGTGTGGAGGTGAGGTTTCTGCCTGGTTTGGGATTGTCCTCTGGGTACACTGTTCCACGCTGGAAGCTGTGGCTAGACTTGGGCTCCTCCCTGGCTCTCCCACAGGAAGGAAGCTCAGTTATCCTCTGTTCCTTGGTGGTTTCCAGTGTCATAGGATGGCATCTCTGTGAAGGTGACAGTGGAGGATCCCAAGGCTTCAGAGAAGCCGGGCAATGCTGGCCTTTCCTGACCCCTCTACACCTAACTTGGGCTATTTTGTAAATGAGTGTATTGTTGCCTAGGTGTAGATTTCCACAAAATCCTTCCCTGNGTTTTATGCTCAGCCATGATACTTGTTTATTCAGAGAAATTTTAGTAGGGTGACCTGTGAATCCTCACAGGATGATGGGTGGGGTGGTGGCCTGCCTCTCACTGTTGCTGCTCTGTTTGGGGGCTGGTTCCTGGAAAGAATGCAGCCTCTCTTACAAAAGCCAACCTAGAGCTGCTCAGTACTGTTAACCTATGCAGAGGTGGGAAGGTGTGGCNGGGCGTCCTTCAGTTTCTACTTAGTGTTGTACCTTTGGAGTGGGTGTTCTCCTTCCATGGTAGCCTCCTCCTCAGGGGACATTTGACAACACTTAGAGGCGTTTTTACTGGGATAGCTGGGAAGGCTATTACTGGCATCAAGTGAGTAGAGGCCAGGCCTGAAAGAAAGGCCTGTAACAAAGGACTGGCCAGCTCAGCATCACAGCATTGAGGATGCCTGGCCTGGAATCTCTGTCCTCTCAGTGTCACCCTGCCCTGCACCATGACCACTGTACACTTCCTTCTTGCAGCACTTCGTACTTGCCTCAACCTTAGTGAACAGCTTCTCACCTCTCTGTGACCTTCTGCCCGTCAGTTCTCCTCCATGCCGCTAGTTCTGGGCCTGGCCTGTGTGCTGTTTGAGGCTGCCTCCACGCACCTGCACCAGTAGCAACAGGCGAACACAGGGTAGCCTTTTGTTCCAAGTTTGTCAGCACCTGATAGGGCTAACAGGTCTCCCTTGCTTGGTGGCTGAGCCCTCTTTAGATAGAGGGCACGTGCCCTGCCCATTGCATCATGCAGGTGTGTTTGTCACCTNGGGTGCTGCTTTCCTGACATCTAGGAATCCCTAGGAAGGCAGCCAGAGGAGGCATTGGCTGGCAGGATACTGAGCTGGACTCTGTACCATCAGGAGCACAGCAGGGTCCCTTGCCCTCCACTGTCCTTCCCCTCACATTGGGGGATTGGTACCCACTCATCCCTATCATGCTGCCTTCTGACAGGACATGAGGTCAAAACCCATCTTCCTGGAGTCAAGCCAAATTTGGTTTTGGTAAGCTGCCCTGACCGGATTTCCTTCCTTGTTAATGTCTAAAACATGGTGGTATTGTCACTGAGGTGACAGCCAGGAACCTCCAGTCACAATTGAAAAGCTCACAGAGGCATACTGCCTGCAGGTATTCTGGTCACACTCAGCCATGTCTCTGGCCTGTTGGCAGCCTGTGCTTTTGTGGCTGCTCCATGAGGAACAGCTCAGGAAAGGTGATGGTGCTCGGAGGACCTGTGGTCCTTCCCCTGCTTCAGCATGTCCCTGCCCTGAAGAACAGCACACTCTCCCTTCCTGCCTAGCTTTCCAGGATCAGATAAGCTTCCTTTACCTTTCCACCTTTTTCTCTGGGGGAGATGGTATGGGTACTGAACCCAGGGCCTTGTACTTGCTAGATTACTGAGCTACAACCCCATCTCTGTATTTTTGTTTCTAGGCAGGGTCTTGCTAAGTTGCCCAGAGGAATTTGAACTCCCTCTGTGGCTAAAGCAAGCTTCAAATTTGCTGTCCCTCCTTAGCTTCCCAGGTAGCTGGAATAACGGGTATGACATGATTCTATTTGCAAACTTCAGCTTATAAAATATGAAAACTGGGGTCCCTAGGTACAACCTCCTAGGTGGGGACAATACCCAGGCCATCCAAAACATCAGGACAAATCTCTAATCAGAAATCCTCCCGAAGCCTTTATGATGGGATGGAGGCTCATGCCCAGATCTGGAAGTGTCAGTCAGATACCCATGTCTTTCTCCTTGCAGCATCTCCCTGTCAGTTAGCCAGTTACCAGAGGGTAGCTCCTGAGACTANTGAGTAGTTNTTTGTGGCTCTCNGCATCTGTGCCCAGGCCAGGATAGGATCATGCTTAGTGATTTCTGCCAACAGACATGAATCTAAAAGACAGTGAGCCTGATTACTAGCTATCAAGTTGTGTTTTTGGAAATTCGGCCTGTGAAGCAGATGGTTCCTCTGCTGACTCGCAGAGAGGATCCTTTAAATAAGGCTTCTAGGCTTTCCTAACCAGCACTGGGCAAAATCTAATGTTCACNAAGGAGGCTTAATTGATGGCCTGCTAGAAATGGCACTGGATACAGGTCATGGAGGGTGGCCAAAGGCTTGTATGAGGGTTAGGGCATTGGAAGGGCTGTTTGGATCCTCTAGGGCTTTCGTATTTAGGCAGCTGAGTCCCTGCAGTGCTTAGGCCTGCCCATGTGCTTTTTAAGGATGGAGCCAAGAGATCAAGGACACACCGTGTGTGTGTGTGTGTGTGTGTGTGTGTGTGTGTGTGTGTGTGTGTGTTGCTGTATGGTGTGAAAGATCCAAGATGTGGTCTGGTAGTATCCATTTAAGAACACCCAACAAAACACCCCAGGAACACTCAGCATGCCATGTGAAGCATTTTCTTTTAGCAGAGGCAGGTCTGGCTTTGTGCAGGGGATTTAGGTTTTGGAGTGACAGGCTCAGGATCCAGTGTCTTCTGAGACTGGGAGAGCCCAAGTCTCCAGGGCTGTGGGGAGAGGCCATGTGCTGTGACCAGGATATCTAGGTCTTCAGGGGAGTCTTTAGGACTGGTATGTGAAGCCTATGCTTCCTCCTGGGGAAGAGAGTTCTGAGAAAGAGTGGCAGCTTGGCTGGCTGGGTGCTCTAGTCTTCCTGAGAGACTGTGTGTCATCTGAGGTGCATGGAATGGATTCTTCTACTCTGCAGCTTGCATCCTAGTATGGCAAAGCACAAAACCCGGGATGGATTCCATACCAAGAAAGAGTTANGGCCTGGCACTAATGCTCTAAAGGAANGCAAACTCACCTCCCACCCCCTATCCCCAACACCTCATTTTGGCTCTGAGTATGCCTCAGGTAATAAGGAAATATATTTCNCTGTCTTCACTAGGCAGTAGATAGTATTAAGGTTCACATGGTCATTTCAAAGAAGCCCAATTCTTGCACACTAAGAGTCAGCCTCAGGCTCCAGTGAGCCTGGGTTGGATCCCTCTCTTTGCCCCTAGCAAGGTTCTCTCCTTCCACAGTGTGCAGCTCCTATTTCTCAGCTTGCAGTCCTGGTGAGCTGAGCGTCTGTACAGCCACAGCTGTAAGGTTAGACTGTTGCCAGATCCTGGTGGTACTAATGTATTAGCTGGACAGC
>LZPO01017292.1:150916-169995 GCA_001675575.1 Neotoma lepida | reverse complement strand
GGGGGTTGGCATTTCACTAGGACGATTCCTTAATCAAGCTTCTGATTACAAAAAGGTGCTGCTGATGACCGTGAAGGTCGAAGCAGTGGAGTATAGTGGTTCCTACATTATCAGCTGTCTCCCACCATCCTGGAAAGAGCTTCTCCCAGCTGGACCTCACAGGCTAGCTAACTGCCCTGGGTCCAGGCTCCTATTAAAACCAACCTTGTTCAGAGGACCCATGGAAGACAAACTGTTCTCATATTGCTGCCTATGGTTCTAGAGAAGAGAAGGGTTGGAGTGAAGCCCTGCCATGGCATGCTTGCCTGCTTGTTTTCTTTGTTTTGCTGTGAGCTTACCTGTCACCAGACTTGGTTGGTTGAGTTGCCTTGCCTGTCCAGTTTTAACATGCCTTGCAGCACTTTGGCAGACCCCTTGCTCCACTTCAGTCGTTAATCCCTCTCACTTTGCCTCCCTCCCAACATGCTTATAAAGTGTTAGAAAACGGCAGGAGTTATTTTTGGGGCCAGTGAGATTGACTCAGCCAGGTAAAGGCACTTGCCACCAAGCTGGTGATCAAGTGTGATCCTCATGGCCCACAAGGTGAAAGGAGAGAACTAACTCCCACAGGTTGTTTTCTGACCTCCCCACATGTACTGCAATGCCAATTGGCAAGCTCACCCATGAAAATAAATAAACGAAGAAAAAAAGAGTTAGTTTGCATGAAGTGGCTGTTGTGTCATTTGCACAGAGGAAGTGAAAATTGGAAGGTCCCTGTTGACTCTAACAGCGGGCTTACATCTCTCTTCTGTGGACTTGGTAGAAAACAGTAATTAGTTGCCTGGGTTCCAGATAAGTACCTGTCTTACAGAGATGGGAGAGAAGCACAGACATGATTGGCACGAGTATGCTTCAGCTGTACCTGAGTACAAGTTAAAAGCGTTTGAGGTTTTGATGCGTCCTTCGGGACAAACACTTGAAAGTGGGTTTGTCATAGTAAAGGTGTTAAGNGTGTTGGAAGTTTGCCCCCTAGGGGCGCAGGTTTTTAATAGTAATGACTGTAGTAATGATCTCATTGGTTGTCTCTGGACAGACTGTCACCACTAACTTTATGGGTCATGTAGAAAACCCATAAGCTGGGTGTGATGGTACGTGTTTCTAATCCCAGCACTTGGGAAGTACAGTTAGGAGAATCAGCCTCTGATGTATAGCAAGTTTGAGGCCTGGGCTATGTCAAATCCTGTCTCAGAAAAGGGGAAAAAAAAACCAAACCAAACTGAAAATAACATTTTTTTTTTAAAGTGTACTGGATCATAGTGTACGCATATACACAGAACTCTGGGACCTCATGTTATTGTAAAGTTCTGCAGAGTGTGTGTGTGTGTGTGTGTGTGTGTGTGAATAAAGCTCTATACCTTTCATCCAGATAAAGTCCTTGCCATTGGTGAAAATGTCAGAAGTGTCAGGTCACTGGCCTCAGAACTTGGGAGCAGCCAGTTCTATAGCTGTCAGAGCCAAGGTTGCAGAACCTAGCTTTTAGGTCTTACCATTTTATTAGGATCCTGTGCGATTTGGTTTTGTTTCTTTGTTTTGTTTTGTTCTTTATTTGTTTCTTAGAATGTCAGTTGTTGGGGCAGAGGTGGAGAGAGAGGTGGTTAAGAGTATAGAACTGTTCTTGCAGAGGACCCACATCAGGCAGTTCACAGTGTCCTGGAACACCAGTGCCAGAGGGATCTGATGCCTTTGGCCTCCACAGGCACCTGCACTCATGCACATACTCATACAAGACACAAATACACAGAACTAATAAACTAGCTCTTAAAGGATATCAGTTGTTCAGAATTTAAGTGTTATGTGAAAATCCCTGCTCTAAAGTTATGGTTGGGTGCCCCAGATCCATGTTTTCCCTGTGTGACTGGTGCCGGGGCCAGGCCCATCCTGCCTTGCCTAAGCTTACTTTGGGGCTCAGGTGGCTTCGCAGGACTCAGAAAATTTTATTTTTAGGAAGCAAGAATGGAGCTTGTTGTGAAATGTGAAGCGTGAGGTCAGGGGCTCCCTATAGCTGCATGCAGCTGGCTGCTGTTTCAGAGCAAAGCCTGAGCTTGGCTAAACAGTGAGGAACACCAGGCCCATGCCANTTCCAAGCTGCTTTTACTACTCCAGGTTTAAGCCTCTGCAGAGCTGAAACAACATCAGCATCACCAGACACCTTGATGACTTCTTTTAAGTCTAGGCCGTAATGGTTTGGCGTTCGTGAGTATAGAAGGAATTAGAGGTGGTGATACCCACACACACTTTCTGTCTAGCTAATTAGATTTTGAGTTGGCTGTAGGAAAAGTTACTTTAAAATCGGTATTACAGTAAACAGTTTCNCTGTCCTAGAATATGTGGCTGGTCTTAGATGACATGTCTCTGTTAGCACAGGCAGAAACAGAATGGTTAAAATGTTGTTTTAAGACACACACAGGCTCTGGATAGATGTGTAGTTGGTTTTCCTGGATCCCTAACTTAGGAGCTTTAGGGTGAAAGGATGGAAATGGCTCACCTTCCCAGGATGCTTTACTGGGCTTTCTCAGCCTGTGCAGGCTCTTGTCACTGATGTTTGGAGTGCCAGGGCTTATATGGGTTAGACACAGTTTTCAGAAAGACCTTGTGTCAGACCCAGGGCATTTTGTGTTATGTGACACAGGTGTGTTAAGACAGTCTGTTGACACAAGTATAATTCAATACAAGGAAAGATCAGATTATAAGTGATTAATAGCACTGACGGGTGTCTCTCTCTCTGGAGCCTGCTCTCCGTGTCTGACAGGTGCCATTAGACTAACTTGCTGCTCCCGGGAACTAGCCACTAGGCTAGAGATACATGCAGGGTCTTTTACTATGTGGGAGGATTGATTACTGCAATAAAGTGATTCCTTGATAGCTCTGGCTAGAGCCAGCTTTTTAAATTAGTAGTTTACAACTGATTTTTGAGAGCANGTTTCAACAGTAGCCATGTTCCTTAGTTTCTGATTCCCTTGCTTCTGTATCTCTTAGTTATTATGGGATGAAAGGCTGTTAAGAGTATCAAGTAAAGGACAAGAAACTTTAGTGACCNGAAGTAAATAGCAATTAAATGAAAGAAAGTTGCTACTATAACTTGGTACATTGTTTTCAATTTGATTTGCCACGGGACAGGGCAAATAACTTANAATGAAACTATGTCATTCACAGTCTTTCATTTGAAACATTTTGAATGATTTTCTACTTAGTCTTTGATGGCAGCAGAATGTTCTGTGGGTTTTTGTTGTTGTTGGGGGGATGGGCAGGAATGCTCTCTCCTGGAGACTCAAGCAGCTGCAGTGGGTATGCTCGGAAGAGTGGCCTTGAAGGCCAGCCTGGGAATCTTTGGGCAACCAGGATTTGTGCCGTTTCTCTAGGTCTGTGTCCTCTGGTTGGAGCTTCATTTCAGCTTAGGTCACCGGCTTACATCTTTTTGTTTTGTTCTTTTTTTTCTTTTTTTCTCACAACCTGGGCTTGGAATATCCTGCTGCTAGACGAGAGTATGCAAACACATGCCCATTGCAGCAACTTGTTTGGCTATTCAGTTATTAATGACTACTTCCAAACAGTGTTTGGAAGCACCTGTGTTTTGATTTTTGTTTGTCTTGTTTTTCTGAGGCACTAACACATCATCCATGGGGCATCTGCAGTGTGCTCTCCATTTTCTAGGCACCAGAATCTGAGCACTAATGGAAGCACAGTTCCAGTCTGAAGAGATGAGTAGAAGTTACAAGTAGATTGAGAAGTTACAGTGAGTCTACAGGGTACTCAGGCAAGCTGTGACTCTCTCCAGTGTCACGTACACTGGCTTTCTCATGCCAGCGCATGGCCACAACATCATGTAGATACTTGCAAGCCTCAATAGTGAATTGCTCCTGGGCCAGTGCTGGTGTTATCCTCTATGTATTATGGAGCACAGATGCTGTACACAACACATAGGCTCTTTTTAAATGTTTGTGGGAAGGATGGAGGCCACAGATGATGGAGCAAATGTCCTTAGCTGGGGAAGAAGTTGCTTGGTGTCCTCATGGGGGTAAAATGAGCTGGACCTTGCAGGATCATCAGGAGTTTACTACATGAAGAAANAACTCTCCACCTGCAAGTTGGTTAGGATTTCTTTAGGGAGCTGCTAAGCACCCCACTCTGTCCTCAGATCTAATACATGTTAATGATTAATACACCAACATGAAGCAAAGAAAAGGAAATTGTATAATCTTCTAAAAAATGTTTATGTTCCTGGCATAAAATTTTCTTTTTTTAGTGCAGNGACTNGGAACAGCTATATTAATTTAAAATGTCACTGTGAGTAAGATTGAAGGAAAGAGAAATGTTCTCTTNTTGAAGTAGCCTCACTGTTGGGGTTGACTACAGCTGTGTGGCCACTCTACATGATTAAGGGCAGAATTGGTATTAAGGTCAACAGATTAGCAGAAAGGGGGAGATTATTATCTTTTCATTATTTTGAGAGAAGGACCATCTGCCCATGGTAGTTTGGCTCCTGCTGAGTGTTTGTTTGAGTCTGTTTGTCCTGGGTGACAGCCCTGGACTTCCACCTGTCATGATGGCTTCTGGTGAGGCAGGTACTCACCTGGCTTAGCTTGTTCTCCTCCTGGTCATTATTTTAGACACTGCTTTAAAAAATGCCCTTGTAGTTTAAAAGAGCGGAGTCTATGCCTTCCACTTGGCTGGTTTTAATTTAAAAGTAGGTTCTAGATCTACCCTCCCCTTTTTGTTCCACTTTTCCTTGTTTCCCATCCTGGTATCACTAACGGGTATAAAGCTCTCAGAAAGCTTAGCATGCAGTAAGCTGCTCTGACCAGAAGATGGGAAAGCAAGCTCCATCCTCACTGTCAGTACCAGGGCGCGCCAGGGCCAGTGCTCTACGGGATGCTTTTGGCTTCCCCTTATCGAGCATGTGAAGATAACTTTACGAGGCGCATACTGTCCATGGGAATGAAAGGGGAAAAGAGGGTTGAGTTCTCACCCTAGCCCAGGAGAAGCTGTGCACCCCTTTCTATACGATGCTCCATGTGAGGTTTTGTATGATGCGGCATGCCAGCTGGTGTGGTCAGCATGCAGGAAGGCTCTCTTTGTTCAGTGCACTGCTGGTGCAGAACAGTGGGGCTCAAGTGATGAGAGTGGGTGTCCTTTTGTTTGAGACGATTGTCAAAGGGACTCCTGTGTTCCCTCTTGCCCTCTGTGCCTGTCATTGCAAGCGGGCCTGCTGACTATGAGACACTTGAGAATTGACTCCATAAACAATGACAGTAGCCTTCCTTGTGAGGCCTCCACCCTCACTCATTACTTCTACCAGGGCAGAATGATTCTGATGATGCTTCTGTTGGGGTGGGAGATGGTATTTATCTTGTGTGTTTACTTTGTTGTTCCAATGAGCTCTTAAAAAAAAAATTCTAACTTGCAAGGCATACAGCTCATTAGGTAGAGTGTTTGCCTAGTGTGCATGAAGCACTGGGTTTCATCCCCAGTACCACATAAACCAGATGTGATGATGCGCCCCAATGACCCTAGCAATGAGGAGGTGTAGGCAGGAGGATCAAAAGTTTAAGGTCATCCTCATCTGAGGCCAGCCTGGGCTACATGAGACCTTGTCTCAAAGGAAAAAAAAAATGAGTAATTGTGTCCCACAATCTGAGCCTGTTGTCTAAGAAGCAGGACAGCCGCCCACAGTGCACATGGGTGCTGCAGTCTTGTTCTTTCTGCCTAATGCCTCACATTTCAACACAGAGCTCCAGNATGGGTAGACATACCATTCTTTTGGTAATTTTAGTTCCTATGTCAGGACTTGAGCCTTTCAAGAGTCTGCCAGGGTCCCCAGGAGTCACAAGTTAAGGCCAAGCCTGACCTGGCCCCCGGGAGAGTCTGGAAGCCACATTCAAGGAAGACTCTGAGAATTGTAGTTTGGAAGAGAAGACTGGAAACCTGCAGGTATCTTCCTGGAACCAGAACCAGGATGCAGCTACACAGCAGGGGTTAGCTAAACTCCTGGGTCAGAGGCTCGTGACTCAGTGTCCACAGCACAGCATCCCACCTTGTCCTAGGCCTCCGGAATGGGTGGGAAATTCCTGTCATTGGGACTCTGATGCCAGAGATTGGTGGGAGGGCTATGGGTTTGTGATTTGAGTATTGAAGGTGCTGCTCCTCTGGAGTTTTCCTGGGTGCCGGGTCACGGGAGTGTTTGGCCTGCAGCCCCATGAAGCCAAGGAGGGTTCTGAATGTGGCTCAGCACAGAATTGTTAACCTAAAGTTATTAGGAGATTCTTTTTTTCTTTTCATTTTTCTTTTGGTGACTGGACTGTGCCATTCTCAAGTGTAAACTGAAGTGACAACATCGATCTTGGCACCTTGTTATTAGAAGACTGGACACGGCACCTAGGGTTCTGATGATATTTATACCTGGTCCTCTCCCGGGGGTAGTTTGCTTCCAGTGTGAAGAAAGGACATGCTTGTCTAGAACGTATCTAGTTGGGAAGGCCTGTTATGTCTGCCCCTTCCAGTCTCACCTCTGTTTCTCACTGGCTTCTCTTGGCTTGTTGGAAGTTTAGTGTCTACACTGCCCACCAGCAGGCAGGGATGTGGCAACAGTGAACCGTTCTGCCCTCCCCTTTCTCCCCAGCAGGGCCCCTCGAAGACCTAATCAGCCAGTTCTTTTGGAGTCTAGGTGATGGGCAGTGGCCAAGCCTGACCCTAATGTGTTTCTCCCACAGGTTTCTTCTCTTGTTTTCTCAAAAGNTGGTTTGAGATGTGTCACACCAGACCAGAAACGGGGAAGGGAGATTTCTTCTATGGCTGTAGGATATATATCAGTTGCCACTTGGAGAAAGCCGGGCAGGCNATTGGGTTCTGTGTCACCTGCAACAGCATGTGGTTAGCCAGCAACATCATGTGGTTAGCCAGGCAGCCCAGACAGGCTTCGAAGGCACCCTGAGCTCAGTCTCCCCTACGAGCTTAAGTAGCTCTTTCACACTTCCCTCCGCTCCTGTGAAGCTGCAGCAGTAGGTGTGACAACAGGCTTGAACCTGTGCAGTTAGCATCAAGGCTTCACTGTATTTGCCTGTGATACATTTTTGCAAAGGACCCATGGGTATGCTTGGATTTACAGTCAATGATGCACACTTGGTGGGTAGGTGTCTCGCTCCTACACTCCAGTTTAAGCAAGGCTCCAATTCCCCTTCCCCTACTTGTTTATATTTTTCCACGACCTTCATTTAGCTACTGCTTTTAAAATGATTGGCCAGCATACCTTGTAATTGTGAGCAGGGAGAAGATGACTTCACCTCCCCTCCCCCACTTGTTCGTATTGCTGGAGAAGGGCTGTCACTCTGTACCACACGGAGTCACTTCCCTTCTTACAAGTCAAATACAACCTGAGGACAGCTGATTCTTCGCATAANCTTCCTTGATCCTCAGTGTTCTGGAAGATGGACAGGCAGATAGCTTGTGAATGGACTGAGGGAGGGAGGGAGGCTTTTGAAGTCACTGCCCCNAAACCACACTAGTCTGAGAGCCAGAGAGAAGTTTTCTTCAGGTTTCATTTGATATGTATTGTACTGAGTACCTATGCATGATGTAAATTTATAAACTTTATAAATGATCAAACAAGCTTAGTATTTAACATTTACAAATCTATTACATTTACGATATGAAAGTGCACAGTGACCTCTTAGGGGGAGAAACTCTGAGGTGGAGGGTACATGCATTGAGGACCTTTCCCCCGCCGTTTTTGGCCTGGGGTTGGCTGTCAGCTAGACGAAAGTAATCATCGCCNGTGGCACACATAGTGCGTGCTAATTCTGGTTGTTCCTTGTGCGAGGACTGAAACCCAGGTTGCCCAACTTGCCAGTCTAGCTACTGAGCCACACCCAGCCTCTGCTTGTTAATTCTCAAGTCTCATTTCAGGGATTCAGCTCCTCTGTAGCCTCCTTTGGAGAACCAGAGACTTGGGTCGTTAGCATGCCAGGTTCAGTTNGGGGTGTTAGCATGTCATGTTAGGATGTCAGGTTCAGTTTGGGGTGTTAGCATGTCAGGTTCAGGGCAGCCTTAGAAGCTTCTGGAACATGGATAGGGAAATGCTGGTAGAGGAATGCAGATGGAGGAACCATGGGGCCTGTTCTCTCCTGACAGCTGCCATCAGTTTCTGCTTGTGTTTCGAAGCTACACCAGTTCAGTGGCTTATGGGTNTCACATCTCCACGGTAGAGGATCTTGTAGAGCTGAAGAATTGGGGCTACCTAACAGAGTCAGCTAGGGCAATCCCCTTGGGCATTGGGATCATGTAGTATTTACCAAGGTCACTGGGCTGGTTTATGATCACTTGTGACCATCATNAAGCCTTGGGGGCCGTGTGACCCTAGTATGGCTGTGTAGTCTTTTGTGTTCATAATTGTCAGGGGCCCAAGAGGTGTGATTGTTGGGCTGTGAAGGTTCTGTGGATTCACTGAGGGTGGAGAGTCAGCTGTAAAATCATGGTGGCAAGGGGTGTGTGTGGTGCCCACTGCCGGGGAGCTGGGGACTGGGCGAGGGCCTGGCCTTCTGGTCTTCTTTGGTTATTGCCTGCCTTGCTTTGGGACAATTTTTATCTCTTCATTCACCCATTCAATCAAATGCTCATTCATCCTGTAGACGTTTAGCAGAGCGGTTTGTTTCTGATGTTCTGCATAGTGGAGTTCTCTCTCTGAATCACACTGAGCTCTGCTAGCTCCTCTCCTNTGCTGTTGTCACAGGNCCAGGAGGCTTCCACTGGCTCTGATGGGGAAGCACTTAGGCCGTTAGGGCTTAGGTGGTGTTTGCTCTGCTCCGGTTTCCAGCAGCTCCTAGAGTGGCCGCGGTGCTCCCCTTTAGCCTGATGTCTTAGTTACATTCTTGTACCTTGATAAAGAAAGCTCTCTGACAGAGACAGGGAGGAAGGGTTTATTCTGAACAGCCAGTGAGGGGAACAGACACAGAAAAGGGGTTTATTCTGTNGCATAGTTCAAGGACACAGTTTATTATGGCTGGGAAATCAAGGCAGCAGGAATTTGAAGCAGCTGGTCACACCATACCCATAATCGGAAGGCAGAGAGTGGTGAACGCATGCTACTGTTCCATTCCTTTGCCAAGGATAGGGTATGGTCCAGGATCCTAGTGAGGGGATGATGCCACCCTCAGTGAGTGGGTCTTCCTAGCTCAGTTAATAGGATCCAGATAATTTCCCACAGGTGTGCCCAAAGGTCTGTCTCCTAGATGTTTCTAAATACTGTGTAGTTGATGCCACTAACTGCCAGACCTGACCAGTAAGGGTGACGGGCAGTAGTACCATCATTGCTCCCCACTTAGAGACAACTGAACCCACTTCTAATGTGTTGCTAGCACCATTTGAACATGAGAAATAAAATATTTAACATCAGAGTGCTTTTTAGGAATGTGAAGTGTGCAATACAGTTCAGCAGGAGCCTCTGATTGGCAGCCAACAGACAAAGCCCACACCAGGCTGGGCACCTCGTGGGAAAGAACAGGAGGTGTTTAAGGTGAGTAGAAGGTCAGGTGGCAGGTGATGATGCAATTCCATTCCTTGGCAGTGTGATTTATGATGGAGTTTACTCAGGAGCTTTCTCTGTGGCTTATAAGGAAGGTGGAGTTTTAATATTGTAAAATATTTGCTTCTCAGGATAAAATGTCACACATGTCATAACATGAGGACTAAATTGTGCACTTGGAATAAGGCTCATGTGTGTGAGCTTGATCATAGCCACTGACGTGCAAATGCCACCTCCAAGTTCTGCTTCTAAGGACTCAGGGGCTTCACCATCTATCTGCTGACCCATCCTTCTGCTCTCCCAGCTTGATCCCCAGGGATCTGGTGGCCTTACCACTTACAAGGATGCTCAGTGGACTGCAGAGAGGAGGTGATAGGGAGGGAGGGCCTGAGAGCAACCTGCTGGCCCCAGTTTCCTTATGTTTACAATGAGATGTCCCCTGCTTTGGAAGGAAACACATTCTTGGATGTTCTGTGCTGGCACAGTGTAGGCTTTTGCTGGCACATACACTCACATTTTAAAGACAGCTGATCTCCACACTGCATGAGTTTTGAGTCATTTTTCTTTACTAAGACAGCATTGGCCTCTCTGCAGGCAAAGAGCTCAGGTTCCTCAGGTCTCGCCATTTGGCCTCTGTTTTCCAAGGTGGCCAGTGCTAACCAGTGCGGAATTTCAGCTCTGTGAACTTCGCAGACATGACTTCATTTGTCCTAGATGAACCTATTACCGTGACATTTGCTTTGGATATGTAAGGTCAAGTAAGTCACACAGAGATCATTCATCTTAAATATTAGTCTGAGATCTGTGTTAGGGGCTAGGGGCTTAGATCAGTGACAGAGTGCTTGCATGGGATGCACAAGGTCTGGATTGTATCCCAAGCACTGCCCAAAAGAAGTGTGTGTGTAAGTGTGTAAAATCCTAGCACCTGGGAGGCAGAGGCAGGTGTGTCTGTGTGTCTGTGCATCTATCTGTCTATAAGCCTAGCACTTGGGAGGCAGAGGCAGGAAGATCACTTCAGTAGCTGCCTCAGCTATGTAGCAAGTTTGCAACAAGCCTAAGCTACACAAGACCTTGTCTTAGTAAAAAACAAAATCTATATTTCCACATATTTACTGGGTGTCTATTCGTTTAATTTGATAAAACATGAAGATCAAATTGTGTTGTATGGTATGAAGTGAATTTTCAGGACCTAGGCCTGCGTAGCCTGCCTTTTTATTCCCCATGTTTCTAGCATAAATAGGAAGCTTATTTGTTTGTTTTTTATTTTTTTGAGACAGGGTTTCTCTGCCCTGGCTGTCCTGGAACTCAATCTGTAGACCAGGCTGGCCTCAAACTTCAGAGATCCACCTGCCTTTGCCTCCTAAGTGCTGGGATTAAAGGTGTGCACCACCACCGCCTGAGGAAGCCATCTTTACTCAGGTCAGAGTTAGCCAAACACAGGACATTGCTGGAGGCTTCCTTTGAGATTTTAGCAGGACCAGAAAGGTCTGAGGGACTTCACTAAGTGTTTCTTCTAAGGGAAGGTGTGTTTTCTGGTGAATCTGGACTTCTACCAGATCCTCCTGGATTTTTCTCTTAACTTCTGTTCTTGACATGGGCAGTTGAATCAGAACCTTCCTTCTACACACCCCGGCCTGTAGTCTTGTGGAGTTGTCATTGGTCTGTGTGTCTGACCCCTCATTTTCCCTCTCTGGTGTCCAGGGGTCCTGAGGCTGAGGACTTGGGTTCAGATCTGCTCCCCCTCACTGTTCTTGACCAGCACTAGGCTTTCATTCTCTTTGGAGCTGGCAGGGGACCTATCACCTTACTTGCCTTTCATATGCCCCCACCCCGNTTCCAGCACACTTCTGGAACATCTGCTTCTCCCTGAAGCAGCAGAAGTGGCTTTCAGAAAAGCTTAGATTCCACCACACCAAGGGCCAGGGTCTGTCGGCAGCCCCATGCCCATTTTCACTTTCACATGAGGGGAGAAGTAGAGATTAGAATTTCTCCCATTTGTTGAGATTTTGTCTAACTCTGTGAGCAACCATGGGGACCTTGACAGGGGAGTGACCACTGATGAGGAGAAACCACTGTCGCTTTCATCAACTGCTGAGGAGAAAGGCTTTGGAGAGCCTGGAGACATGCAGGGAAGCATGGCCGGGCTGGACCCAGCCTCGCATCCCTGTGCCTTAGTCTCTCACTCCTGTCACTCCTGTCACTCACTGTCATTCAAGGAACTGACCTGATTCCTAGACTGGCTTTGTTGCTGTGTCGCAGCAAACAGTCTGAGCAGCAGCCAGCACGTCCTCTGGTCCGCTGGCCAGGCTGTATAGTGAAACCGGTGGCAGTCAGCAGTGTACTGGCTACACGGACAGCCCTGTTGCAGCCCGATGAATGATGGAATTACTGTCTATAGAGATGCATATGTAGAGGTGTAGAGAGATCCTCTCTGAGCCTGAGAAATAAGCCTGCGGCTACCCAGGGGCTGCAGGACTCCTGTTCTCAGCCCTACCCTACTATATTTCAGTGATACTTCTTGAGAATACCTGGCATGGGACACAGTTAGGAACTAGAGCAGGAATGTTGGGAGGGGCTTGGTCTCCACATGGGAATGGATTCCGTGCAGCATGACATTCTTATTAGGCCCTAGCAGAGCAGTGATCTGAGGAGCCAGGTACCCAGTGTGTTGGGCCGCGTCCACTTGGGTAAGGTGCAGACCTCCTGGCCCCGGGTCTGTGGGTTTTGAATGGTTGCTGTTTTGTTGTCTTCTGCTGACACCCTCCTGCTGCTGTTTCATGGTTTATTTTTTCTCCAGTCTGGTTCTACTCTTGGTTTCAAGAANTTGAAATCGATGGCTTTATATCCAGAGTTCTAAATTCAGCCACATAAACACTTTGGGCCTGGACTGAGGGTTTGGCACAGACTCGAGGCTGCTATTTTAGATATGCCAGAAACCTTGGAAGTTGTTCACTGTAGGCGCTTCTCCATTTAGGCTGTGAGCTTGGGATCTCAGCCTGCTCAGATGGGTGTGCCGGGAGCACTGGGGGAGGGGTTCCCAGAAAATCTGTCCAGATGGTTCT
The DNA here is from genome assembly GCA_001675575.1 of Neotoma lepida. Taxonomy (NCBI): domain Eukaryota; kingdom Metazoa; phylum Chordata; class Mammalia; order Rodentia; family Cricetidae; genus Neotoma; species Neotoma lepida. The sequence goes on along the minus strand of LZPO01017292.1, from coordinate 157,380 downwards.
GGGGCCTTGGTCACTTTGGTGAGAGTCCAGCTCTGGGGCCCTGAGTCTGCCCAGCCTGTGCGTAGTTAGGCCCATGTAGCTTGCTATGGAGGTGTCACATCCAGGGACAGACCAGCCTTTCTACCTGTGGACACTGCTGTTATTGTCTGTTATTCTGGGGTTGAAAAGGGTGTCCGTTTAAATTCTGTGGCTAGGCTGTGTATATTGGAAGAACATGGCAGTCAGCAGTGTACGGACTGTCCCGACAGCCCTGTGCAGTGGATTGTTAGCCACTGAGTCATGGAATTACTGTCTGTAGAGATGCATATGTAGCGGTATAGAGGGATCTATAGCATGTAGCCACAGAGGTATGCCTCCTGCTGCAGACATATGTTAGAGCCAGTCACTTGGGTGGACCCTCACCTTCTTAGGCTCTGAGGAAACCACGATTGGCTTCTGGTCTTCTCTTTCATTTTCATGTCAGGTGTACAATGATGAATGACTGTATACAAGCATGTGACCATAACAAGGTCACATGTGACAGGTACTGGATTGTAGATGCCCAGGAGGACTCAGTAGATCCTTACTGCTCTGGGTTCATCTCATCTGCAGAGGGCTTTGCAGAGGAGTCCAGGGACCTTATTCTGGGGACCCTTGTTTCTCCCTTCCCATGCTCCTCTGTTCTAAGTGTGACCTTCACTGCATGGACTGCTTAATCCTGTTCTACTCCACTCACTGGGAGGAAACACTGCGCGGGGCAGCTTGCAGACAGTGGCTAGTGGCTGGTGGGACAGGACTAGAGATTAAATTCCTCAGTGTATACAGACATTCAGTGTATTGTGAGTTTTGTCAAATAAGTACCCAGAGTCTGGCTAGTGAGTTGCAGGGCAGTGTGAGTTACCAGAAACTACAAAGATTTCTCAAGAGACTGAACTTGTGAAACAGAATAATCCCTGAGCCCAAGTGTGCATGTTAAGCTTGGTTTTGACTATGTAACCAATGGGACTTTTGTTTTATATATCTGTAGCCCAAACTCAGGGTGCTCCCTGGTGGAGAGCCTCTATGCAGGGGTACACTCCTAGCACTCTGCCTGCTCCTCTGGCTTTGCCTCCAACATGAGAACGTTGCACCACCTTCCTTAAGCCCTGCTGCTCCAGCAGGCACCTAGTCTCTGCCCATACTTGGCTCCTCCGTGATTCTGAGGGCTCCTCTTCTTCAAGTCTGCACACTTCCACTTTCTCCACAACCCAGGTTCATATCACATCTCTGTCTTTCGGAGAGCAGAATGTGACTCCTGTCCCATCTTCCCACCCTTCAGAGTCCCCAGGTGACTCCAAGCAAACTGTCCCAATACCAACGCCATATTGTTCTTCATCCCACCCCCGCCTTGCCCTCCCGTGCCTTCCTTTCCCACCTTAGCCCCAGCACCTGGCCCTCTCTCTCCTTCCTTAGCTTCTAAATGCCAGCACTTCAGAGACCACCCCTGACCGGCACACCCCACAGCTAGTCTTTCTGTCATCTGCCACACTGTCCTGTTTCCCCCATAGCTTTTAGCACTGTGTGGCATGGCACATCTTAGACCCCTGCTTCTCACAGGTGGCAACAGGCCTGGTGCTGGTTGTGGGTATCACTAATATGGTGTGCAGTGCTCGCTTCTAGAAACATGTGAATGTTTCTAGAACATCTAGTTTCTAGAACATCTAATCTCTGGTTGCACCCTCCCAGGGTCATCCTTGAGTTCCACCCACTCTATGACCAACATCATCTAGTGAATGATGTCTCCTACTGTGGATGAGGGTTACTAGTGAACCTGCCAGGTGCTGTGAGTAAGAGAGAGAAGACTTCCTGATGTGGATGTGCCTGGAAGGTCTGTGAATGTCATGCCCAAATGTTCATAGACTCGTGGTGGTGGTGGTGGTGGTGGTGGTAGGGTTCCTCTCTGGTAGAGGCTCTGTAAATGCCCTGCAGCAGTTTCCATGGAGAAGGCCAGTTCCTTAGGAGGTGGGCCCTGGAGGAGAGTGACGTGCAGGGCATTTCCTGAGGCCCTCTTTCGACCTCTCCACCTGAGGGTTAGTTTAACTACAGACCTTGGAAGAAGGCTGCTCTAGAGTACAGTTAGGTCTTGAAGGGTTCTGGAACCAGTGGGGATGGGCTGAGCGCTGAGATGGTTGAGCTTCAGTTGAGGGCAGGTGCCAGGCCTTTATACTCATTAATAATCTCTGGTTGCACCCTCCCAGGGTCATCCTTGAGTTCCACCCACTCTATGACCAAAGGACAGTCTAGGAAGGAGGGCTCAGCCTCAGTAAGCCAACACCTCTGCAGCCAGGCACTTGAAGGACTTGGGCCATGAAGAGTGTCACAGGAACCAGTGCCTACCACAGTCGTCTGACTGTGTTGTCTAAACTGGATTTGAAGAACCTGGCAGAGTGGTACTCATTAGTTCAGTAGGAGGCTGAATACATCCAGTGGCATAGCTCACTGCAGATGGATTCCAGTTGCTTTTATCCATGCCTAGAAAACCACATCATGCCCCAAATGGACTTGATTGTTCAGGCAAAAATGGAGATCTTATGAGTTGGTTCCTTGGTAGCTTGTGGCTTTTCTAATGGAAAATCATGGCATATTCGATGTCTTTTAGTTTTGAAAGCAAATTGTGGGCTTTTTATAAAAGCAGCATAAATCGCCACCTGAGTTGGGAGGCTGTATTGTGTGTGTGTGTGCTCACCTGTCCTCAAGTTCAGTGAAGAGGGAAGGATATGGTCAAGACTGAGGTGGTCCTTTTGGGTAACCTCCTTCTCAGGATTGTTTGCCTTATCTTGCTCAGGCATCTTCTCTAGACCTTTTAAGGTGTGACCTGACACTGGGCACCTCACCTTGTTTGTGCTTAGATGGGGTGTGCTCATCTCCTCTCCTGATAAGTAACATCTGAGTGAAAGGGAAGCATGTCACAGGCTGTGAGAATCCATGACCAGGGTTAGAGCACATGGTACTGAGTTTCCCTTCCTGACTTATCATGAAATAGCATTGACGGGGATCCCTGGTGGGATCTTTAGCTGTAACTTCTGTTTGGGATGTTGTGTAGGAGACAAGCACTCCGTGATGAGTGGGGGATGCTGAGCCTCCTCCCCAGAGCTGGTGATGTGTACATTAAAGAATAGTCTTCCGTTAATTTTCCTGTTGAAAGACCTTTAAAGACGGGGAAGATCATTGACCCTTGTGGTGTAAGGAAAGAGAAGTAGAGAAACAATGAGACCTTTCCCATGCATTTTTTTTTGTAATTATGCTTTTCAGCATCTTCAATGCAAGACTGACCTTTGTAGGCTTTAGGGTTTAGAGCCTTGGCCACCCAGTGGAACCTTAGCAATCCTCCGGGCACAAGAGGAACCGCCTGTCTACAAAAGAACCTTTATTGCCCTTCCTTATAAAAGTAGTGGATGCTCCAGAATTCAGACAAGATTGAAGTTGGTAAAGGTCGGTAATTGGGAAAACAAAGTCCTGTGAGCCCTGCCTCTCAGGCAGCCATCGTGGCTCGCTGGCTATCCCTCCACCATCCGCCGTGTTGTTCACACTCTGCCTAGTTAATTACTTGGTAGACAGACTGAGTGCCGGTTGCACATGTCTGTGACCTAGTTTTTGTGCTCCATATGTTATACCAAATTTATTTTAGAACCTTGTCTGTGAGAAGCCTGATTTGCTCAGGGTTATAGTATTTGCCGGAGCCAGGCCTATGCTCAAGCATATATGACCATCCCAGCAGAGTTGTACTCTGGGAATGGGGCTGGTGCAGCTGGGGCACCTGCTGGGTGACAGTCAGTGTAGCGGTATTGCAGAGAGACCCTGCTGGTGTGTTGGATCACTAGAACCCAGAGCCCAGGGACTGCTAAAGTGAGCTGAGCATAATGACTCCCTGTGTTGCTTTTCTGCTGCTGTGATGAAGCATCATGACCAGAAGCAGTTTATTTTTGGCTTATGGTGTCAGAGGGATCAGGTCTGTTGGCAGGGAGAAGCCATGGGCGTGGTGGCAGGACTGCGAAGCTGAGAGATCATATCGTTAATGGTAAACATGGAATAGAAAGCAGACAGGAAATGGGATGGCATTTCTCTGTAAATTCTCCAGAAGAGCACCATTGGCTAGGACCGAGTGTTCAAAGGCCTGTACCTGTGTGCTGTTAAGGTTTGGAACACAGGCTGGAAAGTGAGACCTGTGTGCAGTAGGGCAACAGGAAGTTGTCGTTCTTTGCCAGAGGTGCCAGGTTAGCAACAGGTCTTCAGGAGACCTGGGGGTGGTCAGTTATAGACTCCCCAGCTCTTAGATGGCTGTGAGGGGNGTGGAGATGCAATACCCTTTATTATTTCTGTTCCTCAGAAAGCTGGGCTAGCCTTTTCTCCCTGGGGATCTGTAGCCTGCCCGGGGAAGATGCTCACAGCATATGAAGATCACCTGGGTGACGGCAGTGAATGAAAATTTGATGGAATGAGGGAACAGGCTTCAGAGCTGCCAATATTTTAGTCTCAAGGAAATGTGGAGTATGGACATATCAAGCACACACATGAGGCCCTGGTTGCTGTCCCTGGTTCCCCTCAGCTTGTGAACTCTGGCCTCAGTTTTCACATTTAGACGAATATTTTCCTCCTTTCCAATCTCACATCCTCACATTTTCTACTTTTCCTTGTCAGACTTGTGTTCTCAAGCCATTACTGATATGCATGTAGCATTAGGCAGTGCTCCTAGAACACCCTTCTTCATAAGCAGGGGTGCTGTGGGGGAAATGTCACTAAAGGGAACTCTATGTCCCTTGAGTCAATTGCTTGAGTCCTTGAGATCCAGCCTCAGCTGGTGCCTTTTGACTTGGAGACTGTGTAGGGGAGAAGAGAAAGGACCTCTTACATGTGGTCTCTACTGAGAAGGATCTTGAGACACATCAAGGCTCAGGGGAAAGATGCTTGGGATTGAGGCTGTGGTGTGGCCATACCTGCAGGGGTTGGGCAGGCATGGTGGTATCTTGGTGACATGACACTTGTCACTCTTCAAAGGACAGCTCTCAGGAATGGGTGAGTGTCAGGGATGTGGGGGAGGGAGCCATCTTGNTTGTGAAACTTTGGGGCCACTGAGGAGCAACTGGAACCAACCAGGGAACCTGGCAATCATCTAGTAGCCCTGAGGATTGGGTTTGTTCATGGATTACTCAACTGGCAATAGAGGGTTTTTGATAAGAAATTGTCATACTATTACATAACAGGTTTGAAAGTCATTGCTACCTTGGGTGTTAAGCACTGTGCCACAGAGCTCTTATTCCTCTGTAGATATCTTGACTCCTTCCTTAGCAAGGTTTTGATAGGGCCAGGGACCCGACTTTGCCCACCTCCTGGTCTCTGGGTAGACGTGCTCTCTTTTCTGTTGTTCTGTTTCCTATTTCAGGGCTTTGCAAATATTCTCAGGTTAAAAAAAAAAATTTATGTCTGTTGCTAAACAGAGTACATTTCTAAAAAACCTTTGCGGAATTTAAAGTTCCAAGAGCATTCCAGTCCCTGAGACAGTGTTTGGTTTTTTTTCTCACCTACAATTTCAGTTTCCTTTTTTTACCCTGGTGGCAGCTTCTCTGTGAGTTGTGGCTAGAGCTTGTATCTATGGTCCCTGTAAGCCAAACACGGTGCGGGTGGGGAGCATGGAAGTGGTCCTGCAAACCGAGCTTCTAGTACCTTATCTCCGGCCTTGGCTGTGCTGGGGCTTATGTCCACCAGCCAAATGATGCANTTTGGACTCTGGGGGGTGATAAAGAACATTATAAGCCATTAGCTCAAGGCTCTGAGGCCCCAGGAAGGCACCCAGTGGAGCTGTGGAGTTGAAGGCTTCTCTAGAAATATGTATACCATTTGTAGCCAGGCTCCTCCNGGCTACAGGTAAGGACCCCGTGAGTCCTGGCTGCCTGGGTTCCAGTTCATCCATCAGTCAGTCATCTTGCTTATTCTCTGGTCCCTGCTGAGCTTTGCCTGGGCACAGTGCCAGGGTCAGCTCATCAGAGGATCTTTGTTTTAAGATGCTTGTGATTGCATCACATGGAGTTTTTCCCTGTGTGTCCATGCTTATGCACTGTGGGTTGAACCAAGTGAAATTGTCATTGCTTAAGCTCTTTTGAACTCTACTTCCAGTTTGCCTCATAGATGAACACTAGCCATCAGAGGGACAAAGCCTACTAGTGACCCTCTTTCTGCTCTGCCTTCTCTTGTTGCTGATGACCTGGTCCTTATAGTAGGGAATGAAGCTTTGCTCCGAATGAGCCCAAGGCCTCCTGAAAGGAAGATAGGAATTTTGGAGTGGGTGGGCAGTGGATGGGAGTGAGTGATAGTTCTGAGGAGGCTGTGCTGAGACTTTCCATGTTCCAGGATCCTGGAAGCTGTGCCTATGTTTCAGGCAGGGTAGGGAGATGGAAGAACCTGACCTGACATGATGCAGGGGGTAGGTCAGGGCTGGGGTTGGGTAGGGG
>LZPO01017292.1:130457-150276 GCA_001675575.1 Neotoma lepida | reverse complement strand
GTCGTCTGTCACTCTAGGGGGAGGCCAGGACCCAGTTCCCACTTTCTTTTGTTGAACTGAATAAAGACCGTTAAGTTCTAGGAATGTAGCTTGTTGTTAGAGCACTTGCCTAGCATGCAGGAGGCCCTGGGTTGGATGCACTGCACTTCAAAAGGAAAATATTATTATTATTATTATTATTATTATTATTATTATTATTATTATTAAAGCCTTGCACTAGGTTGGTGATGAGGAATGATGAAGGTTTCTTGTCCTGAGCCACAGTGGTGAACACCTGTGGGATCAAGCAGGAGCCACGCAGCCTGGCCCACACCCGTCAGAGGCTCAGTGGAACCCACAGCCCATCAGTGGTAATCTCTGCCCTACCGTTAAATTCTAGCCCAGTAGCACTTCATCTAAACGGATGCCTGTGAATGTGTTTTCTTCATGTTACTGTAATTCCAGGGAGTGAGCTGTTAGGTGGGGCACAGCATTTTCTTCTGTGACATTGTTTTGGTGGATGTGGAGACAGGATAGTCCAGGTTGGCTTTGAATTCACTGTGTAGCCTAGGATGACCTTGAACTTCTGATCCTTATGATTCTACCTCTCAAGTGTGAAGATTGAAGGCAGGCATCACACCCAGTTTTATTCCTTGCAGGAGGTTGAATCTTGGACCTAGTATAGGCTACTAACCAAGCCCACAGACATCTGTGACTTTTGGCTCCGCCCCCCGGGAAGATCCTTGGAAAGTGTGTGCATACATGTCCAGATTTGTTCCTTGAAACAGGTAGCTGCTCTGGAGACTGAGTGAGATAGAGATGTGGTCTGCCCCGGGCCCCTTCTCCCTGCTGGATTGAGGAAATTTCTAGGTAGNTGCTGCATAGCCTGCATTTCCAATGCTCTCCGTTGCACAAGACTCAGCCACTGAAAAGCCACACAGAGAAAGGTGGCAGAAGCTTGCGGTGCAGATGTCTTTGACTAAAGCACCTGTTTCTTTTCTTTTGGTCTTGAGTGCGCCAACTTTCCCTTCAGACTGGGCAGACATTTTTAAAGAAAGGTTTCTTAATAAAAGCTGTGTTAATTCTTTAGTTTTTAGGTTTTTTTTTTCCTTCACCAATTAAATCAACTATTTTATTAACCTAACTGCCACAAAAATAAACATACCATTTGAGCATGGATATATTTGCAAATAAAAAGATGCCACACAATGCCACAATGCTTTTGTACAGATGCGTCTTGTCCTCATTAGCCTCTGCAGGCCACCCCGCTCCTCCTGCTTTAGCTTCCCCAAGCAGAGGCCTCCCTCTGGGCAACTCATCTCCTTAGACATCAGGGTTTCTCTGTCACGTCTGGCTAGTGTTGGGTGCAGCCTCTTTGGTGTCAGGTGGACTGTCTTCTCCTGGTCTGCTTGGTTTCATCTAAGCATCTCCCACCCTTGTCCAGCAACTTACAGGGGAGCAGCAGGCCATNGCTTCTGGCCCTGACACCTACTGGGTCTAAGCATCATGGACACTCCTGAGAATGATGACCAACTTGACTTTGAATGTGTTGTGAGTGACTTTGCTTTATGGGCAACTTAAGAGATTACAAGAGTCATTTGAGGAAGACTCTCAAGAGTGAATTACATTGGAAAGTGCAGCCTGTGGCTGGCTTGTGGCGGGCACTACCGCAGGCTGTCATTTCTGACAGGAAATGGTACACGGGAAGTGTGGAAATCATGTGAGCAAAACCATGGACAATGGTTGTGGGGTTGTCAGGTGTGAGGCTGGCTGGGGATAAGCACCATGGCTAAGTTCCCGAGGACCGAGGGACTCCTTGTCTTTCTGACACCCCAAACCATCCTGGCTGAATCACCTNTCTGGTTTCTCTCTTGAGGATCTTCATATTCAGCAGAGACTCTTTCTGCACCCTGTAGTCTTGTAACCAGTTATACTTATCATCTATCTTTTTCTTTTTTGTGAGATCTCAGAAAAGTAACTGTTTTAGTAGAATACAAAAAGATAAAAAGCTGGCCTCATACAAGGTCAGGTCCAGGTAGGTCAGGCTCCTGCCACAGTGTCTCCATATTGTGCCAAGAATCAGGAAAACCATCAGGTGTGGACATGAGGAAGGCCTGGAGTTTGAGGAGGGGGGGGAATGGACAGCGTGAAAGGCCTTCAGCATTGCTGGGGTGTGGATCACATATCATAGCTTTGAGGCCAGAATGTGGGAACTTGGGCAAGTCGTGGCCTCCAAGGTAGGAGTAATATAGGGGGCTGGTACGACCCTTCTTTAGTGCCCTTCCCTCCCCCAAAAAATGACATGTAGATTTGCCTTGAGTTGTGGCATGTCACTTCACATTTTCCATCTTCTATTACAGATGCTTTCGTGAACAGCCAGGAATGGACACTCAGCCGATCTGTACCGGAGCTCAAAGTGGTGAGTGGCACCTCTAGCCTGTAGGAGGGAGGAACTTAGAATAAGCAGGATGTGAGAGACAAGCTTGCCCATACCTACTCCATTGTGTTTCCTGGGGCCTGAAGGGTGGGGTGTGCTCTCTCTGGGGTGTATGCACTTGGACAAGGCTGTCACTGGCAATAGGGAGCTAGAACTTTGAGTGTGCCTGGAAGAGTCATAATTGCCACCCAACAGGTGGTGGTCTGTGTGCAGGATGAGGCCGTCATGTGTGTGTTTCCCCCACCCTGCTCTGCACTGCTGTGTGTCTGCGTCACACACATANACTTGTATGCATATGCTACCATGGACTTAACCTGTCCCTTGCTGGGTGTTATGACAACCTCTGAAACAAGCCATCCATAGTCATAATTTTTAAAAAGTAATGACTGTTTATACAATTATGAACTCTTGGCACAAGTCAAGAGTTCTGCTTTTAATAAAAGCAACTTCCAGCAGAGTTAAAGCTTATATGGCTTCTGTGAATGTTGTCCACGACAGACGTCTCTTAGAGCCCAGCTCCTGACCTTAGCATAGAAGGAGGGGACAAGCCCACATTTTAAATAATTGTGTTGTCTGTCATGAGATGTGGGGCTCTTGGTTGTGTTTGTACACATGCACGCACGCACGCACCCCTGTTTCCCCTGCACTGGACTCTATAACTTACCTGCTGGAGGACAGATGAGCTCCTGCCCATTAGCAAGCATCAGATGGTGAAGGACCTCCATGTGGGCCGCCCACTCACTGTACATCTTCCCAGTTAGTTCATTGTTGTCCTGCCATCTCCCCAGTGACCTGCTTGAACCTCCNGGGACCCCATTCCTCCTTCCTGCTGACCCAGCCTCAATGATGCAGAGAAGATGGGATAAGGATTTTTGTGTCTCACACCTGAGATGGAAGTAAGCTGCTTCCATCAGGACACTGGTGTGTCTTGGCGGTGCCTGCTAATGGGGTTGTTCATTTATGGAAGAGAGCCCTCCTCCCAGCCTCTGGGGTTCTGCAAGACTAGCCCTGCCTCGTCTATCTTATATGTTTCATAGCTACCATAACGTGTACAGTATTAGAATGTTCTGGAAATACCTGATGAATGAATGACAAAAGGTGCCAATGCCATTAACAGGACCGTTTTGTAAAGACTGGCCAGTTTCAGATACTCTTGGTAGGAAACCCAGGTGCTAACCCCTCTGGTTCTACAGTCAGTGACAAACAAGGCCAGGGTGTTTCCACAAGATGTTTATGAGGCTGCACTCCTGGGCATGCTCTGCCTGCAGGTTCCATGTAATTACAGCCTTCAGTCCTGACAATTACCCCAGGAGGGGCAGGTCCTGTTGTCAACTTGTTTCACAGATAAGGTTTGGGGAATGAAGAGCTTCCTCAGAAGCCAGCACTGCCTTGGAGAGCCTTCTCTGTATCTGTCCCCACTATTGCCATAGCTTCTGGCCCCATGCGTCCATTTAAGTCAGTACAGCATCGAGGTAGGGTGCTGTGCTGTGCTGTGCTTCAGCCTCCTGGCAGCACAGGAGATGGCTGGGAACCAAGTGTTACTGGGATTATCTTCCTGAGCACCTGCCTGAACTTAAAGGTGTTACAGGTTTCAGGGCCTGAGTGGTGTTTGTTTGGCTGGTTTGCACTTTTTAAGACAACTTCTTACTTATGTACTTAGCTGCTGTGGAACTCACTATGTAGCCCAGGCTGGCTTTTAATTCACCATCTTCCTGGCTCAACCTCCCAAGTGCTAGAATTAAACAGGCTTATGACACTACGCCCGGTCTGGTCCACATATTCTTATCAGCCAATAATAATTGAGGATGAGTGCTACAAAAAACTTATTTTCTGCTNTATGGTTTTCTGTTATAAGCACTTGATGTGCCTACCAAGTATTGACATTTAAAGAGTGTAGGGTTCTTCTAAATGTGACTTTCTTATAGCTGGGCTGGCTTGAGCTCTCTGTGCTTGACTTGTCCTGTAGTCAAGGGCTCATCTGTGGTTTGAGGAGGGCCATGAGCTCTGCTGTGGTGTGCGCCCTCTCGTGGTGGCATCAGCAGGCACCTCAGCCTGTCCTTGTGTGGTGAGGATGCTCAGGTCTGAAGAGACACCCCTTTGTTCTCTGAAGAGTTTCCCTTCCTGTGCCCACAGGGTTGTTTTTGTTTCTGCCCTCATGCAGCACTCGAGACAGGTGGCCCTTTAGGTCATCGCCTTGGGACCCTCAGCCCTGCTTGGAAATGTAGCCATTGAATGATGTCACTGAGTGTCCCAATGGACCTTTTATGGAGTAGTTTTCAGTGAGTTCTTTGGAATCCATCAGGACATACATTTTACTGTTGCTCCTTGTGAGAGTGGTGGTCCTCTGCCTGAGGCTCTTTGATGTGCTGTAGCTGCTCTCAGCACTGCAGACTTGTGTCAGGCTGCACAGGCTCCAGGCCTCCACCTGGGTGGAAACAGTCGACATACCTTGCCGGCAGAGGTACCACTATCTACTTTGCTCATACTCTCAGTTGGGATTTTGAACTGAAAGGCTCCATTTGTTTTGCAGTAGATAGGTATTTAGTAGTGGAGTAGAAAACACAGGGTGCTAGGGAACTGAGTTTATAAAGGTGCTCTGCTTTGCTTCTTCTGGTAGACAGCATGGGCCACAGAGCCCTAACTGATGGCTTGCACAGGCGAGACATGGTGACAGCTCCTATGTGACGTACCCAGCTCTGTCATCATCAGGGCACCTCCTTTCTGCCCATGAAGCCCTTTGTTCCAGGCTGAGTTATTTCCTCCTCTGCAGGTGACATTCAGGAGTGGTTGTCACAGTCTCACAGGAGGGCCACATCCTAACAAATGGTAGTTTTTGCCAGTGTTTCAAGTTAAAACAGTGCTTTTTACAATCTGTGAGATGGGTGTGCAAGCCAAGCAACCTCCATCCCCAGCCCAGGGTAGATGGCACTGGCCTGTTCAGGGATGTGCCATACCTTTGCCCATTGTTGCAGAAAAGTGTGGCTGGTATCACCACACAGAGAAAGCCCAGATGCTCAGTGCTGGATTTCTTCCTCTAGGAAGAGAAAGTGATCTTAATTAAACATTTCATTTCTGTGGCATAATACTGGGTTGGATTTTCTCAGCTTGAAGCTGACGAACAGCAGGTGCCCTTGAGCAAAAGAATAATTANTAGACAGGTATTCTCATTGTGGAGGCTCAAGGTAGGAAGATGCAGGTTGGACTTGGAAGGGAGAAGGCTTTGTGCGGGAGCCGTCCACATGCTCTGGCCCTCAGCCCAGCTCTCAGTGGCAGAGAGAGCTCATTTATACTCACGAGTGGTAGTCATCCACCAGCCATTCACACACTGACTCCATGGGGGCTGCGTATCTTCCTTGGGCTGGGTGCCTTGGCAGGGCAGAGAACAAGATGAGCAAGACACAGTCCCTTCCCATAAGGAGTGGCGAGTCAGGTAAAGGCTGTAGTGCAGCAACAGGGCATCTTGCTGGTCCCAGATGAGGCTGGTGTGAAAGTGTCCTCATCCATCCAGGCTGCTATGACAAGACATGGTGGCTTGTGAACAGTAAAACCTGTGTTCATNGTTGGAGAGGTTGGAAGTCAAAAGAACCTGAGATTTGGGGCTGGTGAGGACTTAGGGGTCGTCTGCCCTGTAGCTCACAGGCGGGGTGTTTTTTCCCCTTCTCCTCCCTGCTGGGCCACATTCAAATGTATGCTTATTCCCATGTGGATAGTGTCCCTGTGACCTGTCACCACTCAGAGGCCCTAACTCCTAATATACCTCCTGGGGCCTGGGGGAACACAAGCCTTCAGAAACCAATAGAATTGGTCCTCAGAGGTTGTGATGTCTGAACTGGCTNCTGATCCTGAGCTGAAGTAGGATTTGGGGCCATGATTTATCAGTGTGGAAAGTTCTAGTCACCTGGAGACAGCAAAGCCTATAGAGATGAGATTGGTAGCTTATGAATATAGGAGACAAAGCCAGGAAGTAGGAAGCTGAGGGCTGCAAGCATAGTGAGAGGGCCAGGACAGCTTTTGGATTTGGGGATAGTCACACAGACCAGTGAACTATAGGGGCAGTTGGGAGGGAAGAACATGGGGTTGATAAATGGTCATTGAGCAAAAATTAGAATGCACAAGGCTGCTAAGTGGAGCAGCTCCCTGGAGGGAGGGAGAGGGGGAGGGAGGGAGGGGGAGGGCCAAGGAGGGAGGGAAAAGTGTAGGGCTCCTAGCTCAGGCTAAGTGCCCTTTCACCAGAGCACAGGTGTCAGCCTCCCCTCCCTGGTTACTGCTGTACAGGGGTACTCACACTGCCCTTGCCCTCTCATGTTATTTTCTACCTACTGTGATCACCTTGGCTGTCTCTGCCACAGCCTGACTGTTGTTTTTCTCTGACTACTGTATATTTCTGAGAGGCAGGCTTGCTGTCTATGCTCCTCCCCCTCATCTCAGTTATTCCTGCCTCCAGCTTTCCCAAGTTCACCTCCTTAGGGTGGAAGGCACCAGATTGCCCTATCTGCAAAGGACTCTGTGTAGCATCATGTCCCGTGGAACCTCTCCATCTTAGTATATAGGGAGGAACATCCTGTCCCGTGGGCAGTTGAGCCAGTATACATGTGCCCTGTAAAGCTAGCATGGGTGTTCCCAGAAGAATGCCAGCCATGCTGACACCCTAACAGCATGCGGGACTGGTGAGGACAGGAGCAGCTAAATCAGGGTTGACTCTGTCTCCAGTAGAAATAGATACTGAGTTCATTTTGAATCTCTCTCCAGCGTTTTGGCAGAGTGATATAAACCCTGTGTGGGGTTACCACATATTTTAACCACTGTGTGACAGAAACTAAATAAATGATTTAACTACTCCTAACTGGTGTCTTTTTTTTTTTTTGCTGCAGGGAATTGTGGGTAACTTGGCCAGTGGCAAGTCTGCGCTGGTGCACCGGTACCTGACCGGCACATACGTGCAGGAGGAGTCTCCAGAAGGTATGTTGTTCAGCAAGTGGTTAGTTACTAGCTTAGAGTTTAGGGTTTAAATTTTTTCTTTAGCATATTCTAAATCATTGATGACCCATGCCAAGGCCATAAGAAAGCCACCAAGCATCAAAGAGACTTAGGTATACTTTCCCTCCTATACGGGCTTTAGTGCATTCACGCCAGCATTNCGAGCATTAACCATGAGATGTTCTTGAGTACATTTCCCCTGTAAAGCATGTCCTCTCGAACCTTATGGTCCAGTGCTACTCCATTGAGTATTGGTCGGACATCTCTCTGATCTGGACACTGACCTTGTAATGCTGTTTAGTCACAAACCCCAGCATTTTTAAATATAATCCAGATCACCCCACTACGTGTTTGAGTATGTTTCCCTTTATATTGTATACAAACAACATGTAATAATCATTTTGCATGTGAGTTGGGCATTTCTTTTGCCATTAGACATTTTGATTCTTCCGTTGACATATCCATGTCTGACTGTGGTTCTGTTTCTTTTTTTACTTTAAGTAAGATTATGACAGTGGTAATAGGAAGCCCCGTAGTCCCCCTAATCAAAGTGTAGCCCACAAGCCATTTTCTAAACTATATTTTCTCCCCATGTAACCTTTTGAAATCCAACTCTGAGACACTGAATTTCTGGTTCCTTCTTTTTCTTACTGGCTGTTCCATTCTTTGCAGATATGGACGCAGGTAACTATACATTTTCTTCATGGCAGTGCTTGTCTCGTTCTGGAGAAAGGAGAGGCACACCTTGTACTGTAGCGTTCCCTTCCACCTCGTTCTGTGTCTCATCCTATTTTGTTTCATTTCACCTTTTTCTTTAAGTTCAGCATTTCACCCTGTTTTGTCCCTTAGCTGTCTTTTGAGCAGTAGTCCTCAGTAGCTTCACGTGTCCCCTGTAACACATGTTTTAGCCCTTTAACGCTTGTCCTAAAGACTGTGGAACCATCTAGGAAGAACAGAATTCTGAGGGGCTTGCTTGGGGCTCTGCCACCATTCTGCAGTATTTTCCAGCAGTGTTTTGAACGCCTCACGGCTGTTACATCAGGGAAATGCCCACTTTTCAAATTCTCCCCATGGACTGATGATTTGGGAAGAGGACAGGATTCAAACAAAGGTTTATGAATGAGACCAAATGGACAAAGGCTCGATTTTTGTGGGGACTACAGACCCAGGTACTCAGAACTCACAGTGTGAGGAGGGAGAAAGGTAGTACCTATAACCTCCAGGTNNTGCCCAGGGCCATGCAAGGGCTTTCTTCTTTGTGCCTGAGTGTGAATGGTCACCACAGCTTGACTAGACTCGGAGTCTGTAGTGCTTCCATCTCAGGGCCTTCTATGTTGGGGTACTCACTGTTGTACAATTGGTAAAAACCAGCTACCAAGGGTCTGCAACTCAAGGCAAGCATACGCCTTCTTCAGGCAACCCTGTTTTGAACATCTTCCAACATCCACATTTTGGGGAGGATGGCTGGAAATTTCAGGCCAGCCCCGCCCCTGGTCTCTGCTGTCACTCTGTGGCTCAAAGTTGTGCTGAAGTTGCTGATTCTAGAGGAAGAGGCAGGACCACATCTACATTTGGTCATTATTGTGGTGTCTGTCATTTTCCCATTGGACATTCAGTCTGTCCTAACACATCTGTGTCTGACTTGATTTATTTACAGTGTAAAATATGACCTTCTATTTTGATCAGCACAACAGTGCTTCTCTTGCATGTTCACACATCAGAAGTAAAAATTGTACCCTGTGAGATGACCTCACTGGCTGCTAACACTCCTTCCCCCCTCATCTGCAGAGTGGGAGTCTGTCATCCCCCTGGCAGACACACAGCTGAGGACTCCCGGATCTGGGAGACAGAATTCAGGAACTCTCACACCCTCACCTGCCCGCCTGTCCATCCTCTTGCTGTGCACCCTGTGCCTAGGGCGATTGTTCTGTGTGAGGGAGGAGCTTAGAGCAGCAGCATGCCCAGGTGTACCCAACAGGATGCTCAGCTACATCTACTGTGAGTGAGGAGGCCTCTGTGTGCCTGGAAGCCCCTTGGCCTGGGCAGGTCTGTTTCCCTGGAGCTGCACATGTATTCCTCTTTGGAATGTAGCAGGTAGAGCTATTGTCTTTGTGCTTCTCAAGATCCTACAGCTGGTTTCTATTTCCTCTTCTTACGATCCATGGGCTACACCAGCAGCAGGAGGCAAAGGAACATGTGTGATCAGCCTTTGGTTCCTCACACTGCTNTCTTGCAATCCCAAGATTCTTCTATGAGGCCAGGGAACTTAAAGCTGGGCGACGGTTGCATTCTTTTCCCCATGAGTTACTGTAACCAGTTACCTATGCTCACCGAAACTGAGAAGCTGTATGTACAGCTGTAGTACTGGCTTCTGATTTACTGTTTATCCAGGAGTGTGGAGAGTCTGGTGATGTGGGTCATCAGGTGTACAGGACAGCTGTAGCTCCACCTTCCCTCCTCTAACTCCTTAGCACCCAGGTGGGAGGCACAGCTCATGGGAGGAGGGGTGGAGTTGGTGCCTGGCTGAAACTGTGGGTTTGGAGCGAGCTGTGTGACCCTCCAATGTCTTTGTGTTGCTATTGCCTTCTGTAGCACTTCGTTTTCCATCACTATAACAAATCCCCAAGGTTAATTGCTTTAAAAAGAAAACTGGTTTATTTTAATTTTAGCCCACAGTTTGAGAGGCTGAATGTCCAAGACTGGTCAGCTCCATGTTTGGGGTCTGGTGAGGGCCTCGTGGCAGCATCACAGTCAGAGCATGTATGACAGGGACATGATGAGACAGGAAGCTAGAGTGTGGGATGGGGCCAGTGTTGCTCTTTAAACAGTACTCCCTACTGAGAATGAACTGTGGTCCTTCCAGACCTACATTAACCCATTCTGAGGACGGCATCTCCAGTGGGTAGTTTCCCTGCACTGTTCCCCGCCTGGTAAAGGATTCACCACCTTCCATGGTTGGGAAGCAGGCTTCCTGTATACAAACCTTTGGAGACACACTCAAACCATGTCCAAGCCACAGAAATCCCTGGAATGCTAGAGCAATCAGCTGGACAGCTGCCACTCTGCCATCCACATGGCTGTGTGTCTGCCAGTCTGCAACCCACTGGATTCTCCCCATTCTTGTTCATGGTGGTAGGGAGTTGTTCCTCTGGTTTAATACATACATAAATATCCTTTGTTGAAATCCTCACTTGCCCCTGAGAAGTTTGAGTATTGGGAGGGATAATGTGTCAAGGAGCTTAAAACAGAACTCCACTCATTCAGAAGAGAGCTGCCTCTTGGCAGGAAGATTCCTGTGTAGTCATCCCAGACTGTTTTCTTCAGATGCCTCTCCTGTCACCTCACAGGGTGGCTCAGTTGTCTTTTCTTGAGTGACACCTTTTTAGTTGATATTTTATTCTATGAGAAAAGAGAGTTGACTTGAAAGCCTTGGAGTTGTAGTCCAGAGAAAACACTTTATGTTTGATGTTACTTTTAATTAGTGACTTAGGGCAAACCAGATTGTCTCAGCAGGGAGCTCAAAGAATGCAGTTTGTGTATAGGCAGTCTCCTTCAGGAGTGAGTGTATTTGTACATGTGTGTGTTTGTGATGNATGATTAACACCAGAGTCCTAGTAAATCCCTTGGCAAGTGTGGTTCTTTGAGGAGACAGTCAGGGCAGCTCTCAGTGGTGGTGCTGACTGGTGCTCTGTCCTGTGGTAATCTCCCAGCTTTCATTGGCTCCAGAAGTCCTAGGCATCCATGACTATTGCCATCCCCCTCTAGCCTCAGCCTCTGTTGTCACATCTTGTTTCTCCATGTTGGTATTTCCTTTTTCCCAGGAGAATACCAGTGGTTTTGATCTATGGTCTAGCCTACTCTAGTGTGGCTTCATTTAGACTCTACAACTGCGGGCTCTGTTTCCAAATAAGGTCCTGTCTGGTACCCGGCATTGGGTTTTGCTGTAGTTGTGTTTATTTATTTATTTTTTGGTTTGTTTCTTGAGACTAACTATGTCATCAGGTTAGTCTTGAACTGTAGTCATCATCCTGGCCCAGCCTCCTGAGTGTTNGAGTTACAACTACAATTGGCTTAGTGGTGACGGTTAGAATGAATCTTTTGGGGCACACAGCTCTACCCCATATGTCTGGTGTTTAACCAGGCACCATACCCAGAGCTCTGGAGGAGGGCTCAGCTCCATCTCCTCCCCTGGGCATGGGTTGATTAGTGCTTCTGGCATTGGAGTCACACAGGACAGGACCAGCCTGGGTGTGACCTTCACACCTCCCTCTCAAGGCCCTATTAATAGCTGCTAATTAGAGTTGCAAACAGTGTTTGTAATTTGAGTTTCCCCCTCATGTGTTAGGTGCTTAGCATGCACTATCCACCCGCCTTCCCTCATATGGAACCCTTGTGTTTTATGTGAATCTTAACTCTCTATGGGAGAGAGAAAAAAAAAATAGAGAAACAGTTTGTCAGCAGCATGTGGGAGGTGTTAGGAATCATGCCTCATCCCAAGACACTTGCCTTTGTATCCTCCAGGGATGATAGGCCCTGGGCCCTGGACAGTGTCCCTGGGTCTTTGTTTTCTTCCTGNTTGTGGACTATGGTCCCCAGTGGCTATGCAAATGGAAGGATACAGAGACTGCAGAAGCTCTAAGTTCCAGTGGCCTCAATGGAGGTTGTCTGTAGGGATGGATTGAGTAGAACGCTGTAATGTTAAAGGCAACAAACGTGAGAATGNCCATAGCCTGCCTTCCTGTAGTGAGAGCATTGATCACTCCTAGCTATACTTCTTAACTGCAGCCCGCTGATGGGACAGGGTTAAAACTGTGGGTTGNCAGTGATACCACTCTTGGGTATATACCCAAGGAATGCTCATTCATACCGCAAAGATACATGCTCAACTGTGTTCATAGCAGCATTATTTGTAATAGCCAGAACCTGGAAACAACCTAGATGACCCTCAACTGAAGAATGGATTAAGAAAATGTGGTACATATACACAATGGAGTACTACTCAGCAGAGAAAAACAATGACCATATGATATTTGCAGGCAAATGGATGGAACTAGAAAATATCATCCTGAGTGAGGTAACCCAGACTCAGAAGGACAAACATGCTATGTACTCACTAATAGGTGGATACTAGATGTAAACCAAAGGACAATCACTCTGCAACCCACAGATCCAGGGAGGCTACCTAGCAGGATGGACCCTAGGATGACTGTAGCATAAAATAAGCGTGGGTTTTGCCCAGTCACTGGGCAAGCTTTAGTGAAACATTTCACTATTAGGATAAGAATTTGTACCTCTATTTATGTTCAAGCTATCTATATATTATCTCTCCTGCAGTTGTACATCGAATGTTTTATTAAAAACAACAACAACAAAACTGTGGGATGATGTTGTGTTGCCAACAAACCCTCTTTTTTTATCCATATCCAGAATAAACAAACCCACATCTGGGTAAAAATTACAGTAAATGGAGGCTGAGGCCCACCTGCTGTAGGGCTCACACGATGCCTGAAGAGGTAGGACAGCAGGCACAGTAGGTTCACTCCAAGAGTGACTGTCACCTGCTACAGCTGTGGGAAAGGCTGTAAAGAAGTGACGCGTCCAGGATCCAGGTGTGGCCTGAGAGCACATAGGCCCGCTGTTCTAGTCCACAGAATTGCTACAGTCTTATTAATAGGAAAACCCAGAGCCAGATATTGGGGTGAAAGCTGATAGATCAGAGAAGCAGANCAAGCCACANCCAACCTCACCTCACCAACTCCTCAGCNGATCCTGTTTCCATGAATCCTCAGACTGAAAGCCTCTGAGTCCTCACCCCTGAGGGTCTCANNTGAACTGCTTTAGATACTAGCTTACCTCTAGGAAATCCTCAGTCTAAGAAACAGTGAGTTCCTGTCTCCTCACACCTTATATATCTTTTTCTTACTTCCTGGGATTAAAGGCATGTGTGCTTCCCAAGCAAAGACATGAGATCTCAAGTGTTGGGATTAAAGGTGTGTGCCACCACTCCTGGCTCTGTTCCCAGGGTGGCCTTGAATTCACAGAGATCCAGGTGGATCTCTGCCTCCCAAGTGATAGGATTAAGGGTGTGTGCCACCACTATCTGGCCTCTGTATCTAATGTAGTGACTGGCTCTGTCCTCTGATCCCCAGATAAGTTTTATTGGGGTGCACAATATATCAATCACCACACACATGGGCAGAATTCACCTGAGACTTGGTTCTTCTGCCAATGACTTTTTCATTGCTCATTGCCTCTTAGCCAGTTCANATTTGGAGGTAAAAAGCTTCAAGGCTGTGATTGCCCTGAATCTGTCTAGGAGGTGCCTGGCCAGGAGCTGGGTGATGGGGAAACACCTCCAGGAGCCCTGTGTTGGTTCCACCTCTCTGCCCCAGCCCTGTTTCCCATGTGGAAGAGGAACCTGGGCATTCCCTGCAGAAGGAAGAGACTGAAGCAGTTGAGGGAGGTGAAGGAGTCTACACATTCTGTTAGGAAAGCTGTAAATGTGTGCTACTGAGTCATAACCACCAGGAGAGGGTGAAGTTAGTGCAGTCCAGTGCCATGGATAGGCAGGTCTAGGACTCTTCAGGTCCCCAACTTGCAGAGGCTCAAGTCTTTCATTTCAGATCCCATGGTCCTTGTGTATGAGTTGTGCATATCCTCTGTGTATTCCAAATGCCCTGAATGACTTAGGATACAGGGCAGATGCTACATGTGTTGCAGTTTTATATTGTTTTGGTAATGATGGCACGAGAAACTGTCTGTCCATGCTCAGTGGGTATGACTTATTTTGGGGGATATCTTGACCTGGGTTGGCTGGATCTGTGGGTATGCAGCAGTGGTNTGGAGGATTGATTCTAGGAGAGACTGAGTGAACTGACTTGTGAGAGTTGCCCAGGGAAGCCCTAATGATGCTGCCCACTCCTCATGAATGTCCAGTGACAAACCCCACCAAGTATGATTCCACCACAGTTCACCCCGAAGAACCAATGAGATTGTTGGGCTTCCCTACAGAGCATGGGTAAAGGGTTAACTGGCAGGAATGATGACCCCAAAGTAGCTGCACTGGAAAGTCTTTACCCGGCATGGATGATGGCTTCCCCATAGCCATGTAGATGGAGCCCCCTTCCATTAACCTTTCTAGATCTATATGCACTAGCACCTCCTGAGACCCCGAGGNCATGTGCAGTTAGAGCCCATTGTAAACAAATGCCTGGGAGGCGTGGCTGGACCAGACCTTCCCAATCACCTCTTAATCTTTGAGTGTAGCAATCCACAGGCCCACCAGTGGTGACTCTTGGAGGAAGGCACAGCTGATGTGATAAAGATGGCCATTGTTTTTCTCAGAGGACAGCACAATGCAGCAGTCTCATAACTCACACCAGGAAACTAGACTCTTTGAGCCTGAATCACCAGAAAATTGCTCGTGCTCTTTGTTATGCCCAGCTAACGAGAGCAGGCAGACGATGGGTCACAACTCTTCATTTCTGAGAGAAGCTCAGAGCTTACACTGTATGTTGTCAGTTTACATTTGATGGAGTGGTGGTGTTTTAAGTTTGGCACAGTGGCTGCACCTTCACCTAAGCCTATTGTAGCCAACAGTTGCAGCTCTGCAGTTACAGGCCTGCTTCTCTAGCAGCAGCCACCTCTCAGGCCACAGCCTGGTGGGAATTCTGTTCCCTCAGGCACCGGCCCTGTCACTGCCACTAAAGGTAGCTTTAACTAAATCTCTATCTTTCTATTTATAAATAAGACCCAAGATTCAAAGGCTGAGGTGACAACCTGGGAGCTCAGAAAGGCTGAATAGCAACTAGCTAACCCTCTCTCCTTGCTGGCATCTCTGGAAGACCCCTGCTTCCTCTGTGCCAAACCAGAAAAAGCTGTGCCACTCTGAACCGCACCCTACTACTTCCTGTGGGTCTCTTTCTCTCCTGGATGCCCTTTGTTGCTCTGATTACTTTCTGTCAACTAGTTGCTAACTCAGCCTCCTGACCCTAGGTTAATTTTTTTTAATCAATGCAAGTGCAAGCTCAGGGTTCACAGTGTGATCGAATATTCCCCTACAGAGNGGTATTAGATTTGGAGAAAACCTGGCTGGTCTGTGGGAAAGAGTCCAGTCCACATTTTGGGAGAAAGACAAAGTGAGATGTGTGTGTTCAACTAAGATGTGTGTGTTTGTTGGGGGAGGTTCTAGAAGGGAGGAGGTGCCAACAGGAGGGGAACCAAATGCACTCCATAANCTGGCAGCATTCAAGAATGCAGTTCAGGGCTGCTACGCAGTCTGTCCTATGCCCTGAAGAGGCCTGCTAATAGCAACCATGACTGCCTGGAGCTGTTGAATAGTCAGGGTTCCCATCTCTTCTTAGCCATTTAGCCATCTTACGACATTCAGCATGTGATGAAGACACAGAGTGATTTGTGTAGAGTACTCAAAAATCTCAGCCTTTGTATAATGACAGCCCTGTCTNTGCAGAGCCATGGGTGGCCTCTTCCTGTGTGGTGTCTTATGTGGGGCTGTCCTGTGTGGGTGCCATGAGAGGCTCCACCTGTGCTCCTTCTGCACCCTCAGGCCTGGCAGGCTCAGCTCCCACTGGGGTTCTCAGAGGTGTGACTGTAGCCACCAGTGCTGCCCATTCACTGTTCTGGAGTAGTCCACATGAGGCCATCAGACATCTCATGGCATCCCAGACATCCCCGTGAGTGTAGGTGAGACCAATAAAGGCACAGCCTATATGTCACCTGGGACCACAGCTTACAGCCAGGAACATAGACCAGAGAACAGGATGTGAAGTGGTTGGTACCCTCTCCTGGGTCTGGAAGCTCTAGGGTCTTTGTTTCCTTTGTGAATAGGTGCGGGATCATGGGTGCTGTGTGCAGGAGAGACCAGGGCACCAGATTTCCTGTCTGGGCTTTATTTGAGTTGCTTTCTCTCTTTTTCTGGATTTGCTAATGTCACGTGCTGCAGCAGGTTCCTGATGGTCACTTCACATCCAGCAGTTGCCTGAGAGCCACTGTCCCATGCCTCAGTCTTGATATTCCCCCAAAGAGCCTGCCTGTAATGTCCTCCTAACAGATGTGTCTGGCTAGCATCAGGCTAGTGAGTGTGTTCTCAGAAGCACGTGGCTCTGAAATATTTTGTTAATGGATGTTTACTTAGTCTCCTAGAAACTAACGCTGTGGTAAACACCCAGCCTGATTTCTCAGGGATGCTGAAACACATTTAAGCTGTCAGCTCCTAGAACCTTTTCCAAATCCAGTAAACTTTTAAAAACTTTAGTCAGCCACAGTCACTACACAGATGTTAGGCTTCTTTTCAGACTGTTCATGGATCCTGCTTAACATTCGAGTGGAACAAAAATCTGTACAGCCCTAATAAAACTGGAGTGGTTTGGAAATCTACCCATTTATGTTTTTTAATGTGAATTTTACCATGTTGCTGAAACCAAGGGGTTTTAGCAAAAGCAACTGCTTAGGGTCATCTGTGAGTCTTGAGATTTATGGGTCCAATGGTTGGTTGGTTCCGGTTGAGCTGCTCTTCTGGGTGATTTGAGGTGCTAACCTGGTCTCTAACGGGAAAGTCACCTACCTTCCCTTCCACTTTGTCGTTCTGTGTGTGGCAGTCTGGAGTTCAACTCCCAATGACATAGAACCTGCATAAGATATTNCGTAAGACAAGTGAAGGACACTGAATTTTTTATTAGACTTTGAAGGACTTAACAAAAGAGAAGTGTGTGCTGTGAACAAGAGGANAAGGCGACAAAGCCAGGAAGAGGCAGTTGTCATGTTTCTGGCATCCATGAGTCTGGCAGAATAAAATGTGTTTTTCAGTTGGTTGGCAGGAACTCAGTGGATTGTCCATGTTTTTATTGTTACTTCAGCAAGAAGCCGAAGACTCACTGAAAGCTGGTCTGGGGCCTGGGGTTGGTATGTGCATCCAGGAGGAAGTTGTTTCCTGGATAATTACACAGAAGTGATTCACACCTGGCCATGTGCAGGTCTTCCAGCACTCTAGCTAGGGTACACCAGCTGGTGTGTACGGGGAAGGATGCAGGTAGACCAGCTGGTGTGTACGGGGAAGGATGCAGGTAGACCAGCTGGCGTGTACGGGGAAGGATGCAGCTCCTCATGGTCACTGGGATGCCATTGGGCCCCAGAGTCAGAAACAGCCAGGCTGGCTTTCCACACAGCCGTTGCTATCCCAGGAACCCCAAGAGTTGAGCATAGCCGTTATTTTTTTTTTTAATTATTTTTGGAACAGGGTTTGGCATTTCCTAGACTGGCTTTGACTTCACGGTGTAGCTAAGGATGACTTGAGCTTCTGATCCTCCTGCCTTTACTTCTCCAGTGCTGGGATTGCAGATGTGTACCTCCAGGCCTAGTTTATGCATGCTGCAAATAGAACCAGGGCTTCATGCATGCTAGACAAGCACTCTGCCAACCAAGCTGTATCCCCTGTAAGATAAATGTTAAAAGGTCTTATAGTAGAAAACACCATGGAGCCAGGTATTGGGGTAAATTCTGAAAGGTCAGAGAGACATAATAAGCCACAGCCAACCTTACCTTGCCAACTCCTCAGCTGGTGTTGTTTCTTCAGACTGCAGGTTTCTGAGTCCTCACCCAAATTGATCTCAGTTGAACTGCTGTTCAAAGCCTGAAAGCTTAAGAGGCCTCTAGTTTCTGGTTCTCACGCCTTATATACCTTTCTGCTTCCTGCCATTACTTCCTGGGATTAAAGGCAATCTTTCCCAAGCAAAACATAGATCTCANGTNCTGGNATTAAAGGTGTGTNCCACCATGCCTGNCTGTTTCCAGTATGCCCTTGAACCCACAGAGATCTGGATGGATCTCTGCCTCTAGAATGCTAGGATTAAAGGCATGTGTGCCACCATTTTCTGGCCTCTATGTCTATCTAGTNGCTGTTCTGTTCTCTGACCCCAGATAAGTTTTATTAGGGTACACAGTATTTTGGGGGACACAATATAATCACCACAATCCCCAGTCCAACAACGAACAAAGCTATTCTTAGCATAGCACATCTAGACAGTTTGACGTTTACAGTTGCAAGTTATTTTCCCAGAGATTTTACCTCAATATATAGATGTTTCTTACACTGCAAGTCCATCACCTTTACCTGTCAGTCATTCATTGGGAATCTTATTCCTGGACCTGACATCTAGTACTTGTGTCTGCTGTGTCATTTGTCTGTGACTTTGACCTCTAGTGGGCAGCCTGCTTCCACCTTCTGGCTGCTTGCTGAGATCTGGTTGTCACAAGACTGGGTTTATTGTGTCAGTTTNCACCCAGGTTAGGGGCAAGGGCTAGGAGACCCATCCAAAGCGTGGCCCAGATAGGNAGGGTAGGTTTCTTAACTTAGGTTCCTNGAGCAGCTAAGGGGCATATTTGGACCTTGATACACTTAGATTCATGGGGCACCTCCCTCTCCCATCTCTTGCATGTCCTGGCCTTAACACTCAACTAGCTAGTTAGCTCTCCCCATGTGGTCCAAGCATGTTCTTGATACCTCTGTGACCATGGTGCTCATACCTGGTAAAGAGAAAAAGTTGAATGTTTTTCTCTTTTGCTTTTCAGTTTTCAGTTTTTCTCTTTCCAGCAAAATATTCAGGGACTGTTCTGATTAGCTTTGCTTTTATCATGACCTTTGAACCAAATAGTATGTCTGGGCATAAGGAAATGTTCTGATCAGCCAGTCTCTTGGAGAACAGCAGTGAGGCCTTCCTCACAGTTTGCTCCTGAACTGTTGGGTGTAAAGGTAGATCTGAGCCCTGTGTCATATCTACAGAGTGGCAAGTGTTCTTTGGAATTTTAAGCAATGGGCCTGCANGGTGCACCCCATCTTCCCATCACTCGGCATACATAGTGCAGTTGTGGGTCTGAAAGCATAGTGTACATTCACCCCACACCCGCCTCACGCAGGTGTCTCCTTGACTTCCGTGGCTCCTCCNAGCCTAGGGTGCTGTGCTCTTTCCTGGAAATATTTCCCTTCCTGGCCCATACAAGGACATATGTGCTTGTCATAACTACCGTGGTTACAGATCACAGTACCTAAGGAGGACTGGGCCCATCACTGTATGTGTGTAATCAGCACACATGAAGCCTCATAGGACAGCAGTCTGTGACCTTAATGAGTTTNGGTAATTGTTATATCTGTGATTGGCCCAGACCAGAAAAGGAAACCAGATAGAACTGGTAGTGCTGTCCTGCCTCTGTCCATAGAGGTTTCTAGGGTGCATTGTGTTAGGATTCTGAGGTGGGATCTAGGCAGAGACACTTGTGTGTGATATATGACTGCTCCTGGGCCTGAGTGAGGCTGGTCTGTCCCTGTGACCATGGTGTCAGCACATGTGACCAGCAGTTTCTTTTCTTTTCTTTTTTTTTTTAAAGATTTATTTATTATGTATGCAGAAGAGG
>LZPO01017292.1:114910-130377 GCA_001675575.1 Neotoma lepida | reverse complement strand
AAAGATTTATTTATTATGTATGCAGAAGAGGGTGCCAGATCACATTACAGATGGTTGTGAGCCAACATGTGGTTGCTGGGAATTGAACTCAGGACCTCTGGAAGAACAGTCAGTGTGCTTAACCTCTGAGCCACCTCTCCAGCCCAGTGACCAGCAGTTTCTATCTTTGGAGCCNCACTGATTATTGATAAACATTTAAATTTTAAAAAGTTAACACCATGACTAACTAACAGAAGAAGAAATAATGNAACACANCAGTTGTGATGGCCAAGTGAGTGAACCAGCTATGTTGAAAGGACAATGTGTGTGGCCATTTGGGGGGGGGGACGCTGGATGACAGAAGCAGTCCACACTGCCCCTGCCCTGTGCACACTGATAGGAAGATGGCTTAGGTTGCATGAAGTAAAGTTCAATGCCTGAATAGAACAGGGCCCCTAAGGAATTGTCACAGCCNTCACCATCAACTGGAAGTGACGGTAGCATAGTACGTGTCAACAGAGGCTTTTCTCTGCCCGCCTCATCCCATAGCCGTTTTTCAGATAATCACTCAGAGGCTTATATTAATTATAAATGTTTGGCTGATGACTCAGGCTCTTACATTTAAGTTAACCCATTTCTATTAATCTTTGTATCACCATGTGGCTAGTGGCTTACTGGTGCTCTGGCATCTTGTTCCTTCTCCAGCTGCNNNCGGCTGCCCCNACTCTGCTCTTCTTCGTCTCCGTCTTCAGTTTGATAGTNNCGCTTAACCTTTTTCTGCCTCGACATTGGTCAAACAGNTTTATTTATCAACCAATGAGAGCAACACATATTCACAGAAAGACCATCCCACAGCATACATGCTTTGGAGGTGACTATGGAGGTAAACAGGAATTCCCAGACCACCTCTGGGCCTTTTAACTGACTTGGAGTATGGTAGAGGTGATCTGATGGAACCCAACANCCCAGAGCCCTCTGCACTCAACTCTCATGTCCCATCAGGATTGTTGGCTTCTTCAGCAAATGCCAGTTTGGAGACGGCACACCAGCATCGGTGGCACATAGACCTTGCTCTAAGATCTTCCAGATGCAGGTTGGTCTTGGAGGAAGTGAGGTCTGTTAGGCTTGGGCTGANCCTTAGGGCTAGTGGCTCCAACCCCAGGAAGAGGTCACAAGGACACCTTGCCAGCTCCGGATGGGAAGCTGGTGTGGTGATAGGTGCTCCCCAGCATGAGTTACTGGTCCTCATAGTGATGAGTCCCTTTTAGGAGGAGCAGAAGCCTAGAGGCAAAATGTGGTGAATTCTGTCTAGTAAACAAGTGACATAGGATCNTGACACAAATAATGTCCCAGAGACNTGAGATAGAACTGGGTGTGACCTCCAGAACACTAAGTACATGCATCTACAAAAGGAATATTCAAGGTGCAGACTGATGTGTAGCTCAANGACAGNGGGGGTTGGCTGGCTGAAGCCCTGGGTTCTGTCTNTGGCATGAGAGGGGCAGGGCGACNTGGAGAAACCTTCCAGCAGGGATCACCTGGACCTNAATTGTTACTGCCTGTGAGCTAAGAAGAGGGTTTTTACAAAGAAATAAAAATAGCCATTGGCAGAGCCTAAAATAAATCCTTTCTAGTCTTTTATGGAANTAGCTTCTTCTACAGCACAGTCAGGCACAGCTCAGTGACAGAACCGTCTCAGAAATGGGTCTCTAGGCCATATCATCACCATGTGGACATCACTAGATGTCTTAACACAGCCTAGGAAAGCAGTGGTGTCACCAGTGTATTAATCCAGGGTCTCTGGCTCCCNCTTCTGCTGCCCCCAGCAAGCCCCCAAGTTGTTGTTCCCTGCCAAGTGGAGACATTGGCCCCCAGGTGCTATTGTTGCATTCCCTTGTTCTTAACACCTGGCTGTTGGCTGTGTCACATTGAGGTGTGAAGCTTTGGTGCGTGGCTTCCTTCTGCTGCTTGGGTTTTGTTCCCTCTTCCTCTGAGNTTGCTTCACCGCCTCCTCCCTTCTCCCAGTGGGATCTTTGCCCAACATCTTGTCCTTACTGTTTCCCCTTGTCTGCCCAGTCATTCTCTTGGTGGAGACTGGGGCTGTATTGGCTCTTTTGGGGNTAGAGGTTATCTGTACCAGTCAGGGTTATGCACACTGATTAAGACTCCAAGACCATAGTGCCTGTTCCTCNGAAATGCCCTTTTGTAGACCTCTGTCGTGTGTCATCAGCTGCAGGGGAGGAGGGCTCTGGGGCCTTGGGGAGCCTTGGAGAGCTAAACATCACCAGCCTTGATAATCACGGTGTCGGATCGGTTGCAAGTATCTTGCCTACCTTCTCTTTGCCGCCCCAGGGAGGTAGCCCCAGGGAGGTAGCTCGCTCTTGGCTAGGGACCAGGGCTCTGTGCATTTGCTGAAGGCCCTCTCCCAACATCCATCCTGTGTTCCCGCCTTTTCCTCAGATTGCTCGTGGCCCAGGCATTGAGTCTGCAAGTGGGGAGCCTTTGTTGCATTCACTTCTAGGAGCCAGGTGTGCCAGAAGGCTCTGTTTNTTCNGTGGGGCCTCAGGTTATTCCCACAGCCTTGCCCTACGCTGGTGCTGCTTCTCATGCTGCCCTTCCTCGCCCCTTCCAGGAATGGAGGAGTGGGTTCCGTCCCCATGAAGTTCTGATGTGCCAGCCCAGCTTGGGACTGAGACATCCTTCCCCTCCATCCTCTTTGTTCCTCTGACATGGACTTGAGTTAAGTGAAGTCACCTTAGGTCAACCTCCTCCCTCAGTGTCTCACCCACAGAGACCCTGAGCAGGCCCCATTGTCAGCTCCTCACTCACCCTTAGCACACTGCTCTTGTCATTTATTTTCTTTCCCACCATACCTTAAAAAGCATGGCAGAGGAAATCTGTTTCCTTAAGTTTTATAAACTAGTGTGTTACCAATAACCCCTGTTCCCACTGTAAAAATACTATGTGGTCCAAAATTCCTTTTAAATATCACAATACTAAACTTTTCCAAAGCCTCAGTCTCATGAAGGTACTGACTTAACATAGTTTTTAAAAGCCACATTAATTTTTAAAGGAGTTTGGCACATTTGTGATTGAGTTTGTTTTATGTTCCCTTAGGGAGAAGCCAGAAGGCCCNCAGCCCTCAGCACCTCTCAGTCCCCTTTGCTTAGATAACAAGGAGACCATGACATTTGTAGGGATTTTTCCTGCTTTATCATGAAGCTGAGGGGAAAAGAAAGTTACCTTCTTAGAAGTGGTTCTTCTAAACGGAGGCGGGAGAAGACCTAGTATCACCCATTTTTGTTCTTCCTCCCTAGTTGGGATTAGGGCTCTGGGCCAGCTGTACCTGCTACAGGGTAACTAGGATAGGTTCTGATGCGAGAATGAGCCCTCCTCTTTGCAGTGGCCTCACAAAGGCAGCTCCAGGCTCAGTGTAACTTTATTTAGGCCCTCACTTGTGCATGCAGAATCAAGACAGTCAACACCAGTAAGACCTGAGGGTTTCTGAAGGGGTCTGTCCTGGTCTCCGAGGCACAGGGGATGGTTTTGAGCTATAGTCCACTCAGTGTGGAGTGGGAAAAGGCTTATTTAGCTCCCTGCATCTTCCACATCAGCCCCAAGAGTGAGGAGAATAACACACAGGCTCCTGGACTGTTTACAGACAGGGTCATGTTAGGGTCATGTGGAACTTGATGTTCACGTGGCAGAGTGGAAGGTTGGGGATTCGGAAGTCTCCGGCTTTCCTGTAGGCTGGCTGAAGAAAGGTCTCTCTGTACCTTCGTGTCTAAATGGCTCCCAAGAGGCCCTGGTCTTGTGTTTGATGATTGTGTCACAAGACAGTTGTGGGGAATAACTCAATGTGATACTTGGCAATGTCAGTGTGAAAGGACACTTGTCATTGTCCTCACTCTTCGTTGCTTGGAGAACTGTTAAGANACAGTAATAGTTTCAGTCCAGTTACTGAGAACGATGAAACAGGAACAGCAGACATCTGTGACAGTGCTTACTCCAGGCAGCTCCTTTTTTGGAATAGGAAAATTCCACTTACTCTTATTTTTACCACTTAAAGCAGAGCTGGACAGAGATGGGACCCTGGCCCAGCATGCAAGAGGAATAAACCGTGGCAGCTCCTCCTGGTGTGAGCTGAAACAGAAGGAACCCAGTTATCTGGCATGTGGTGTCCCAGATTTGGAGCTGACTCCTGCAGTGAGAGTCTCAGAATAGTCACCTTGAAATTGGCTAAGGTTGGGTGGCGAGAAACACCNTTAATCAGACCTTTAAAAGTGTGCTTGAAAGCCAGAGAACATGGCTGTGCCGTCATCGCAGTTCCCAGCCTGGGAGGCAACTGTGTGGGGCTCTGAGTTACAGAGTGAGCCCACACCCCGGCAGCAGTACCTGTACACACACATGGCGTGAGCCAGGCATAGGTCATTGACACCTACCAGAGAGGTCAGGTGTAGATTGGCGACACCTTTTAAACTACCTTAGTGCAATGTAATATTAGGTAGTCATAACCAGTAGTCAGAGAAGGTTGACAGTCATTCTCGAGATCGCTTCATAGGACAGCCATGGTGCTAGCAATGTATGGTTGGAGAAAGTAGACCTATAAGAGAATAATTTGGAACTTGAATATCAAATAGGCACTTTAAATCTATATTAAGTACTTGCATGTATGTTGGCAGCACATACACTAAAGCTGGAAAAGCAGAAAAGATTTGCATGACCCCTGGGCAAAGATAGCATTTAGATTCCATTAAGAAAAACCCACCTTAAAAATGAAGTTGGAATTTGGTTAATATTCTGAAATTTTTAGTAGTGAACAATGATACCCGAAATCCAAAGTATGCCAGAATCCACAATAGTTTTGATGCCCAGAAAACTTCAGATGTTTAGGTCAAGGCTGCTCGGCTGGTGAAGCCTGGACAAATAGTCTTGACCTCCAGCTGTTGTGATCGCTGGAATAATTCCCGTTTCTAGCATTTCCGACGTGGGGTCCNTGACCTCAGAGCAGAAATGGTAGCCAGGCACCAGCCCCCTGCCAATGACATTTCCCTCTTTGGGAAACAGTGGAGGACAAGTGTCAGGGTGTTATTTTGGTAGCTTACTGGGCCTGGTTTCTCAGCAGAGTTACCAAGTGGTGATAGTATCCCATTTAGTCATGGACTGCTTTCTCCCAGTCTTTGTCCCCAGACCCCTTNCCTTATTATTAAACTTCTGGGCTCAGGGCGGTTCTCTCAGTTGACTTCTGTTTCCCGATTTTGCTGTGATTCTGGAGCCTTCAGCACAAGCCTGTCGTCCATGGGGGTTCTCGGAGATGAAGTGTTGAAATAGGAATCGTGTGTTCTGTATCTCTGGGTGTCAGAGGCCTTGTGGGTGGAAGGAGGTGCCTTCCTGTATTTGGAAGTGGTGGGGATGTGTCTGAAAGCCCTTCACTTGGGGTCATGACACCTGTAAAGCCAGCCTTCTTCTTTAAATCTGGGGAAGCCCTGTGAAGGTTCAGTGTGGTTCAGCTGTCTAGAAACAGCTTTTGTGGCAAACTCCAAGGGAATAGACAGGAGCTCTGTGTAGGGTGCCTGCTGCAGGGAGGGTCCCTGGAGAGTACATGGACATGCTTATGTCTGAAGAGGGGAAGCCAAGGTAGGACATTTCAGGGTCCCCATTCTTTGCCTCTTGCTGTGGAGACAATGCATTGTAATAGGGACAGAAGCATGAGACCAGATGGTCCAGAGCAAGATGAGTCATGTACTTGAGGTGTCTGCTCGGTGTCAGGTGTGACAGAAGCCCTTCTGAGAAAGAATGTCTTTCTCTAGCTGAAGAATCTGATTTGGGGACCTGAAGTCAGAGTTCTCCTGTGGCTTTGACATGCCCTTGTGAGGAGTTTTAAAGCTTGTCTAGGGGGCAGCTATCTTGTCCCTGCTTATGTAGATCCCTGTCCCTAGTAGATCTACACCTGACCCTTTCCTGGGCTTCTGCTTAGCTTTTCAGGATGGGAGNTTCCAGCACAAGTGTGTGTCTGTGTATTGCAGTGTTGGAAGGGTTCATTANATTCTGTCATTGAAAANTTGAAAGTGAGGAAAGGCAAGCAGATTAGGAGTNCACAAGAGGAGAGAGGGCTGTTGTATGTGTGTGTGTGTGTTCACANCTGTGCATGCTTGTGTAGGAAGGATGGCCAGTCCCAGTTGGCCTCTGTAACTACTTCTTCAATGAAGGTTTTGGACACTTGGAGTTGGTGTGGCAGATGTAGCTTTGTGGGAGATGAAGTGGCCCAGAGCTGAGATTGAGGCAGAAGTGGCCCTGTAAGGTTCTTGTAGACTTGTTTAGAGGTCAGTGGGTTCACTGGGGTTCCTGTGAGCATCTACACAGAGGACAAGATGAGAGCCAGGAACTGACGCACACCCCACAGTACGACAAAAGCCCTTGTGAGTGTGACCAGAGGGGACTTGTCTGAGAGCTGTGTGTCTCTGGAGCTGACATGTCTCCACTGTGCAGACCTCATAGTCCAGTCCTGGGTATGTTTGGGGGCCACCTTTGGTCCTCCCTCCGAGGCCAGTCTTCTTCCTTCTTTTTGTCCTCATACCCCAGCAGGGCCCCAGGCGGTTTCTCGCTAACCCCATGTGGTCTCTAACACCTGCTTGTCAGCGGCTGCACCGCTCTGTCTGACTGTGCGGTTCCATTGATAGCTTTGTCTAACGTGTGTAGTAGTCGGGCATCCTTCCCTAACTGTGACCTGTGACTCCGGAGACACCATCCTCATGCTGTTGTCTGTTTTCCTCCCAAGCACTGGGTTTCCCTTGAGGAGAATGCAGGTTCTCAGGTGCTGCTAAGCATGGAAAAGCATTTCTGGGTTTTGAGATTTGCCCGGGGGTGAGAATCTGTCCATTCATGTATTAAGTTCTACATGAAAAGTCTGCACTCCTCGGCCGGGGTTCCTGGCATTGCAACAGAGGCCGTGCCTTCTAACCAGAAGGGAGCACGGGTTCTTAAATAAACGTTTCAATCAGAGTTCAGCTCTAAAAATGCAGCGCTGGTGGGAGATGTCTAAAATGGACTCCTACCTTCTCCCAGCCAGCTAGCCCGCCACGGCCACCTGGCTGCAGTGTATTTTTCCGCAAGCGAAGCCCGTGTCTGTCTGCCCCACACCCTCTTTGTCCTTCTGTAACGTTGCGTTTTGTGTGTGGCAGGTGGCAGGTTCAAGAAGGAGATTGTGGTTGATGGCCAGAGTTATCTGCTGCTGATTAGGGATGAAGGGGGCCCCCCCGAGGCACAGGTGAGTACTGCATGCACATCCAAGCCAGACTGTCTTTTGCTTGTTGATGACCTTATCTAAAAGCCTGAACAAGAAATGTCATGTTTTAAAATAAGGGAATTTAGAAACCCGTGAAGTTTGGGCCTGTGTGGCTAATTTTTTAAGTTTTTAAGAAGGAAGAAAAAGCAGATGCATCTGTTGTAACAGACTGTCAGGGTGGCTTCTAGAAATTTCTGTGCTTTTAAAAAATTATTCCCCCCCCCCATTTGATCCAGAGTAACATCATTTTCAATGTCTGTTGGATGGAATTAGGTAGCTGACCCACTTGCTGTTTCTGGCAGTGATAGTAGTGGACATCCCCACCCTCCCACTAGGCTTCCTAGCCCACATCAGTCCCCACAGAACACTAGTTTACAGTGTACTGTAATTCCATTGAAATATCTCTAGAGAGACTGCACCACCGCTTTTATCCGACTTACTGTTTTACTTCTACGTTTACATCATGATCTTCTCTGTGAAAAGAGCTGGGACCTAACCACAGCCCACACCCCGCTTAGGGAAGGCCACATAGGACATTTCTGTCTGGAACATCTCTCCCTGTTGGCTTAGATGGCATTGGTGACTAAGGTAAATGTTGGTGAAGAACCGAGCACCCACTGTAAATGCTACTGTCACTCTTTGACACCAGCTAAGTTTAGGAGAATGCTGTCAGTGAAGCTATGAAAAGCAGTTAGGAGGTACAGTCNGAGATACCAAGATGAAATTTTATCCTCTTAATATTTGAGATAGTAGCTCCTTTTGCTGTTGTTGCGATAAAATGCCCTTTGAAAAGCAACTTAAGGGAGGAAGGATTTGTCTTGGCTCACAGTTCAAGAGCATAGTCAGTCCATCACGGCTGGAAGGTAAGATGGCAGGAGGCTGAAGCAGCTGGTCAGGCCACATCCACTATCAGGAAGCAGGGTGATGACTGCAAGCTGCTGCTAAGCCCCCTTTCTCCTCTTGTNCAGTCCAGGATCTCAGCTAGGGAATGGTGCCGCCCACAGTGGGTGCGTCTTCCCACCTCAACACAGTCATAGTAATTACAACCAACAGATACGGCCAGAGATCCATCTTCCACCCCACATGGTTCCTGTCAAACTGACTTGAACTGTCACATGGTATACGTGATTGTTAGAAAAAAAGAATTGTGAAGGCATGTGGAAAGTAAAAAGTGTTGGTTTCGTAGCAGTTAGAGGGCATGCTCCCCAAACACGTTCCCCCTTCTGCTGGATCTGACCAATGCCACCCAAAGGCAAAATGTCTCCTCTTCATTTGGCTTGGCAGATGAGGAGTGTGCTCTGCTGTAAGAAGGGTTCTCAATGTGGCCTCCCCGAGAGGGGACACACCCCTTGCTCTGGTGCAGGCTCTTCCTTAAGTGGTATTTAGCCCACACATTTCCCCTGGTTAAAGTAAGGACTTCTCCATGGAACATCATGGCAGAGCCTTGCTCACTTGTGGGTACGATTTCTTTCTTTGCATTGTTGTAAATCATGTGATAGACTCTACCTGAAGGCAATGGCCTCATGAAAGAAATGGATAGTATGTTTTGTTTTGTTTTGTTTTTAGTTTTTACTGCTGTTAGCTTAGGGTAGTGCAGAAGCTGCTATTCTATTGCTCTTTGCCTTTTTTTTTTTTCTTTTTCAAAATTGCAATTTTCTGATGCAGAAGCCTTTAGAGAAGTGGGGAAAACAAGGAAGGGAGGGAGACAGACAGACAGACAGACAGACAGACAGACAGGGCTTGAGAGAGAGCACAAGCATGATGCGCGCAGACAGAGAGCCAGGGAGAGGGAGAGGATTTGCTATCCTCTGCATAGAGGTACAGATGTGTTCCAGATTTCAGGTGGGGCTTTGATCTCCCCTGAGGCCACTTAGCCGTCTTCCTGTGCTGGTGTATAGGGCAAGGATTTCCATTTTCCACCTCTTGAAAGAGACTGTGTCTCAGTTTCTTTTCTTGTTGTGATAAATATACTGACAACATAAGTTAGCAGAGAGAGGGTTTATCTGGCCTGGAATTCCAGGGTACAGTCCCTCATTTCAGACAAGTCAGGGTAACAGGAAACTTGAAAAAGCGAGTCACATGACTTCCACAGTCAAGAGCAGAAAGCAGGGAATTAATGCATGCCAGTGCTCAACTCACTCCATTTTATACAATCCAGGACCTACACCTAGAGAGTGATTCTGCCCACAGTGGGTGTGTCTTCCCATCTCAGTCATCATAAATGGTCCCCCATAGACAGGCTCAGAGGTTCATCTCCTAGGAGCTCATAGATTTGTAAAGTTGACAGTTGACACCAACCATCACCAAGGTAAAGGCACCCTGTCAGGTGGACTCCAGGCTTCCTGTGCCGCCATCACTTTGCCCTGTGCATCTGGCGGTGTCTGCAGGTCTGCCCCAAGGTCATTTTAACTTGTGTATGCGCCATTTGAACATGAGGGTGTTAAGTCTCTTGTGTAAATATTCCAAATTTGAATGAGTACGGTTTGTTGTAGGTGGGTNTTAACTTTATTCACACACACACAGTTGGGTGCCTTGCCTTGGCCATAAGCACTCACCCTGGATAAACTTCTTTTAAAGAAGGCACTCTCTTGTTTGTTTATACACGTAAAGAGAGGGGTGTTTAGTACCAGACTCAGACAGGATCTAGAAACTATCCTGTCAGCTTCTGTGAGAGTAGGTTGCTGGGCACTGTGGGGAGCCTCACTCCCTCATCGTCACCCTCCCTAGGGAGCTGTTGTAAATAAGGTGACCCAAGAGGACTGGGTATGGATTAACCTTATGGCTCCCCTTTTAACTTTCCTAAAAATAAGTACTAATTTCCCAGCAGGGGCCTGAATGAGTTTAGTGATACCTCAGCCTCTGGTCTACCCGGAACTCTCTGGAAAAGGCACCATCAGTCTCAAGTGGTGGGCAGTGTAGGCACCAGGACAGTTTTGAGCAGACCTTGTGGGCANAGAGGAGCAGTACCCTCTCAACCCCTGGTCCACTGAGTCTTTTCAAAGGTTCTGAGGAGGCTGTGTGGAACTAACAGCCCTCCGCCCCCCTCCCCACACACACCTGTCNCAGATGGGGAGCCTTCTAGCTGCAGGGTCAGTCAGGCCAGAGGGTAGACACTTAGGATCACAATGACCACAGGGAAACAGCAGGACTGGGTTCTTAGAAACTGAAGGGTCCTTGTGAAAACATGGGGGAGGAGGGTGTCCCGTTCCCACGCACACATAGAAGACTTCAGTGATTTAGTCACAGTGCATAGCAGCAGGGATCAGGCAGTAGGNAAAGGGCGCCCTGGCGCTCACAGAGGTGTGGCTCACACCTCCTCCTGAACCCCCCTCAGCTGCCCCTTCTCTNCTCTTCTCTCTGCAGTTTGCCATGTGGGTGGATGCGGTCATTTTTGTCTTCAGCTTGGAGGATGAGATCAGTTTCCAGACTGTCTACCATTATTACAGCCGAATGGCCAACTACAGGAACACCAGTGAGATCCCACTGGTGCTGGTGGGGACTCAGGGTGAGTGCCAGCCCTCCATTGGCGTTTTTGAAAGTTTTGTGGACATGTTCTCAGTATGGAGGGATTTGGAAATGACCTGAAGCTGGAAATGGGGTTGAGACGTTTCCTGATTGGTTCTATGGAGAAGTCAATTCACCTCAGACAGACATCGGCCCCACCCCACACACACCTCAGAGGCTTTAGGAAAACCCATTTTCTTGTGTTTTCTACATTATGATACCTTAATNGCTTTTTGCACAAGATACCTATTAATAAGGTGCTATTATTTATTTTTATTAAAGCAAGTATCTGATTAATTTTGACTTTCAGTACCCCTTTTTAAAGGGTAATACTAGCGCTGATGCACAGCTGAGCTTTGTCTCACCCTTTCTGTTTCCTGGGGTCTCATGGTTCCTCCTTTTCCACTCAGCAGCTCATTCACAGTACAGGGAATCTGGGGCTCTAGTTCTTACTGTCACTTAAAACATGTTCCGTGTCACTTAAAACATGGCCTCTTAGTAAGGTGATTGTCACACAGAATCAGACAGCACCCTCACCCCTGGTCAAAGACTTGCTCTCATGAATCAGCCACTGGAATCCAGCCAAGATTTTAAGCAAAATTGTAGTATCCCTTTTTGGGCTTTCTTAATTTTGAACTGCTTTTGTTATTTCTGTAGGAACTGCTAAATCTGATCTGATATTTACCAGTTGGAGTGCAGTCAAGACTCAAACTATGGGCATGGTTTGAGAAGCAGTGTATTGATGGACAGACTCTGTCCTCGGTTTGTCATTTGTAAAATTGTAAAATAATACACGGAGAACACTCTTTCTGTGTTTTGATGCATGCAGTGTGGCCAGCCAGTTGGTCTCTCTTGCTTCTGAAACCTGCAGCTCAAAACTGCAACCCAACCTAAAACCAAAGACTTCCTTATTCCTGCAGCTCCCTCTGCTGGTCACCTGGAGACAGTGCCTTGGGTCTTACTGTAGTGCGGTNGGCTCTCCTGTCTCATGGCCCAACCACCGAGGATTAAAAACACTAAAGATGTGCGTGGTGGTGCACACCTGTAATCCTGGCACTAGAGAGGTTGAGGAATACGGATTGCCAATAAAGGCTAGACTGGGCTATAGAATTAGACTGTCTCAAAAATACAAAACGGTGTCCTGGTGTGGTGGTCCATGCCTTTCATAGCAGCACTCAGGTGGATCTCTGTAAGTTCAAGGCTGACCTGGTCTTTGTACAAGTTCCAGGCCAGCTAGGGATATGCAGTGAGACCCTATCTAAAGAGAGTGAGGAGGTGGGGNNAGAAATTGCTTTTTAAGAAGTCACCTCTACTGAACTTGTAAGCTTTNTACACGGTGCACGTACCGTACAGACATCATAGGTAACCCAGAGATGACTTGAAGTGTGCAGGCAGATAATACAAGTCCTATTCACGTATCACACCATCTCATGGAAGGGACTGGAATGTCTGTGCCTTTGTGTACCTAAGAAAGCCCTGAAACCTGCTCCTAGAGGATGGCAGTGTGCAGCATGGGCATCAAGGCTCAGGTTCCTGCTCTGGAAAGTCTTCCAATGGTGTTTTAAAGCCAGTGCATCTCCCAGGCAGGGTTTCCCCACAGCTGTCTTAGAGCAGGAGAGAAATTCGGAATGAGTACTTCCTCTGTGGCTGGCCAGGCAATTCCCAGCAGCTGGCCTGGTATCTTAAGAGCTGTGTGGGCCTGCGTCTGAGACACGATGCTTTCCCACTGTGGATGCTCTGTGACTCACGGCTCACAGCTGGGCTGGAAAGAACAGATTTGATTGCTGTGTTGTCTCATGCTCACCACTACTTGTTTCCTGTTGTTAAAGTGAAGTAAGAGCCCAGGCATTGGCCCCACGCACACCTAGACCAGAGCTGCTGTGGCCAGGTGGCCCTGTTTGCCTCTCAGTGCTCTGGGAGGGTAATTTAAGGAATGGTTGGAAGGCGTGTAGTCGTGTGTCAAGGGTCAGTCAGCGGACACAGGACTTGACTTTGATTGAGGTTCATTTTTATCCCTTATATCTCGATATGGGATTAGTTATTCTGTGGCCCTGCTTAGACCTTGCTGGTGATGGGCTAAGGGACCCAGGGCACCTATGGCAGGAAACTGGACTATGTGTGGCTTCCCCATGATCTGCTGTCAGTATCCATGTGCTGTGTGCACACTGGGCTCCAGACACCTGTGCCACCACTGGGGACATAGGCATTGAGGCTGGATGGTGAGATGAGAAGATACCCGGGGTTTGCTTTCTGCTGCCTAGGATAGGTGCTTTTAGAGACCAGAGAAAGAACTGAAGAGCCATTCACCCTTAGGGATACCTGGCCTGCAGGAGGCCAGTGCTGGGAGAGCCACTGAGCTCAGTGCACCTTCTAGGGCAGGGATGGGTGCTCAGCCTATTCATAGCGGGGACACATGGGTGACTGAGGAGCCTTTCAGTGCCCATTAGGCCAGTTCCATCCCCAAAGACTTGCAAATAGAAGGAGAAGCAATGTTAGGAAAATTGCCAAGTTAAAGTGGGTGCAAGATGGCACCAGGTAGAGCTGAGCTGAGCTGCAGGCCCAGAGGTGCCTCTGTGACACAGGCAGAGCNGCGTTCATCTGTGGGTGGAGCAGCTGCAGGATGGTTGGGGTCCCAGGCTGGATAAAATGTGAGCTAGGTGGGGGCTCNATGGCCTGTGCTGCCCAAATTAGACACGGGCTTTGAGAAAGTATGGTTTCTAATATTTTTCCTCCCTATTTTACTTAAATGTTTAGATCTTTATAAAGGACCTCTTTCCCTACTTGTTGTAAATGATACGTTGATGTACTTACTTGTCCAGCAAGACAGATGAAGTGTTCTCTGGTGGGCCTGTCTCTTATACACATCTAGATGTGTATAAGAGACAGGATATATGCACTGGCTATGATGGGTTTTGAGTTACAGGGCCCCCCAGAACAGCAGAAAGCAACCGGCTGTGGGGCAGGTTTGAGTCACCTGATCTCTAGCTGTCTCTTATACACATCTAGATGTGTATAAGAGACAGGATATATG
The DNA here is from genome assembly GCA_001675575.1 of Neotoma lepida. Classification (NCBI taxonomy): domain Eukaryota; kingdom Metazoa; phylum Chordata; class Mammalia; order Rodentia; family Cricetidae; genus Neotoma; species Neotoma lepida. Next base: position 116,578 of record LZPO01017292.1, on the reverse strand, counting down.
CACTGGCTATGATGGGTTTTGAGTTACAGGGCCCCCCAGAACAGCAGAAAGCAACCGGCTGTGGGGCAGGTTTGAGTCACCTGATCTCTAGCTGTCTCTTATACACATCTAGATGTGTATAAGAGACAGGATATATGCACTGGCTATGATGGGTTTTGAGTTACAGGGCCCCCCAGAACAGCAGAAAGCAACCGGCTGTGGGGCAGGTTTGAGTCACCTGATCTCTAGAGTCCTTGGAAGCAATTGCTAATGAGCACACTGTCCTTGTCTGCTGCAGATGCCATCAGTTCCACCAACCCGAGGGTCATCGATGATGCCAGGGCTCGGAAGCTCTCCAATGACCTGAAGCGGTGCACGTACTACGAGACGTGTGCCACCTATGGGCTCAACGTGGAGCGGGTCTTCCAGGATGGTAAATGCCCACCTTGTGACTGCCAGGGCTCTGTGACACACAGAGTACACACGGACATCCCACTCTGGGAGAATAGTCACCTACAAGTGTGGGGACAGAAGCCCACCATGCAGAATGTAGACATCAGTGTTGGGGCATGCTTTTAGAACCCTGTTCAGAAGAGGAGGGGGCACTGTAGAGCAGTCCTCCATAGCATCTGTGTGGCACACCGTGCAGCCTGCTCTGCATAGATGAACAGCTCCTCGAAGCTCCGCCAACTCCGCTGTATGCAGATTCTTGGTTGTAATTGCTCATTCTTAATCAGGCTCTGTCTTTAAGATGAAAGGCTCAGATATTTGACATTTGGCCCTGGGGAAATTAAACTGAAAGAGTCAACTTTGAACCGCAGAAAGTAAAATAAGAACTTGGTGCTAAGAGTGCGGGCCAGCCCGAGGAACTGTTTTATCTTACTGGATTATTATTGGCTGCCCACCTCTAGGAACAGTTGAATTTAGGGGGGTATCCAGCTTCTGGCCCTGCCAAGGGGGGCATATTCATGTCAGTGATGGTGATGCCAGCTGTAGGTAATGAAAAAAGCTATAAAACAGGACAGAAGGGAGGGGTGGCCTCTAGTCTCAGGNAATAGAAGTTCTGGAGAAACAATGGGCTTAAAGTTAAGGTCTTAGGAGGATACTCCAGGAAAGTTTCTATTTCTGGTGGCAATTGGAGGAAAGTCTGAAGCCCTTTGGTCTAAATCTCCATGTGGCAGATCACTTCTGTCCCCTTGATTTTTTGTTGGGAATTGGCAGGGGGCACAGTGGGACAGGCCTGGGATCCTTACAGATAAAGGGTAAAGGTCAAAAGCCTCACTGCTCATAGACCCTGAAGAGAACCTGCTACCAGCGGTGCAGTCCGGAAACGGGGGCTGAGGGCCTAGTTTAGTCGGCAGAATGCTTGTGTAACATGCACGAAGTTCAACCCCCAACACTACATAAACTAGGTGTGGTGGCACATGATTGTAACCTCAGCACTTGGAGGTAGAGGCAAGAGCATCAGGAATTTAGCTACGTATCAGGTTTGAGGCTAGCCTAGGCTGTGTGAGACCCAGTCAGAAAACAGAAACTGTAATCTTGGTACTGTTTAACTAAGTGGCCTGGGATATCCCACGGATTCCTAAGATTCCTAAGATTGTGGGGACCAGCTCTTTTTATTGTAATAAACTTGAGCACCCACGCACTCCAGCTAAGATTGTGGGGACCAGCTCTTTTTATTGTAAT
>LZPO01017292.1:84366-109135 GCA_001675575.1 Neotoma lepida | reverse complement strand
TTTNNTTTTTTTTAATTTGGATTCATAAATCCTGACATCCATGCTGTGCTTCAACCAAGCGCACGCCCCTTGCACGAGCCACACGTGTGGTGGAGCTTCTGACCACACATCTGGTGGAGAGCTTCTGACACAGTCTGTAAAAAGGATTATGTTAGGATGGAATGAGTTTGAGTGACAGGGAACTTTTCCAGAGTGAGCTGGGATTAGCTTGAGGTGATCATCCCTGAGCAAGCCAGGGGTTTCTGAGAGTTATCCTTTCATCATTTCATGTTACGAATATGCCTGTTTTTATTAGACCTGCCATTTTTATCTCTGGTCCATTGGAGTATTCGGTGGACTCAGAGGACAGACTTTTAAACAATTCATTCCTTGGCTTATTAGTTGATTTGTCTAAAGTCACCCATGCAAGATGGTGTGTTTCAGTGGGTATTGTCGTAATGATTGTTAAGGTCTGTGGTCCAGACCACAGTTGCAGCTGTAATGACTTGGGGTCAGATGTAAAACCTGGTCATTCTTTTTTTCTTTTGGAGACAAGGTCTCATGTAGTCCAGGCTGCCTTTGAATTTACTGTGTAGCTGAGGATGAACTTTAGCTCCTGATCCTCATCCTGCCACCTCCCAAGTGCTAGAATTATTGGTGCAAGCTGCTAGACCTCCTTTATGTGACCTCCTTTATGTGGTACTGGACACCAACCCAGGGCTGCGTTACAGCTCCAGTTCTTCTGTTTTGCTTTTGTTTGAAGACAGGATCTTACTATGTAGCCTAGGCTGGCCTTAGCATGCTTGTGANCCTCACATCTGGTCTTGGACCACTCTTGAGGGAAGGCATTTTTCTGTCTTACTGTCACCTGAAGTGTCCCTGGAGGTCCCTGTGTTAACATTGCTGGTGAAATGGAACCTTTCAGGGGTGGGGCCTTTGGTAAGAGGGCTTCAGGCCCTTGGAGGGAAGGTGAGACAATGGTACCTTCTGCTTTCATTCATGTTCTAGCTACGTGGCTTAGTCCCTACTCCCAGCGGGATTGTGCCAGCCCTGTCTGAGGGCAGAGCAATGAGCCCAGTTAACCATGGGTACAGCTCTGAAACTGGGAGCCCTCACCAGCCTCTCTTCTTTGTAAGCTCACCATCCCCAGCATTTGCTACAGTGACACACAGTAGGAAGACAGCAGAGTCCTGTTGCAGGCAAACAGAGACAGTAGCAACTTTTCATTTGATTGCATGGAGGGTGGTATAGAAATGGAGGCTTTGGTCTGTCGTGACAGTTTCTTAGCCCGAGTCTGGAATTCTTCACGCTGTGCCTCTTTTCCAGGAAGCGCTCTGTACAGGGATGCTTGTATCTGCAGAGATGTCTGTGTCAACTCTCAGCCACCGGAATTAGATCATTAAGCACACTATTAGCGACTGCTCTCTATTTTGATTTTCATGTTACGACTCATCCCAGGCTCGTAGAATTAATTTTATCAATGACATAGAAAATGGTTATTTTAATCCGAGTCTGTGCCTCAGCATCAGTACCATGTTTTGCCCCAGGATTTTCCCCTAATGACTTTCGCCAGCTTGAATTAGCTTGATGTATCATTAATGCATACAAATGGCTTTTATTTTTGTTCATAATCTGTTCATAATGCCATGGCGCTCTGCGCTTCCTAATGTTTTTAAAATGATTGAACAGTGATGTGCTTTTTGACCTAGTTAGCCCTCCATGGAGGTGCTGATCAGAAGAATAAGGAAATGTCACTTAACTAGGACAGTCAGGAGTGGTTACAATCTATAGCTGATGTTTCCCACTCGTTTGAAGTCTTGTGGTTCGTTAACACTTCTACCTCTCTGCTTTGCATAATCTTCATTCATTAAGGCACAGTCTGCAAATGCTTGATCGACAGCTCTCTGCTCGCCCAGGTCACAGAGGAGAAGTAGATGTGATCCTCANGATACTGACCTTGTAAGTTGGGAATTGTTTATCANGACAGTTTCTTCTGTGACACAAACAGAGTGATCCTGGCCGGGTCTTGGCCCCAAAAGTTGGGGGAGCTTGGAGTAGATGATTGGTGTCCCCAGAAGATAAGCTCTGGATTCTGGGGTTAGGGTTCCTATTTAGGGTAGAACCATTTGTGCAGTATACAAACAGCTTCTCCATTCTTCCCTGATTCAGGCAAAGTAAACCATGAACAGTGGATTACATATGCATTTGTTACACAGTAAAGCTCTGGGCAGGAGAATAAGGAGAGATTGTTCCTTGTCCCCAGAGGTACAAACCGCAAGGGGTGTGAGATCGAGTCGTGGAATATCAACACCATGGGCATGAGTGAGTGCTCCCACCATGGGCATGAGTGACTGTTCAGTGGCAGCTCCTTCCAAGGCATGGTGTGTATACAGGTGTGTGTACCTGCTTGACAGACAGTGCTTTCCCGTGCTGTGGTTGCTGGTCTTTGCCTTGGTTCCGTGAGTGGTAGGACAGCTGTTGGTCTCCTCTTAGACTCTGTGGTTTTCCTGATTGTTAATTTCTGTACAGAATCAGTGCTTTGCTGCATGGCCCTCGTTACCAGCTGGCTCACCTNCCACCACAGGAGCCCTCAGAAGTGAGAACTGAGGACTTGGGGAATTACAGACTTGCATCATTTTAAGCCCTGTTTTGTTTTCCTGAGACAGGGTCTCACGCTCTAGTCCATTCTGGCCATGTTCTCATTCTGTAGTCCAGGCTGGCTTTGAACTTNATCCTTCCTTTTCAGCCCTCTGAGCATTGGGGTCACAGGCTTGAGCCACTGATCCTTGGNATCCAACAGCCATCTTGGAGCCTGTGCACATCTGGGTTTCCTCCTGCAGCTCTCTGTGCATCTNTCCAAATTGTTTGTCTTCATAGAAAACCTTCATTGGATTATAGACAAAAAGATAAGTCAAGTACTGTTTTACATAGGTCTTCCCTTAATAAGAAAATCAGTTAATTTCCCACCACCAGTTGGTTTGTGAGTGGCAACAGTCAGTGTCTCAGGTGGGAAAGGTGTGTGTGGCATGCAGCGACCTCCTGTTTCTACAGGTGTGCACCCAGGCCTGGTCCCCAGGCCTGCAGATAGCTGGGAGCTTTGGAGTCCCACTGAGCCCCCAGATGGAGTGTGCCTCCTCCTGCTCTCCCCACCCATCTGGAGGAGGAAAGAGAAACAGAGCCCCAGAGACTGTACTTTCTGTGTTCTGCCTTGTGTTGACTCCAGCAGCCTTGGAACCACTTCCTTCCCATACACACAACTTGCCAGAGAAGTGCTGGGGCTGCCTCGGCCTTAGCCACTGTGGCCCTGACAGTGGCCATGACTGGCCTCACGCGCTCCTGCTGCTGCCCACAGCTGTGCCCACTAAAGCATCTCCCCTCCCCCAACCCAAAGCTTCCATCTTTGGACATCTGTCTCCAGCAAGTCATTGCAGTGAAGAGTAAAGACTTAAAAATTGTTTATCATTGTTTTTTGGGGGGGAACTAGTCAGGAGACACATGCTGAGATACATATATGGAGGTCAGAAAACAGCTTTCCATGGGTTCAGGGAATCAAATTCAGGCTGTCAGGCGACGTGGCAAGTGCTTTTGTGTGCTGAGCCATCTTGACACCCCAGAAGAAAAGACTCATTCCATGGCCAGCTGGGGCATGGGGGCTCCCTTCCCAGAAGGGTACAGTGGGGAGTACATGTGGTTGATGCCTCACTTTGCACCTGGCTCCTCCAGGTGCCACTCCTGTCTCTCAATCAAGCTTCTCTTGTGTGCTGGTGCCTTCACTGAGAACACGTCCCTGGTTTCTTATGTTCAAACCTAGGTTTTGCTAAATGGGAGATGCCCAGGCTTCCTGGGGCATTTTCAGCCCAGAGCAAGGGCACAGCAGAGATGATGGTGAAGCTCTCATCCTGTCATCACTGCTGTGAGAGATGCCCGCAGCCCTGCACCCGTGTTACATCACCTCCATCTACTGTGCTGCCTGTGTTTCAAGTGCAGATTGTGAGGAATTTCTGCTCTCAAATCTCAAGGTAGCTCTTTAGATTTAATTTTATGTCAATAGTAAGAAAGTACAAGTGCCAGTGCTTCCATGCTAGGAAACACCCCCATCTTTGCACCAAGATTTTGTAATGTGAAAATCACAGTAGTGCTTACTGTGTGAATTCACTTGGCCTGACTGGGTGGATTTTGGAGGTAGAGGGACCCAAGGCCTTATTTGGCTTCACCCTCCTTAGGTGAGCAGGTACAATCCTGTTGGGGTGTGCGTGCTGGGCAGAGCAGGCACATTCAGCTCTCTGTTTTGGGCTTTAGTGTTCCCTTGATTGTGTATTTATTTACTTACTTCCCTTTTGCAGTGCTGGAGCTCAAACCCAGGTCCTCTGACAAACTAGGCAAGCACATTACTAGAACTATGTTAGCACACTGTGGTTAAGATCTTACCTGGTAATGAACTAAAATGCTTCAGGTTCTTTATGTTTCATAGAATCAGAATATTTTAACATGCTGAGTTCTTGGACTAACTGGCTATAGCCAGCATGCAGACTATTTTCACCTACCCATACAGGCAATTTCTTCACAGAATCCAAAAGGTATGCAGGCAGGGTCCAGTGCTTTTGTAATCTAGTGAGCTGCCACGAGGGGGTGCTAGAAGCACTTACACAGAATATTCTCCTTCTGGATTTTCTTCTGCTGTCCTGGTGGAAAATACTGACATGTTTTTAAAGTTGGCCTTTAGGGGCTGGAGAGATGGCTTGGTGAGGAAAGGGGCTTGCTGCACAGACTTGACCTGATGATCTTGAGTTTGATCTCCGGAGCCCACCTAAAGGAGGAAGGAGAGAATCAACCCTGCAGAGTGGTCCTCTGACCTCCATGCATGTGCTGTGGTGCATGCACACACCTGCCCACACTCACATCATGCATGCACACATGCACACGCTGTGATAATCAAGTTTAAAACTTTGAAGTCACACTCAAGCAGCAGCAGAGGTCCTGGAGCCTTACTGGCTCGGCTTCTGGCCTCCCAGTTGTCATTCCAGTTGTCATTCCAGTTGTCATTCCGGTTGTCATTCCAGTTGTCATTCCAGTTGTCATTCCAGTTGTCATTCCGGTTGTCATTCCGGTTGTCATTCCGGTTGTCATTCCAGTTGGTGCGTGGTGTAAGGTTGGGCTGTTCGGAAGGTGTTAGGGAGTGAAGTGGTATGGAAAGGCAGCCCTTCCAGCAAGCAGCCGACTCAGCTGCTGTAGGATGCCACTTGCAGACCGAGGGTAGGTTTTTAAAGCCTCTTGTGTAAATAGCAACTGAGTCACATGCCACCTCACACTTCGCCATTGGTCACTGGGAAAACTCCAGCAGAGGCAGCCTGGTGGGCACATGAGTGACTTTTTGGCCCTGGAAGGCAGAAGACTTTACTCTCTGCTGATGTCATCACATCCTTAGATCTTTCTAGTTGAAGTTCACATTTATTCTAGTAAAATAGATTTCAGTAGATTTGTGTATATTTTGTATCTGCTTAGAAATGTTTTAACATTTTTTCCAATTAAGATGTTTTAGGAAAAATAATAAAGATGCCAATAAGAATGGTCTATGAAATCCTACCATTAGACATAACATTTTATTTTAGTTTATTTGAGATAGGTTCTCCTGTCTCCCAGGCTGGCCTCAACTCTATATATGGGTGTCCTTGAACCTCTCATCCTCCTGCCTCTGCCTCCTGAGTGTTAGGATTACATGTGCCTCCACATCTGGTTTATGTGGTTCTGGGTTTGAACCCAGAGTTTTGTGCATGCCAGGCAAGCGCTTTAAAAACTCAGCTACGATCCTAGCCTAACATTTTATGATTACTGCACTTCTATTCAATTTCTCAAACTTTTATAAAATAAAATTGAAGGTGCTGGAGAGGTGGCACACCAGTTAGGAGCGCTTGTTGCTCTTTCAGAGGACCAGAGTTAAGTTCCCAACACCCACATTGGATGGTTTACAACTGCCTCTGGATGGACTTTCTTCACTCTCTGTGAAACTCTTTAGAGAAGGCCGCCTCTGTGGCCAGGACACCTCCCTATTGGGGCACAGTCACCTACCATCCAGGCTTACACTTGGTACTCATTTGCATGAAGCTGCCGTGGCCGCCTTTATCCAAGAGGCCAAGTGCAGCTGGCCAGGCCCTGCACACAGCAGATGCCAGCACCAGCTCGGAGCCTCCTTTCCAGAATCTCGAGTTCCCGCAGCCTTTCCTGCTGCCCAGATCCCCTTCTGCTTTCTCCACTATTGGAAGCACTAAAGAGAAAAGATTGGACANTGCTCATCTTAGCCCAGCTGGCAGTGTCCTCTCGGTACCGCTTACATGAGCGGCTTTGCTGCAGACGGTCTGAGTCTGGCAGGGAAGCGAGCATAACAGCTGAAGAGGTCCTGGGAATAGCAGGTGCAGAGCCACCACAGGGAGGCAGTGTGCAGCTGTGAGAATCCTTCCTGGCTCCCTCACCCCGTGTCCACTCCCTCACCCCGTGTCCACACTTGCTGTCCTGTTGGAGCCCAGGGCAGCTTGTGTTCAGATGAGAAGCACACTCAACACCCTATCATCAGACTGCAGCGCTCTGCACCGGTCTGTCTACTCTGTCTTCTACTGCAGGGGAGACCATGGCACCTGTACTTACCTCCTGCCCCATCTCAGACCCAATCCTATCCACTAATACTCTTTGATGTGGCCTTAGCCTCACAAAGTGGGACACATACACCTTTTCTGAGTGTGGCCAGTGGCCTAGTGGTCATGCAAGAAATGTCCTTGGGAAGGATGTGTGTTCTCATGCCCAAGGCAGAGGTGCTGAGATGCCTGAGGCCTGATGGATTATTCCCTTGGCAAGTACAGAGCTGAAGCAGACGGGAAACATTTGTATTTGTCACATATGGGTAGTAGGTTTGTGGGTGCCCATCCTCACTATACCCTCTGCCTGCATACTGTGGCTCACCAGAGTTCTCAGGGTTCTTCCAGCTCAGACTTGTGTGCTAGGCCAGGGTTTGGGTGTCTCACAGTGACTCTGGGTATCTCGTCCCCCAAGGAGTAGTAGCTTCCTGTTCTGATACCTAAGACCACTAGGCAGCTCTGACTCCATTTTAGCTCTTCCTCCCTATGCCTACCTTGTCCACCCTGTGTGGATTCACACATTCAATCTTGAGCTTTCTTCCCACCCATCCAGAGAGCTTTGTAATGCAGGTGTAATCAGAGGGTACCTTCTGGGTGGAGGCCAGTCCTTTAGTCCCGAGAATCTGCATGCTCTAGCCCCACATCCCATTGCTCCATCACTCTCGGTGAGGCTGTGCTTCATCTTTCTGAGTCTTCTCTCCCCAGCCTTGCTTGCTCTTGCCCCTGGCAGGTCCCAGCAGGGTACTAGGGTCTTACAGAAATGTCTGCCGTGTTTCCACCTGCCTCAGGTCTTGCATCTGGAGCCAGGGTTGCTGAGCTGGACAAGGTCCAAGCTCCTACTTTGGAGGTCCTGGTGTACTTGGTACAGCATTTGCTGAAGCCTGGAGTAGGTGCTGATGCAGGAAAAAGGTGATGACAGTTGCCTGCCTGGTGTGAATGCAGGAACCACATTTGTTCTGTATCCTGTGCCACATCATTACTACCAGGTTGTGTCTCATGTCTGTCAGCTGATACAGATACTGTGTGTGTACCTCTCAGTATTAGGAAACTGAGGCGTTGAAAGGTCAGGTACCTGCCAGAGTTCACACTGGTCATAAAGTGCCACACTGACAGTTCATTGTCCAGGATTCTCCGTTGCACTGACCACTGTTGTTGGGTGGCCTATAAATTATGTATTCACTGAAAACTCCACTAGTCAGAGAAGAGTCTCAGTGTCTGGTGAAATCATAGCTTCTTGAAGATGATTTGTAGCCGTTCTGGGTCTGGAGTGCTGTGGATTTCAAATGACAGCTGTCCTAAGCCATTCGTCACACACTGTCAGCTCCAGCAAGGTGGTAGCATTTGGTTTGGGGCTTGTCTTGGCCTGACTTTGCTTCTGCTTTTTATCTCAGCTTGTTCACTCTAATGTGTCCTTTGGGACTGTCACAACAGCCCTCCTTGCTCCTTGGTTGTGCCAGGTAAGTCAAGTGCAGGNCACTAGGCGGCAGTGCCGTCACAGCCAGAGTGCCATCACAGCCAGGGCGGCCCTTTGCTTAGCCTTTCACACTTGCCTGCCATGCATGGGTTCAGATGTGATCAGCAGAAACCTGCCTGCCTTGTGGGCTGAAGGTGGTGGCCACTTCCTGTGCTGCCTGCATTTTAATTTGAAAGATACAGTTGATTAAGCCAGGCACACGGGCGATGTGGTGTGCTAGGAACCTGGAAGCTCACACCCGAGGCCCGAGTGGCTTTCCTTGCAGGGACAGCTGCTCGACCCCTTAGCCGCTCAGCTCAGCAGTGAGATAGCAGAATATTTGTGTTCTGAGTGAAGTTTGCACCTGGGAGCTGCACACCCACAGCCCACATTTTATTACAGGATTAGAGAAAATATGTGAACACTGTTCAGATGGAACTCTGAGTAATGGCCTCTATGGCAGCCCCTCCCACAGCCATTTCTGCTATCTCTGGATCCGGTTGTGTTCCATTTTATCTTGAGAAAAAAACAGTTTGTTGGTATTCTACTCTTTCCCCCCCTTTAAAACTTAAAAAATGTTGAGGAATTTAGCTTTTAAAAAATTAATAGCTACGGGTAACTGCAAGAGATATTATTGGCAGATGCAGCAAAAATATTTCTACAGAAAATTGGATTTTGCACATAAAACTTAGTCATACTAATAAAGACAGGTCATTACCAGTTTTAAGCCAAATAAACAAACTCAAAGAGATCTGCTGTCAGTGTGATTCTTGGAGGCCTTTTATTTTTCTGAGGTCTGTAAATCAGCTTTAGTGTGGTGATCGTGCCTCGGAGTTTGCTCAAATCACTCCTGCCTCTGCCGATGCTTGGTCGAGTCACCAAGGGCTGAGTAATTTACAGTCCTGTTGCAAGGTATGTTTATACTTAGGCTGTGCGACGGGGTAGCTAATGAGAAAGATCAGAAATTTATCGTCCCTCGTGATTGATAGGATTCTTGCCTCTGCTTTAATTGAAGTCTGAGTGATCACAGCTGTGGCTGAAGTTGAGTGAAAATGACTTGGNGCGAAGGGAAACTTTCATATTTGTTTCTCTATGTTTCAAAGGTGACTCTCCTGCTGGCGGGACGGTTGGTGGTAGAAGCAGCCAGTGCTGACCAGGGCTTAGGTAATGACACTGAGATAATTATGGTATTTGCCCTGTAACTTCCCCACGGAAGGTGGTTTAGAAGTGCAGGGGAAAAGATTAAATACTGTGAGCTTTTTTAATGGCTTTAAAATTTTACATGTATAATGATAAAATTCTCCACAGCTAGTCTTTGCTAAATATTCTTTGGGCTATTATTTAAGATAGTTTAAAAAAAAAAGCAAGGGGGGGGGTGCTCAAACTTTAATGGCAGAGGCAAACCTGCTGTATTAGTCAATGACTTAAAATCTCTTGATTGCCCTAGCCTGGCTGTGTCTGTAGTAATCTCACAGACCTGCCTCTGCCTGTCATTTTTTAAAGGTACCATTCGTGTTGAAGCTCAGTCTTGTGAAAATGTCTAAATTTTCCCATTAAGTGCTTAAAAAGTAATAAAACTAAAGTCATTAGACTTCACTCGTCAGAGCGTTATCAGGAGAAATATTCTCCAGCGCAATAAATCTGAACAAGGGTTCGACATTCATGTCCCTCGGACTCATTCCCTGGAAATGGACGTTTGAAGGTAAATTGCTTAAGTAGGGCAGTTTAAATTTTTAATACAATCTTATTGTAACTGTTAGCAAATGATTGAGGTGCAGAGGAGCCTTATATGTTTTGTAAGATTGATATTGAATGCTCTACGGTGCCTTTTCTATACTGAATTATAGATGTTATGACAGTTAGATGCTTATGAAGGCCAAAAAGGCACACAGGAAGACTTGCGCGTTTATTGGATACTGAACTGTGCTTCCCAAACGAAGCCCTAGTTTCATTGGATGCCTGTTTCTCCCCAGTTGTCTTTGTCTTAGGCATCTAGAGGCCTTAACAAGCCACATGCTGCCCATCCCTTCTGTGGCCTGGTCCTCACCATTGCACAGCCAATACAAGCAAATTAAAAATACCTAAACAGCAATGTCATCCCCCCTCTCAATTTGCTCTGGGGAAATAAACCATCTCCTCTAGTGGGATGTCTTCAGTCCATAAGGAGTTCTGACCTACTTTCATGGCTCAAGAAGGCTTAAAGAAATGCCTACCATTCCTGGCTGTGGTTTCCTTTCACTGAGGCCCATGCCCCTGGGCAGTTCTTTGGATTGTATACCCTTTTGCTGTGGTTCCTTTCACTGAGGCCCATGCCCCTGGGCAGCTCTTTGGATTGTATACCCTTCTGCTGTGTTGGTTGTGACTTTGCTCTTTCAAAGCACAGACCTCTAGAGAAGTTGGAGGACAGAGTGGCTCCTTGCTTCAGTGACCGTGGTTCAGAGCATGGCTGTATGGATACTTCAATGTATTTGAAGGGGGATATGTGTGGGCTACTCTACATATCTATACTCCCCCTTTTAATACTTTTTTCATGAAAAGAGAAATCCCTTTTAGAAACAAAGACACATGGTACCTTTGTCATCTTTTCTCCATGCATTTTTGAGGAAGGAAAGAAAAAACCCACTGGATGCCCAGCATCCTGAGCTTGGTTTGACAGTGTGACCATTTGGCACATTAAATTTCCCAGCTGTAATTTGCCTTTCACTTAGCGTGTCTCACCCACAGGTGATTTTTTGAGTATCCCATGAAGGGACAGCATTACTTTCCAATCACTTTCTCTGAGTCTGAGGCAGCACTAGCACAAGCAAGCTCTTTCGGCACACTTGTGTTCAAGGTTATTTCCCAGAAGCCTCAGGAGAGAAGCTTGTATGTAAAGAATTTGTTAGTATATAAGATGTTATGTGGTCATAGTTCAACAGTTCAGAGCAGGTGCTGTCCCCAGCACCTACGTCAGGTAGTGAGTGACTGCCTTACTCCAAAGAATCCCACACCTTCTCTGGGCTCTGAGAGTACATTCCCACACATTCCCACAAAGAGATACAAACACACACACACACACACACACACACACACGTAATTAAAAACAATCAAATTAAAATATTTCTGTAAATTGTGACATTCAGCTAAATAAACAGAAGGATTCCAACCCCCAAAGAAAAACCTGCCTATTTTGAGTCACCTCATAAAAGTACTCTTTTCTTTGTAAATAACACCCCAAAATGGCAGAGAACAACAGCCTGATACTGCTGATCTTCAGCGCCCAGCATCAGGCCAGCCTAGAGATGTGTTGAAGTCTGTGTACGTGTGCTTGTGTTGGGAAGTAGTGTAAGTATCACANGGGGGCAGCTCTCTGCACCTGCGGTCAGTACATTGTCTATTTGTTTATCTTTAGTGTTTAGTGTTTTAAACCNGGAGATGGTGGTACTTTTGTGACCTATAGATGTATGTTCTTGCATGTGTGTGTGTTTGTTTCAGTCTGGTGATCTTGCCTGTGAGTCTTTAAAGCCAGCCTTTACCAACACAGACTTTTAAGATCCTATATTTCCCTGGGAGTTCTAGCCCTGANGTCCCCACTTTTTTGTTGACAAAGTATTATTTCCTTAGGATAGATTAAAGCAAGAATTTTGAGTAGAAAGACAGTGAGTTGAGGAGAGATGGGTTGACATTTTGGTGGGAGAGCCTTCATAACCTTTTATTTATGGCTGCGGTGAAATATTTGGGAATGAATTGAAGCCTGCATGAGGCTTGATATGCATCCGACAATGTAGTGAGGGAGATGAAGGATGGAGGGATGAAGGATGGATGCATAGGTATGCGATAAAGGAGACATAGCAACACATTACCATCATCAAGTCTACATGGGACAGAAATACATGTTCATTGCTCTATAAAAACTTGTATTATAAACATTTTAGGAACAACTCAACACAATAGTCTATTTGAAATACCACCATAGCCATCCTATACAAAGATGGATTAATTTGTATTTAATATGAGATGTTGTCTCACAAGTAGAAGTGCACATATCATCAGAGGCCCTGCTTCTTCCAAGACATCCCTGAGTTAGAAGTACCGGTGACTCTAGAGGATGCTTGTCAAATTGTGCGAACTGCTGTATTCCAGGAAGAGGTGCCTGGACTCTCTTGGTGTTGCTAAACCACTGCAGATTATAGATTCAGAATCAGTCAGCATTCTCTGCTGAACTCTAATTAACACTGAAGTATTATTAGTCACGAATGTGAAGTCTTGATCGGAGATGACCTCAGGTATTCTAAATGTAAATAAAATTAGATTTAGATCCCTTTTAATTACCTGAGGTGCTGTGCNTAATTACAATGGCAGTTGATAAACTTAATTTCTCATTAAAGGAGAGAAATGTTGGAAAGTTTCTGTCCACTATGTGCTTAACTCTTTGGCAGCTGCAGTCCGTTCAAAAGAACTGTTGAGGCTTTTATGTTAATTCTGTAGAAGGTACATCCTCTATTATATTGGGCTCTTTAGATTCATCATAGGCCTCCTCCCTCTCTAAGATTATTGCTCTNTGTGTGTGTGTGTGTATATATATATATACACTCATACTCAGAGGACCTCTTGCAGGAGTCCATTCTCTCTGTCCACCATGTGAGTTCCAGAGATTGAACTCAGGTCATCAAGCTTGGCATCGAGTGTCTTTACCCACTGAACAGTCTTGTCAGTTTTGACCTCATTTCATTTACGTGGCCAGCATACTGTAGTGTCCTAGAAGGCAAGCCTGCCCCATCAGGAATCCTGTGAGAGGCGTTAGGAAGGGCAGGGCTCTGGGTGGTGCAGTCTGAGTAATAATAATTGGTGTGTGTGTGTGTGTGTGTGTGTGNGCGCGCGCGCGTGGGTGCGCGCACGCNCGTTGGGGGAGGGGCTGCAGTGTCTTAATGCACAAAGCCATGCTGAAGACNGAGTATAAATCTGTTCTGTCACCTCATCCTTCTTTCTAATCACATCACAATACATTGTATAATTCAACCTGTGTGTCACTGTCACTTGTCCCCAGACCTTCCAGCAAGGCCTCGTGGCTAACAGAGCTGGGAGGAGAGGCCTCATTTCTTCAAGTGCATGCATGCACATAGAGGCCAGAGGACAGACAACTTGTGCAATTCCACTTTCTCCTTCCAGAGTGTGCATCCTGGGGATCAAACTTGCTGCCTGGCTCAGCAGCAAGTGCTTAACCTGCTGAGCCATCTCTCTTGCCCTGTCTTTTTCTGGAGAGCTTAAAGCTATCTGAGGATTGGTGTAGAGGTTGGAGACGGGTCTGCATACTTTAGCCTTCCATTACTATGGCTGGCTTCAAAGATCAGACTTTGATGTCCCTTAGGACAACAGTAGTCAAAGGGGATTAACTCACTGAAGGGAAAACTGATGGTTGCANGGAGTCTATCTGTTCCCAGGTTCTTGAGGTGGCAGAACTGCTGGCCTTGATGCCATGCCCTTACTTAGGGCTCTGCCTGTCACCTGAGCACAAGTGACCTTGATTTCCTCATCTGTTTCTCTTTAAAATGTTGAGCTGTTGCCTTGGTGTCAGTAGTTTACCTGGTCATCTGCATGCCCTGGTGTGTGTGTATGTGTGTGTGTGTGTCCGTCCCTGGGGGGTGGGGTTTGTGTGTGTCTGTGTCTGTGTGTTTGTGGTGCTCTTACTCAGCCAGGCGGTAAGAAGCAAAACTCCTGGTACTCTACTGACATCTGGTGGTTTTACCTGTTTAAAGCCACTATTATTTCTTGACACCCAGTTCCTTGCGTGTTATCCTAGCATGCTATCGGTACAAGGGACAAGCGTTGGGCTTGTTTAGGTNTTCTGTGGTTCTCTGTCCTCTAGACCATCCTTGGGAAGCAAGCTTTCAGCNATAGTAAATATACTTTTGTTTCAGAAAACAGTTCTACATCTGGTGAGTTAGAGGTTTATCACACACTGAAGCTATATAGGCTTCTTGAAGCCACTGAACTTTCCAGATACGCTAACTTCCTGTGTTCTCCTTCAGAACTCTATGAAAAGGAGTGTGATGGACAGATGGTGGCCTACTGNTTATTTTTGTGACCAGTTTGGTCTTTGGCGAGGTCTGTACTTGTGGCTGGTGAGCTGGGAGTCTGCAGATTGAAGAATTCCTGGGAGAGACTCTGCTTCAGGGTGTCAGAAGCAGCTCTGCTCCAGGATCATCGCTTCTGTGTGAGACAGCTTGATGAGTTGAGNAGAAGTGACAGGTTCATTTTCCCCCTCTTTGTTTAAGCCATTTATCTTTTAGCTCCTTGCCTGCCATCCGAATTGTATTGCCAATTTATTGGGATATTCACTTGCCTGGGCTCAGAAGGCACTGATTTGCATCCGACTTGAGGACAAGTGAGAGAGGGGAGGTTAATCATCCCCTGGGCTTTCGAACAGATTTTCCCAGTGTTTAATTGTGGTGTTTGAAATGTTACATGTTTTGTAACCAGTGTGGGTGTGTGTTCCACTTGCCGACACACTGAGTCAGTGGCTGTAGGATGTCCAGTCCATGCAGTGTGCTCTTCTTCTAGTTCATGCTTTCAGCACACCTTTCTTCTGTCAGATCAGTGCAAGCTGTGGGAGCTGCTTTGAGCTCTGCCTGTTCTCCTTTCTCTTTCTCACTCATTCTTTTTTCTCTCCTTTCCTTCCTTCTTCCCCCACTGTACAAGGTGTCACTGTTCGACTCTCATATTGGCCTTAAACGTCTGATCCTCCTGCCTCAGCCTCCTGAGTGCCAGGATTGTGGTGTGTGCTCAGCTGTCTACTTGTTTTGGTGGTTATTTTATTCCGTGATGTGTGGTAGTGATGAATGCTCACCAGGCAGTGAGTGAAGCTGTGTGATTGAGCCTTAGGGTACTCAATGAAGAAGAGCAAAGCTGAGGGTCTGAAGGGGAAAACCATCTATGAGCAAGGCCTGTCTACAGGAAGAGGACGCGTCTCTCCTATGCTGTGCATTGGGCCTTCTAGGTTCCTTAAGAAGCTTGACACGTGTTTCCACACTTGTCAGTCTTCCCGGTTCTCTAGGATGGCTGTTCCTAGCAGATACTAGTTTTGTCTGCATTAAACATCTTTGAGGAAGCTACTATGGTCTGGGCACTTCCTGGAGGTTTGGCTCTAGTTATCTGGACACAGGTTTCAGTGATATGGAGTGGAGCTGGCCTGAGTCATGTGACTCCTGACCTTAGGAGCCGTGGTCAGCATCAGCTTCTCATATCTGNTTCCTCAGTGATCCTGGCTGAGGATTGGGCACACGGGGACTGTGATAGCCCTCGCTGGTACAGCTGCATCCATGCACAGCAGCTCTGTAGAACATCCAAACCTTTCTTCATTGTGCGCTCACCGTTGCTTGATCCTTGGGTTGGGCACGTCCCTCACATTTCATCATCTGCCTAAATGTTGCCTGCTTGTCATAGTTGTCTTTGTGGTATTTATAACTTCTTCACATTTCCCTCGTGCACACAATTCCCGAGTGCTTCTACTCTGCAGCACTGTTTGNATTATCTGGCTCCNAGNGGGAAGGAGCCAGGAGGAAGTGAGTTACAACCCAGGTGTCAAGAAGCAGAGACTCTGGGGATGCTGAGTGCTGATTCCTGATAGCCAAGGAAACAAAGTCCTGAAGGATTACACAGAAGGGCTGGTCTCTTCTGTGGAATGCTTGGGCTGGCTGGAAGGTTAATAAAGTGTACTTATTAGGATGCTGGTGGCTGGCCAGTGCTGAGTTTGTCAGTCTCTGCTGTCCCTAGGTATACCCAATGATACGTGCACCATCTCAGTGGTACAGTGTATGGAACNGTTAGTGAGTTAAGGATGCTGTGCAGCTTGGTGAAGCAGCCAACTCCATGTATGTTAAACATGGAATGGACGTCAACCTGCTTAACTGTTGAAGCACCAGTCAAGAACGTACAAGAGTGTTTGGGGGCTAGCAACATAACTAAATGCATTCTAGAACCAACAGTGTCACTAAGAGAATTCTGGAGCCAACATGACCAAGAGCATTCCTGAACCAAGAGTATGTGGAGAACGGCATCACCAACAACATTGTGGGACCATCAGTATGACTAAAAACCTTCTGAGACCTTCTGGGAATTGCTATTGGGGCTGTTGCTCTGAGTCATGCAGGTCATGCAGGCATCACCTGTCCTCCCAACCTGGTACTGAGGGTGGGCTCACACCAGTGGGGTGGGCTGGGTTAGAAAGGCNGTGCTCACACCTAGAGTTTAGACCAGTGAAAGCCCAGGGAAGCAGAGCACTGTTCAGGGCCCTGCTGGGCAGCAAGCTAGAGATGTGGCTTTCAGACCAAAGCCAAGGTGCACTGATATGAGGAAGCTAAAGAAAGCGGGAGACAGGGTAGACTGAAAATCTGGGGTTAGGGAAGAGTCCTGACAAAACAGGTTAGGACTCATAGCAACCCAGGGGTATGGTAGATGAAGGTGGTGGCTGTGTGAGAACACAAGAAGGTGTGGATGTGAGTTGAGATGCTGAGGAAGGCGTGTGGGGGAGAGCTGGGGGACCCACCAGCATCTTAGTGTACCCCTGAGTGTGCAGACCTGTCTGTCCACACAGGGGGACAGGCTGGGCCCTGAGATGTGACCCTGAAGGACACCCAGGAGGGTATTGACTTTGACAGGCACACTTTTCCCAGCAAACTTTGGGAGAAGTGTGTGGTGCAGAGCTCTGCCCACTGAAGCTCCATGTCCATCCTGCCTGTAGAACCAGCCGAAGGGAGTCCCCAGCTGGTGCACAGTGAGGCTCATTGGAGCAGTGAATGCTTNCATTGTCCCTCATAGGCTGGCACCCTGTTGAGTTGTCTGCAGTACCATCTCCACTGGCACAGAGCTTAGGGTCACCACTGGAGTCAAACATGCCCATGTTCAGCTACCTACTTTGAGATTAAATTGTAAAGAATCTTTGTGTGCAGAGCCATGAAAGGGGGATGGGTCTGTTTCCTGCAGTGGGATTTCCTGTCCTTTTGCTACAATCATTTTACATGACACTGTTACATATGTAAAAAAGGGCTAGCAGACTGTATCTGTTCAGTTGAGTTTCTCTGGTGAGTATTCAGTATTCTTTCACTTTTTCTGTGAACAGAAAATCCAGTGTCCCTGAATGCAGAAATTCCCCCTCGTTCTAAAATTCTGAAATTAATGTCAGCAGCCATGACTTTGCTCCGTCCTGAAGGTAACTGTTTATTACAGTCGGCATTTAAATCCCCGATTAATAGGAGCAATTAAACAATAGCTTCATTTCCAGCAAATTAACAACCCTAATAGGTAATTGCGACATAAATGAAGATAAATTTGTTTTAATACAACGAGATAAAAAGAATACAGATAAGAACTGAATCTCAGATTAAGAATTCAGACTTCATTACTTCAGGAAAAACTCAAAGGCCTCACCAGAGAAATTACAGCATGGCTTTTTAAACATAGCCTGTCTTAGATTAGAGGGCTTTTTATTTTAAAGAGTGTAATAGAAATATTGTAGGAGTTGGGGACTAGCTCAGGAGGACGGCACTTACCTAGCATGTTCAAGAATTTGGGTCTTGGGCACTGAAAATCAAGAAAATAAAGCCTACTTGATTGATAGGCACACACATTCACATGCATGCACACACACACACTGATGTATTGATAGACANATATATATTAGTAGATGGAGAGATAGAGACATGCATATTATACACCCAGACATACGTAGTCTTAATCTGTGTCTCGGTTATNATGAAGGTATGTCACCACAGTCTCCATCCACCATGGCCACCGGTCTCTTGATTTGCTGATGGCATGGGGACTGCAGCTGTGGATCTCTGACCAGGGCCTCTCATTGGGCTGTAAAAAGCAAAGTCCCAGAGGTCGACAAGACCTGTTCAGTATTCAGTATTCAGTTGCAGGAAAAGTCACCTTCTTAGTATTTGTTCTAATTGAAAAACTGTTCTGATGGCTAAATGGCAGTTTTCTAGGAAACACGGATGCAAAAGGACCCAAATAGTGTTTGTGAAGGAGCAGAGTTGGTGGCCACGTAGAGTGGTTTTAAGGGACTGGACTTGAGAAGAGCTGAGAGCTGGTTTTAATGGTGACNAGTAGGGGGTGAAGACTGTTCTAGGACTAGGAGAATGAGATTTCACTGACAGAGTCATGTGCCCACAGAGAGGCCCCATGCATGTTAAACTGTTGGGGGTTAAGACAGTGTGAACTGTGACCCCTTAAAAGAATTACTGGCAGCTTTGATGCACAGTCAGCCTGTCGAGCATCACCCAACTAGAAAGGTAAACTGGCAGTAGATATGGGGGTGTCTAATCCAAATGCCAGCCAGTCCCTGGAGCCTATCACCCATCTCAATCCCACCCACGGTACTCCGGTTCCCCTTCTCAAGTGTCCAGGTGGGAATGACCTGCATCTTGCAAGCCACACTAGTTTTCTTTCCAAAGTGTGAGTCTTGTCATTGTATTCTAGGACAGCTGGGAAGGTTCCTTGTTGNCTTCAGGCTGGCAACAGTACTGCATATCGAAGCCTTAAAAATGGGTTTCTGTGCCCTTCCGAGCTTCTCTTCCCTTCATTCTGTTCCAACCTTTCTGTCCCACCCCCTCTGTCAGTCATCCCTGCCTGCATCTCCCTGGGTGCAGGGTGACTGTTGCACTCCAGACAAGTGCAATCATTAATGGCATCCCAGCAGGTGTTCAGGTGGCAGACTGCTGTCCCCTGGCTTGGGAATCTCAGGGGAGGACACTGGAAACTCTCAGCTTATGGAGCAGCACTGTCTCTGCTCTCCCTTCCTCTCTTCTTCCCTTTCCTGCTTCTGCTCCAGAATCATTGCTGGTTTGGTTTTGAAGCAGTGTCTCATGTGGTACAGGCTGGCCCTTCAGGCCACCATGTATCCAGGGATGATGTTGAACTCCTGACCCCCTTGTCTCCACTTCCCAGGTACCAGGATTACAAGTGTGCACCATCTCGCCCAGTTTATGCCATGCTGAGGGTGGAGCCTAGCCTTCTCGCTCTCTACCAAACAAGGTGCGGCCCAGCCTTGCTGCAGTTTTCTTGGTTTCTCTGGCAGACAGANCGGATTACCAGCAGAACCGAACATGCCTCCTCTAACATGCATTGACTTTGCCATTTTTGTGCCGAGAAATAGTCTACTTTAGGTTTCTTATTTTCACTTCTAAGTCACACATTCAGAGCTATGTAGGTAACTTGGTAATTAATTTTTCCTTAATTAATAAGCTAGCTTAATGATCATTCTGTAATTTAAAGTGGAGACATTAGTGGAAGATTCACAGTCTGCAGTGGTTTTTGTTATTTATGGGGGTTCCCCAGGTGAACCCCTCATGGTTTTCCATCGGGGTCTTGTGGTGAAAGGCGTAATGGGCATTTTTTGGGAGTTAAAGTACAAGAGAGAATCACAAATCATACAGTGATTACTACTCTAAAAAAAACAAGCTTTTAAAATATTTTGGGGTGAAGTGGATTGGAGCATGTATAACCCCACACTTGGGAGATGTAAACAGGATGACTGCTGATATGATGCTTCCTGGGCTACATAGCAGGACCGTCTCCAGCACTCACTGTGCAGTGTAACTCATGTCCAGCCACATGGCTGTTGACCTTTGTAAGTGTATCTGTTACGGATATTGAAAATAATATTTTTATTACTTTATATAAATATTAGTATACTTAGTTATCTAAAATAGTACCCCAAGAGTAGACTCTCCAGCTCTAGATTAGCAGTGTGCTACAGTTTTTTCCCAGTAGAAGAGTCCTTTTTACACCCGTCCTCACTTGTGTCTCACCATGGGTCTTGAGCATTCAGATCTGTGTACCTTAGGTGTCAGGACTGTGTGCCATCCTGAGCTCATAGCCCCATGCTCTTCCTCGACCTCAGATGTCATCTGCTCCTTATAGAGCAATGGTTCTCAACCTTCCTAATGCTGTGACCCTTTAATATATATAGTTCCTGGTGCAGTGGTTAATTATAATTTTGCTACTGTTATGAATCCTTCTGTAAATGTTTTTGGAGACTCTCCACAGTTTGAGAACCACTGCTCTCGAGCCTTGTGGGAATTTATCTGAGAACTCTGAGGGTTCTAGCAGAAATGGCAAGACTTACATAGCTGTGCTAGGGCAGGCCTATCACAGGAGTGCAGAACCCACCCTTAATCTACATAAGGTTTGTGTGACCAAAGCCATTGAAAATCTAAGCACAACAATGTCACAGTCAGATTTGCCTTGGAGAAGATGACCCCGCAGCATGCTTGGGCCTCAGGCTGCAGTTAGGGGTGCTTTATAGGCTCTGTCTGTAATCAGTTTTGGGAGGTTGAGGGCTTGGTCAGGACATTGCCAGTGAAGATGAGTTTGGGAGCAACACTGGTGGTTGAACCAGCAGTCTGCTGTTTTCTCTGCCAAGTCTGGGGCCAGGGGCCGCTGCCCAGGGAGCTAAGGTTGCAGAGGAAAGGGTGGAGTCGTGGTCTGGGCAGTGTGGACTCTGAAGTNCCCCAGCACAACACAGTCAGCTGCTGAGCTGGCCATGCTCCTACAGTTTTAGACCACAGGAAGGCCTCAGGACAGGATCCCTGTTGAGAGTCCTCACATGGATGTGGTTACTAAATGAAATGTGTAGATGTCTCTCCAAGAGAGAATCTGGAGCCTGGAGAGGACTGACGACCAGAGTCCTGGAAGCACCTTGTGAGACACCAACAAAGGAGCTTGAGGAGTTCCAGGCAGAGCGTGAGGCCAAGGACCTAGTGTATTCTGGAAGTGTGTCCTAGAAAAAGGAAGGAGTGGGTGGGATGGTCAACTGCACCAGGAACTGCCCAGGGCTCGTGTAGGAACACGTGTCACCTCTGGGCAGCTCCCAGGGACCCTGGGCACCACACAGGGGCACAGAGAAAGACCAGCTCCTGAGGTGCGGGAGTCAGAAATTGGGGAGGTGGCCTCAGCCAAGGACACAGACTTGCAGGAAGACTGCTGGAGAGAGGGGCCCGTGCCTCTGCTTGGTTGACACACACCATTGTCCTGATGACAAACTTTCTTCCCTACGTCACTGAATTAGTCATAGAAGAATTTATTTGGGCTTACAGTTCCAGAGGGATGTGTCTGTCATGACAAGGAAGTAGCTGGCATGGTGGCCGGAGTAGCAAGCTGATAGTTGCTGAGCAAGCACAAAACAGAAGGAACTCAAAGCTGCATGAGTTTTTTAAACTCTGAGGGTCTCCCTCAAGGTCAGCACCCTCTAAGCCTCCCCTAAGCAGTACCACCATCTAGGGACCAAAGCATTTAAATGCCCAAGATATGGGGGACATTTCTCATTTAAATCTTCACAGTACCCTTAGAAGTGGAGGAAGTGGTGCAGAGCAAGCTTCTGTCGTGGGACAGTGCAGGCTGGGCTGGAGGTCCTGCCTGAACCCTCCAGCCATTGTCTGAGCGCCTGTCCTCATCTCTGGTCTGGTTTTGTTTACTTGTTATAGTTGGGAGTGTAGTCTGCTTGTTTGAGATGGGCTCTATCTTTGGGTAATCCAGGCTGGCCTGAAACTAGCACTTTTCCCCCTGCCTCAGTCTTTCAGGTTCTGTAACACTAGTGAGCCATCATAACTGGCTCCCACTGGGTCCTTTTTATCTGCTGGATGGAGTGAGGGTGTAATCTCCCACCATGCCTCAGCCTTCAGGCAGCAGAGACAGGGCAAAATACTTCTGTGTGCATGGTCATAGGGCTGTGAACAGAGGACTCACTCTCCTGGTAGGACCAAGGTGATTCATGCATTTGTGTGAATGACCCGGTAATGTCATGGAAGGAGATAAGGGGTGTTTGATCAGGGTGGAGCAGAGCAGTCAATCTCAGCATTTTGGGGTGCTTTCTTGTTCAGTAGAAAATGTGCAGTTTGTGGAGAAAGCAGGTGCGTGCATGTCAGTTTTTGTTGTTAAAGTCTGTGACTTTTCCACTGAAGAATGTACATGGATATATGTTTCAGTTTAAAGATGTCATACATTAGCCCAGATTAGGACGGATTCCAGATTCTAACCTGGAGGAAACCTTTGTCATGCTCACAGGCACTAACCCACCTCCTCCATAAGGTGGCACCATTCTGACATCGCTCCTCTGTCCGATGTGTGAGTTTGTGCAATTAAATCCATAGGTAGGAATGAAGGGCTGGCTAAAGGGAGGGGTTTTGTTTTGTTTTTGCCTCCTATTGAAGTGCAAACAGAAAGCTGAATTGTAGAGGAAGCAACTTTAAAGCAACCCCAAGCAACACTATGGAGGAGANGAGAGGAATTGGTGGGTCCCTGTGGTAAGAGGGCAGTGGTCATGTCTTCCTAAGTGGAACACAGCACATTGTGTTGGGAATCCCACCAAGTGTGAGAGACTATTAAATCTCAATAGTAAAAAAAAAATAGAGTCTATTCTTTTGGGCTTAGGTGTTTGTATGTTTGATGCATAACACATTAAGACATTTGCAAATGTATACTGGTATAAAATATTCGTTGAATGATCAAGGTACTAGCAAACACAAAGAGGATGAGATCCCCCAGCCAGTGGAGTCTGGAGTCGTTTCTTTGAACCTACCAGCACATAACGTATTTCAAATATCACCAGTAATTACAATTTGAAAGGGGCAGGGCCTGCTTCCCGTCCCTGGTGGCCCATGCCTTAGAGCGGTAGTTAGAGAAGGGCCAGCACTCACCTGTTGGGGTCAGGCCCCTGTGGATCTGCCCAGATTTCCACACAGTCCCATGACTGGTGGACATGATCCTGTAATAAATAGCACAGTCCCTTCCTGATTGGAGTTGTCACTATACTTTTTACTCACCTAATGACATTTTTAGGAAAATCTTTAACCAAGGCACTCAGGTGTGCTGTTTCCTCTTTGTTACACAAAGCAGGTAGCAGCAGCAGCCATTAGCAAATGTGTCTGTTAGCAAGAAGTTACTGGATAGTAAATATCCATCTTCCCTTAGACACAAAGGTGACAAGTTCTACACCTTCCCCTTTTTCTCATTCACTTCATTCTTACCCAGAATCCTCTTGTCCTTCATTAAGTAAATTTGCCCCTATTCTTATGTTTTATCCTATCTTTCCAAAGTACTCCTGGCACTCTAGCAGAAAACATTTTAAAAATCGTGTGTGTGTGAGTTAGAAGGTCTTAAGAATAATGAGGAAGCAGGTCAAACATGGAAAAAACGATGTAGTAAAATTAATGTTGTCGGTTGTTAGATGTGTGGGTCTGTGTTTTGGTCATTAAGGTTGGAAGAACAGTCGTCCTGGGGGCACAGGGGCTTAGATTTGATGTGCAGCCACAATCTGTNCCTACCCATGTGGCTTTGCTGTGAGCTGTTCTCTTTATCCCTGTGTACTTGCCCAGTGCCTTCTAAGAAGGATGGTGGGGAATCTGCATATGAAGTTCCACATAACATACTTGACTCAGTTTCCTAAACCTTCCCTTTGAGCAGAAGACTCCATAGCAGGTGTCCCCAAAAGCACTTAAGAGTATGCGTTGGAGCATGTCTCCGCGGTTATGTCATTGTGGGTCCAGATCGATGGGAACTCAGACTGGGAGTAAAACAACAGGTTGATCATCTGAACCTCTTTGGGCAAACGATTAGTCACAGGTGTATTCCTTGTTTTTCTGAGGCTGAGACAGAAATCCTGACAAGACAAGCAGTTGAGAGGGGAGATACTTTGTGTTGACTGACAGTTCCAGAGGGGGAGGGCCCATCCTAGTGGGGAGGCAGAGCAACAGGAGCATGAAGATCGCTGTAGTCAGGAAGCTGGCTGATAACAGTTCACTAGCACACAGGAAGCAGGAAGAGGGAGAACAGGAAGTGGAACCCGAACTGCATCGCCACCTGGGGATCGAGTTTCAAGCACATGAGCCCAAGGGGACTTTTCACATTCAAGCCACAGCACCCAGGCAATTATGAAATTTGGGTTAATTTGGGTCTTGAAATGTCAGAACCTCCCTATGACACTTACTTTGCAGTTCTTAGACACCGACCTTAGATTGTATTTTTGCGTTCACATAATGATTTCTTTTAAGATAGTCTAATATACATTTTCAACAGTCCCTGATCGATACACCAATGGCTTTGAAATGACGGAGTACCNCGATATTCCTCTGTAATTTAAACATGATTAGCTGATGAAGGTTATGATCAATACATGGAGGGAAGATAAATTAATTGATAGCATCCTTTCAGGGTGATGAGCAGCCTTTTGGAGGTGGGCCGTGACTGATGAAGCCGCCGCTGCATCTTCGGAAACCATTTTTTACGGATTGCATTTCCAGTTAGTCATATTTAACACTATCATTCATTTGCACAAAAGCNGTGAGCTGTGCACACATCAGTTCCTGCTTAAAGTTGTGTTCATTTGGAAGTGAAATTATCTGTGAGCACCATGTGGCCTCTGTCTCCTTTAACCTCCTGGAGAGGCAGAGTGCCTCAAAAGCAGCGATGTGTGCAGAGGCAAGGGCAAGGAGGCTCCAGACTTAACTCCAGTTCCTCCCCCAAGATGTGTCCTCATTCAAGGTANAAACTGCAGCCACTCTCCTGCAGTGACACCTATTGGTGTAAGAATGGTTTTCTAATTGTTGACTTTCTTTGCCTTTAAATTCCATATGCTTTATCAGCAAGCCTATTTGCTGAGATAAGTTATGGCCGGTGGAATTTAGATTTGCATCAGTTAAGATGAACTTCCAGTGTATGTGATAATATGTTA
>LZPO01017292.1:49825-66942 GCA_001675575.1 Neotoma lepida | reverse complement strand
TGGAGGTGGTAGAGGTGGTGGAGGTAACGATGGTGACAGTAGTGGTGATAAGCATATACGTTGATAGTGTGAACACTTTTTCTTCCTTCAAATGAATTTTATATTCTTCTAAAAGAATTGGTTAACATTTAAGAAGCTGTGCTATACATTGTTATGCTTTAGAAATGGTATAATTTTTAACCCATCATCCTCTATATTTAACTCTGTTTCATGTATATAAGATGCTATATTTGGATTATACAGGTGGCCATTCTCTGTCTATTCTTCAAAGAATAAAAGCCTTTGTCAGTGGCCCAGAAATCATCTCAGACAACTGCTTTCTTTCAGCCTTTTCTACTTCTTAGAACTCATTTGGAAAAATTGTCTCCAAATAAATGTCTTCATGCTCATCATTTTACTTAGGAATTTTTAAATGTTAAACCCACAGATTTTTTATTGTTGTTTTTGTTTTTTAAGATAGTGTTTCTCTATGTAACAGCTGTGGCAGGTCTGGAACTCACTCTGTAG
The DNA here is from genome assembly GCA_001675575.1 of Neotoma lepida. Classification (NCBI taxonomy): domain Eukaryota; kingdom Metazoa; phylum Chordata; class Mammalia; order Rodentia; family Cricetidae; genus Neotoma; species Neotoma lepida. The sequence goes on along the minus strand of LZPO01017292.1, from coordinate 66,435 downwards.
ACCAGGCTGGCCTCNAACTCACAGAGATCCGCCTGCCTCTGCTTCCAGAGTGTTGGGATTACAGGTGTGTGCCACCATACCCCACAAACCCACAGGTTTTAATGACACTAGCCTATGGCTTCATTGCTAAATGTTATACAAATATTCAATTTCTACCAGCCACTTTGTTGTTCTATAGAAAATTGTTTAAAGTTTGTAAGTATCGTGGCAGCTACATAAAAAATACGCAAGCCAAGATGCTTCTGATATTGTTACCAGAATTTGGGGAGCCCCATCTGGGTCATCAAATGATACCAAGGAAATCAGGGTCCCCTCTTGGGGTTATTAGTCTCATTAACAAAAGAATTTAAGAATAGATTCAAACAGTATGTGAGGATATTTTTAAAACACCCCAGGGCAAGCAAGCTGTAAATCCCAGCAGCTGCCCAGAGAAGAAGGAAGGAAGGGGGAGGGAGGGAGGGAGGGGGAGGAGGAAGAGGAAGGAAGGAAGGAAGGAAAAAGCTTTGCTGTTTGGGGTGGCATGGAGAGCAGACATGGTGGACAAGCCACCACATAGCAGGGAGAGGAGTTTTGAGAAAGCTAAGGAAGCACAGAGTGTTGGGAAAAGCATGCTTACAACAGTGATGAAGAGAAGAGAAGTTACCATCTTTCTTAGTTATTCAGAAAAGCAGGCAGACTTAGGGGGCCACATGCCCCGCATGCCCCTATAAGCTTCTGCACTAAGGGTGGACATTCTTAGGGGGCCACATGCCCCTATAAGCTTCTGCTCTAAGGGTGGGCATTCTTAGGGGGCCACATGCCCCTATAAGCTTCTGCTCTAAGGGTGGGCATTCTTAGGGGGCCACATGCCCCTATAAGCTTCTGCACTAAGCGTGGGCATTCTGAGAAGNAAAAGTGTACAGTACCTCATTGAAGGACTAATAATTCCCACCTATCTCTTTAGCATGGCTTAAGGTGAGCCTGCCTTCCTAGAAGCGGTCCCTTGGCTTTTGATTGGTCCCACTCACCTGGGATATTATGCCTCTACTAGGCCAGAGATTCTATTCTCTTGACGAGTTTCCCTTAATGAGACATTATTGATGCTCCAACACTATCTCAAGGAATGACTTGGAAGAGAAGATAGTCTTGAGTAGGTGCTGGGCCCCTGTCTAAAGCAATGGAGACTTGGACCATTGGGTAGTGGTTTCATAGTTAGGTTTAACCACTAATAAGCAAACAAATCAGGAGAATCGGCATGTTAGGACTACGCTGCTCTGCTACTGAAGACTTCTTGGAGGACAGCTTAGCACAAATACCTTAGCAAGGGGGAAGCATTTGGACTATGTGCACCTCACCACCTGTGTTTTCAGACAGTGCCCCAGTATTTCCTGCCATTCACAACCTTGAGCCTTTGTTAGGAACATTGCTCAGCCATCTTGGACCATCTGATGTCTCTTTAGCTCCTGAGCGCGGGCGTGAGTTTCTACTGGGGAGGACACAGAGCACCTGCTCTTTCGGTGTGTGCAGGAGGAAGTTCCTGGTTCAGCCACTGCAGTCTGTGGCCGTAGGTGCCATTATTTGGAGAAGGCAAGGGCTGCCAGCTTTCTCCAGGGAAGTCACTGTTGAGTTTCCCTTTTGGTGCAGGTAGTGGTGAGGACATTGAGTTACTACTCAGATGCTGTGGCCTTAATCTATAAAGCTGTTTTCATAAGTTGTATTCAATCATACATCAGTTTAACAGAAAATTATTTCCTTCTGAAAATTTCTCATAGTCTAGAATGCCTTGTGTACCATGTATTTGTTTATGTGTGTGTGCATGCACATGCATTTATGTGTGTGTGTGTGTGTGTGTGTGTGTGTGTGTGTGTGTAGGCAGAGCAGAGCTTACCTNCCAGCTCTTACACAAGGATTTCAAGAGTGTTAGTACATAAACTACTATTTTTTTTCCAGTATCGATCAGACCTTTAAATTGTATTGCAACTCAAGTATTTCAGAGCTCGGTTGTTACAGTGGATTATTTGTTGTTTTAGTTTTCAGTGATTTACTATTTCCTTGGCTCATCCCATAGTGGAGGGCAGGCTGGAGAGTGGTGGCGTAAAGAAGAGGCTAAAGGAACCAGTAGGAAGGGGCCTTCCAGGTAGACTTGGAGGAGTGGACTTTCAGAACGGTGACCAGAGGCCTCAGGGAGAGTACCTGGTGGGTAGTTCTGCCCTTAGCCGAGGTTTCCTTTCATTTGGAGCCTTCAGCCTGCAGAATAGGACTGGAGCACCACTGTGGTGCTGCCCTCCACTGCGGTCAAGCTGTTGAACGTCTCCTCTAAGGGTCCCACTAGCCAAATCTGCCCTGGGGTTTGTCATGTGGTTTGGTCTTTTTTTTTTCCATTGGAATTAAAAATTCTACTACTTAGGATTTGACTAATTTTTCTTAGGTAGTGTCTCTCAGTGAATAAGAATGTATGTGTATTTATATATACATTTATGAAGNGTATTAGTTAAACTGAGGGATGGTAATCAACACCAATATGACACATTAATCATAAGATCCCTTCCCACCCATCTTCACGTGCTGTCTTCCCACTTTTTCCCGAATAACCAAGTGGCCTCCTCCTGAGTCAGTGTCCTAGCATGGTAAAAGAGCTGTTTGGAAGTTACTCATTTTACATATAGGGAAACTGAGTCCCAGGAAGGATAGACTGACCCAAGCTCTGTCTCATAGGTGGACAGATTAGGATCCATCTTTACAGGAGCATTTCCAGAGCTCTGCCCACAGTAAACACCATGGGCTGTTTCTTTTTCCTGTGTTCACCTAAGGACATACNTAAAGAACATTGCCTGCTGCAAGCCAGATTTTGTTAGCATTGTACCTGTAACTGGCCGTTCTCTTTAAACCTCCTACTGGTTGAAGAAGGGAATAAATAAGAAGCATGGCCCTTGAGAAGACCTGGTTCTCACAACAGAACCTAACCCACTTCTCTGTGTGTGTGTTTATCTAGCAGGCTTCACAGTCCCCTCAGCAGCCCTGAAGCAACATTTATCCATTTAACAGATGAAAAAGCCAACAGATTTAACAGATGAGAAAGCCAAATTTCACCTTCCAAGATTCAAACCCAGTTTGCTTACTCTCCACACCCGCTAAGCCACCACTGCAACTTCACCGGTTACATTAAAGCCCGCGGCACAGGCTGGTACCCAGAACAGCTGTGGAAAGCTTGACTGAATAGAGCTTGTAAGGAGCAGTCTGGGTTGCATGGCATCCGTGTTCCAGAGGATAGCTAGTCCTGAAGACCTCCTTCCCCGAAAGCAAACTCTCTGAGTGTATCCAGCAGCCGTTGTTGGTAATTGGAGTAGCTGGAATTCGCTGTGGTTTTAATTAGCTGATTACTAGTTTTCTAAAATGTACTGTACTCACTGTGGGTCTTGCAAATTGGTAACCGGTAGCTACCAGCGTAATTAAATATTTCAGAGCACTTGGCTGCAGTAGCATTGAACTGTGAAGAAATAATGCTGTATAGCCAATCAAAAAGAGATACTTGTAAACTCATTTACAGCGGCAGTGTGTGTTAGGGCCATCACAGGGATGCTTATTGCAGGAGAAATTAAAGATACAATTTTGTGCTAAGAGGCAATATAGAAATTAGTTCCTGAATTACTTGTTAATTGATTTGGTAATCCCCTCGGGCCCGCATGCTCTTTTCCCCCTTTTTGTTGTTGCATTCAGTTAACAGTGACTATTCCCAGAGCAATAAAAATATTTTTCACACTTAGATTAGGTAATGCCCTTCCATCACACTGCCTCCTTTTATATTTGCAGCACCTGACTCAACTGCAGTGTGCCTTTCCAGGCTGGTTGTAATTTTATGTACCCGCCAAGGTGGCCATTGCCTTGGTGGGACAGAATAATTCCTGCAGAAGGAGAGCATGCTCTTATGTCTCACATTACAGACCCCCTCCCACCTCTTTCCTAATGGAATCCCTCCTTTTTATCAGTAGTAGGGAAGATTCCTTGGACTTGACTCATACAACTCTTAACCGTTTGCAATTCGGCAAGAATAAACACAAGACCATTTGTAGGAAAGTGCAAATTGCTACTGGAAATGATTTCTGAAGACAATGAGGCCCATTTACCTACACTGAAATCGAGCATGCATAAAAGAAGCACCCAGGGAAGGCTGGGCTGGTCAGAAATGGCTTCCTGCGCCCTGGTTATCCCTTTGCTTTCTTGCCTAGAGACTCAAAGGAAAGGACATTGAAGTTGAGACGCACGTTGGTGCCGCTTCTGTGAAAGACAGAACTGTTCCTTGGAGGAAGATGTTCTTAGCATCTTGTGGGCTGCTGCACTCCTNACCCAGTAAACACTAGAGAAGACTGCTGGGAAATGTGATTCCATTGGTTTTAAACTACCCAGTTGTGTTTTCTCCTGCCCTGTGCCACCCACCTGTGTGTGTAGATACCATTTTGCTTCACTCAANTATGGCACCCAGCATACTTCATCTTAGGTCCTACTTTTTCAAACAGATAATATTTGTCCCAGTATTGGGGATTGAACCCAGGTCCTCATGCCTAATAGACAAGCACTCTGTCACTGAGCTACACACATCTCCAGCCCAGATGATACTTCATTTTCAGTTAAGAACAACAGACAATATTTACATTTAACAATTTTTTTTCAGTATTAGTCCTTTATCAGGGCACAGTTATTCCTTTGTTCATCTGGTAGAGAGATATTTGACCCTTGGTCAGCATAAACAATAAAATGCAGTACTTAATCTGAACACCTTCTCTGTGTTAGCTGGACTCATGGATAGAGGTAGCTTGATGATTTAGTTTCACATAGCACCCAGCCCTCTGCTGAGAAACCCCTGTTTGCTGGAATGTTCCTCACTAGTGTGACCTGTTAAGGTCCTACAGTATACAGCATCTGTCACTCAGAGATGCTGATATTTTGGTACCCATCATCAAGGAAAGGTGAGCTCTTCATCCTGAGTTTAGTTTTGTTACTTATCCCATCCTTATGGTTCCATTTCCCCAGATGTTTTTAAATGTCGCCATCATCGTTTTCCCACAGAACCAACTGTGCTGCACTTGCCAGAAGATGTTGCATAGGTACCTAAGTTCATCCCTTTGTTTTACCAGATTATAAAAGGTCAGGATTCAGATAGCATCCCCCAAAGCAATGGCTTTATTATCTTCCTTCCTGGTTCCACTGATCCCATACATTTGATCAACCTGCCTTCGATTTTCAGATAACACAGAAGGCACTCCACTTTCTGGAGATTTCAGCAGGATGTNCCACTTGGACCTGAGGGATGCAAGAAGCAAGGGACATGTCCAACCCTGGGCTGCTGATAACCATGCCTTGCACTTTTTCCCAAATTGCAGAGGAGAGGAAATACATTGGCTTTCAGATTGGGAGGACACGATTGTAAATATCAGATGTTACAAATAGGACTTCCTTCTTCTCTAAGCAGCTCATGTTTGAAGATAATTTCTATTATTTCCCACGAGATCACAGACTTTTTCTCCAAGGGTTTAATGAATTTGATTCTCCACCAAGACCCATCCTGTGCATGCTGGAATTCAGGTCTTTGGCTGAGGGTCTGGTACAAGAGACAAGGACTGGCAGGGCACCTCCAAGGTGATGGCTGTGTGTGCTTGGTATTTCTGCACTCTAATGACTATTTTTCCTAATACTTGTACTAATAATTTTTAATGGCTCACATTGAGTAGGTGACATTTTGATACATTAATGAACCTTATCAATGACTTTTAAAAGTTCTTAATGTGTGAGGGTACTTTGTCTTGGTCCCTGAAAAGAGGAGAGAGGGCATGGACATGGATCCCTGCCTGCATGTGCTCTGAGCTGTTTGTGATGGGTATCGTACTGAAATCATGTCCTGTGCCCTGAGATCCACTTCAAAGTTTATTACAAAGGAAGGACCCGTTAATAGGAGCTTCTGGAGGTCCAGAGAAGCAAACCTGGCAGGGTTCCTGTGTGGCAGTAAACTTACTCAGACCACTGAAAAACCTGCTGAAATGGCACCTTCATTTCAGAAAGGTGGTCTGATAAATTATTACAAACCTCCCAAAGGAAGGTAAGTGTGGATAGTGATCTTGACGTTAGATTCCTGGTGATGGATGTTTGCTAGTTGTTTTTCTGGCTTCTGGAAAATGGGTGTTTCTTGGGCACAGGTGGTGATAGAGTTCCAAGAAAAGCAAAGCACTGTAGCAGGCTTTCTTAGACAACCAGCCCCCAAATCATGACATGGAGACTTAGCATTAATTATGAATGCTCAGCCTTAGCTTAGGCTTGTTTCTGGCTAGCTTTTTTTTTTTTTTTAACTTAAATTAACCCATTTCTATTAATCTGTATGCTTCCCGGAGACTCATTTACCTCATCCAGTACTGTCCATCCTGCTTTCCTGCTTCCTCCATGTCTAGCTGGCTGGCTCCCCTTCCCTTTTCTCTCTGCCCTTCCTATGCCTCCTCTGCCTAGCTATTGGCTGTTAAGCTTTTTATTAGACCAATCAGGTGCCTTAGGTAGGCAAGGTGAAACAGCAACACATCTTTATATAGTTAAACAATTACTCTGCAACACAAACAAATGCAACACATCTTTACATAGTTAAACAAATATTCTATTCCACAACAAAGCAGAAGCCGATCTGTGTTGCTAACTGTGCTGGGGGTGGGGGTGGGGGGCATGCCACCTCCTGGGGTATACAGACCACAAGGTCAAGAATCCAGTATTAATCCATTTGCTTACTAGTATATCCAAAATTCCCAGAGCAGCCCTCAATAAATGCTTATTTGGGGAACCTCTATTCCCACAACCACCTTATGAAGATAAGGATTAATGCCTTCCCTGATAAAGTACTCTGGGAAGTTCAGCTGCATTCTTGGAGCCACAAAGCTTGGAATGGGCAGTNCTATAGCCCTTAAGCTTTCAGTGGGAAGCCCGAGTTCTACGTGTTCTGGAAGGTTTACAGAAAATGCTTAGGAAGAGGTGTCCAGGGGGCCATTGCCTAAGCTATATTCTGAGATAGGTGAGTTGACTTCTGCTGTCTCTAGTGACCCTAGTTCCCACAGAGGTGAGGCTGCTTTTCTGTAGGATTCATATGCCCTTTTCAGTCTGAGGAGGTGAAAGTACGGGATCTTTTTTCTTAGGACACATCTCCTGGACACTGACATCTCCCCACCCCCCAAGCTCTGATCATCAGTGTTGAGGACCAGGTGTCCTTACCTTACACTGTGCCTTCATGCCCTACACAGAGGCTGATCAGCAGCCAAGCATTCTTTCATTCCTGTAGCCTTTCAGCATGGTTGGGGGTGGGGGAGTACCACCAGGTCTTTTAGCCCTTGTTTGTACCATGATGTGCCTATGGCACGGCACGGCAGCCACTAGAATCCACAGAGGCCAGCCCAGCTGCCCTGGCCTTGCTTGGCAATGAGGCACTTCATTTTCTGCAGATATCTGGGCCACTGTGACCTCTCTCAGTCAGTCTATCTTCTGCTGTCCTGCACATGGTGGGCAACACTGTCCCTTCAGTTTGCAAGGACAAATGTGTCTTCAGGATAGAAGCTCTGTGGCATGTCAGCCAAGCTCAAGATTAAGAATACCGAGACTTCATGAGCTGCCGAGGGCTCCCTACTTCACATTGAGGCTTGATGGCGGTTATATGTCGAAAATACTAAGTCAGAAATACACTTAATGCCCCTAGCCAAAGGGTACACTGTACAGTACACAGCAGACTGGGGGTGGCTGCCACTGTGATCCTGGGTCTGATGGGAGCTGCACTTGCTGGTTCTGAGGACTCTCTGACCACAGTGTCAGTCACCCCATTCATTGATGGCCAGGGTTGATGTGACTGACCTGACTGTCTAGGGGGTGTTTCTTTGCTCCTTCAACACTGTATTGTGTTCTTCCCCAAAATGCATGCTAGATTGAAGGGGACAGTTTTCCCCTGTATTAGAAGCCCTTCGTTGGTCAAGTGGTTGCCAATAACTGTGGCTCCCACTGCAGATGATATAAACAAGCTCTCCAGGTACCACTGCTGTTGCTGTCTTGTATCATGTTCATACTAGCATAGAGTTGAATACCTTGATTTGAGCCATTGTAAGTTGGGGACCATGTACAAAGTTCAGTGGAAGGCTGTTGTGATTAGAACAGAAGGAATCATGAAGAGTGAGGGGTTAGACCACAGAAGACTTGGACAAGGAAGAACTTAGCTCTCTATAGGGGTCTCCATGAAAGCAGGTGGGCTGCCTTTGGTGGGTCGGTGTACTAGTAAGTCAGTTATGTTTAAAAGGCCACTTAGGTATTTACCAGGCTGAGGTTTTCTTTGCTCTGTGTTAATCTCCAGGAGCCTCTTGCTGTCTGTCACCAGTGGTACTGCCACTCCCTGGGTCAGAGCAAGCCTGACACAGGAAGGCTTGGAACTGATTGGTCTGCTGTTTCCCTTTCAGAACATTCTACTAGCTGTCTGCTAACACAGAAAGCTACAGAGAAAAGTCTGTCCTTTCCTGGGGTTGATGAACAACAGGTTCTAAGTGGCAGAAGCTATCGTGAACTCCAGAATCCAGTGTGGGATCCCTGGGCATCTATGGGCTCAGAACTTTTCCTGAACCAAGTGATCATGGAGGATGCTGGCTTCTTTGGGCAAGCCCAGGAAGGTCCAGTCCCAGGTCTGTCGTCATTGTCCCAGTGAGGGCTCCCAGCCATGCCTTATGGTGGGAAGATGCAGAGACTATTTCTACAGGGCTCCCATTGCCAGGGTCCTCACTTGAGTATCCATTTTATACAAATTGNGCTCACATAAGACACACCATTGTACAGACTCCATGCTTCACATGAGGGCTTTGTTCCCAGTGTTGTGCATTCTATATTGGGCAATATGTACCAAACATACACTATAACTGTTTTATCATTCCAAGTAACTGCAGTGTGTGCCTTGAAGGTTCTGGAATTTTCCTACCTCTTCTTTCCTCCTTCCCCAATTTCCAGGCACCACTGACCATTTTACTGTCTGCATAATGGTGCCTTTTGTAAGATGTAATACCATATAGTTGGAATCTTGTAGTAGCATTTTAAAATGGTGTGGTGGTTTGTGGTGATATTTTATTTGTGCTCTAACAAAGCTTGCCTGAAAATCAGAAGGAGAGATTAGCCACCTAGTTAACCATAGAGGTCTGGAGGTCTGTACAGACAGACAGGAAGTGATAGAGCTGGGCAGAAAGAGGAAATGATGTAGCTGGGCGGAGAGAGGCGGAGAGAGGAAGTAAGACGGCAGAACACAGAAAGTTATATAAGGCGTGAATGTACAGGAAGTAGCTCTCTTGGGCTGAAGATTTCCTAGCAGTAAGAAATTGTGGCTGGCTTGTTCTCTTCCTCTGATCTTTCAGCTGTCACCCCAATATCTGGCTCTAGGTTTTTTATTAATAAGATTCGTGTTACAGTGGTTCACTTTCATTTTCAACTGAGACAACCTGAAGTCACCTGGGAAGAGTTTCAGTGAGGGATCATAGTCATTGGGTTGACCTGTGGGCATGTCTATGAGGGATTGTCTTAAGTCAACTGATACGGGAAGACTCTGCCCATTGTGGATGGCACCATTCCCTAGGCAGGCAGTTCTGAACTTTGTCNAAGTGAAAACATGGAGCTGAAAGCACGCACATAAGCAAGCAAGCATGAATGCACTCAGTTCTCTCTGCTCTAACTAGGTGNCGTGTGATTAGCTGCTGGAAGCTCCTGTCTTGACTTCCCCACAGTGATGGACTGTAACCTGGAATTGTGAGCTGAAATAAACCCATTTCTCTCCTGAGTTGCTTTTTCTCAGAGCATTTTATCATGGCCTCAGAAATGAAACTAGAGGTCATGGCATTCACTCACATTTAGAGATTCTTTCAGCTTTTCCCATTATTGGAGAGTTTCTTTCTTTTTCTTCTTAGTACTTAGTAATGCACTGTAGTAGAGTCTGCGACAGGGGTCTGGATGTACCTCTTAGAAGGGCCTCTTGAATTCTGCCAAGTTTGGACAGTGATGGTTAAGGCTGTTACCAGCACTTGTGTCCCGGGGTTTTTATGGACCCACGTTCTCAGCACACTTGTGCAAATACCAAGGAACACGACTGCCAGGTTGTATGGGAAGAATTTTCAGTTTTGTAAGAAACTGTCAAACTGTTCCCAAAGTGGCTGCACTGTCCTGCATTTTCATCACCAAAGGTACCGCCTTCCTGTTGTCCCACACGCTCCTCAGCACTTGCTGTTGCCGGTTTCAGACCTTGGCAACCATCAGTTGCACAGCCGGGTCTCCCAGTGCTGCGGCCTGCTCTCCCCTCTCCTCTTGGCATTCTCTTTGGTGGGGCCTCTGTTCCAGTCTGTGTTGTCCAGTTGGAGCTTCAGTTGTTCACTTTGTTACTGATTCTCGGTGTCCACAGTATGCTTCNGGTGATGTGCCCTGTGGCTTGAGTCATTTGTAAACACATTCTCCTCCCTAGTGTCCTTCCATGGATCTGTTGGTGTGTGCTTTCATCCTCATCTCAGGCTGGTTGAGTTTGGGCTGTAATATTTTATTACCATTTTCCTTACTGTTGAGTGGAATCAATGTCAGCCATGTTTACATTGTTTTAAAACCTGATGAGTGAATGCTTCCTCAGCTCTTGGTGATGTAATTGGCTAGGACCGCAGGATGAGTGACACATGTTAGAAGTTACATGCTGAGGATGTTCAAAGTTAATTCCAGTTTATAAGCATTCAGAACTGTGCAACATTCTCATGTGTAACCATGCTCCCTGTCCCGGGTCAGTGCTAACCTCAGTAATTAGCAGTGAGCAGAGGTTACTGACTTCTGTTTTTCTGGCTGGAGGGACTGTGTGCACACCAGGCTATGCTGAGCCTGGGGGAGGGGCACAGCCTGTGGACAGGAAGGCAGGTGAGCATCAGCAAAAATACCGTGGGTGAGTGGGTATTATGAGCAGTGAGAGAGAGAAGAGATGCTAGGAGATGGTATCTGTCCCCCTCCTTCCTGGGCATAGGACAGGTGATACCCACCTCACAGCAATAATGCCCCCTCTAGCCCTATAATTCAACCGGGATCGGGGACCTGGCTCTGAGATGGCATGACTAAGAGGTGAGACCTGTAGCAATTGATGGGCAAGATGGGTCACAGGAATGACTGGGAAGCCTCATAGTAGGTGGCTTTGGCATAGTCGCTGGCAGGGTGGGGTCAGCAAGCAGGCTTCTGGGTACAAGGGTGACCAGTGTATCAGCACTGAGGGGACACTAAGGTTCTGTCCACTCTCCCTCAAGCCTAGATCCTCCTCAGAACACTTCCTGCTGCCACCCAGGCTGGTCCCCCATCCTCTGGCTTCTACATAGGCATGCAGTCTTGGCTCCTGAAATAATGGGCGAACAACAGTGTATTTCTAAATGTACTTTGCAAGTGGGACCACCCAGTGGGGTACACTAGTTACATCCCATGCCCATTTCCACACTTCTAGAGGCACTGCTAGTACAGTGTACCCTGTTCTCACTCATCTGCCCTGCTTTATTAGTGTAAGTGCTACTTGCAGACACTGTGGTGATTGTCCGACCTGCTTATTGTCTGGGGATCATAGTTCAAAAGTTCTGCAGTCGTTAACTCTGGCTCCGTGTCTGTGCATCAGCTCTCCTTCTAGCTTGCGTCAGTCTGGTTGAGTGTGGTGTGGAGTATGAGGGCTAAATCTACTCTCGCAGTGANTTCAGGCAGCTGGGCCAGCTGGAATTGCTGCGGTTGGTTGAGTTCCCATCTTAGAGCACTGGGGGAGGAAGGTCTGTCCTGGGTCATCTCCACTCACGCGCACAGGTACAACAAGCTGTTCTGTCCTATCTAGTATGTGGTTCAAGATTTTAGTTGCTAAGGACAAAATGTGGGGGTAGATTTTCACCCTGGGTATCCTCCTACCCCTCCCTGTTCTCNACTTAGTGTCCTCCAGCCTGCACAGCAGCTGCCTGCCTTCCTGGGCTGTGTGGAAAATGGCAGAGCTGCCTAACCTTGTCGAGTATACCAAGTCACGGTGTGTCAGGGGGGCAGAGTTCCCCCATTCTCTTCAGCCTAACTTGTAATTAGAACTCTTAATTCACACATTGAAGCCTGCCTTGAGAAAATATTTTATCTGGAATGTCATATTTGGGGCACCTTATGCTGGAGTTCGCATTCCTTTTTGTCGATTATTCATTTAGCAGACTATTATGAAGGAGGTCCCCATGAGAGGGTAGGAAAATACCATTTAAATAAAAGGTCACCCAAGGAGGGGAGGCTCTGAAATGAGACAGGCAGCTGGAGAGAAAGCCAGTGTGGCAGGAAGCCTCTCACCTCCTGGGACTGACAGGCTCCACTGCCAGTGCTGAGGACACCGCTCTGGGCCTCTGGGACAACACAACCCTTGGAACCCTAAGCAAGCGGAACGGACTCTGTTGGGGAAAATGCCAGGCTCATCCCTAGAGCATCAGGAGGGCATCCGATTCATAAACTGCAGTAGACAATAGTGACTTTCGGGAATTAGGACCACTCACCTGTGACCTTGTGCACCCCTGCNTCTGCTGCACACACACCCCTCCCTTCCTGCTCATCTCTCCTGCCCTCGCCAGTCACATGGAAGCCTCCAGGTGGACAGCAGGCCCTCCAGCATGCTCTCCTTGGAGCAGAACTCACACGGAGGGAGCCAAGGGTACTGTGTTACCTTTCTCATTGCAGTGACAAAATCTCAGGTGAAAAGAACTGAAGAAAGATAGGGTCTGTTCTGGCTTACAGTTTGAGGATACAGTCTGTTATGGAAGAGAAGGCATTGCATCAAGAGCTTGAGGCTGGGCACATTGCATCCACAGTCAGGAAGCAGAGAGAGATGAATGTTGTTGACTCAGTTGACTTTCTTCTTTTATTCAGCCCAGGACCACAACACATGGGATGGTGCCCACAGTTAGGGCCCATCTTCCCACTTCAGTTAACACCATCTCTCACAGGAACCAGTGAGAAGGCCCAGCAGGTAAAAGCACTTGACTTTGCAAGCATGACTTCAATCCCTGGAACCTACAGAAAGAAAGAGCCAATGCCACTAAGTTGTCCTCTGACATCCAGTATGTATTGTGGCACTTGCAGCCACATACACACACATCCATCTTGTATGCAATGATAATAATAAATTGATTTTTAAAAAGAAATGCCCTCACAGACCTTCTCCAGTAAATCTTGTTGACAATGTTAACCTTCACAGGGAGCCTCCAGAAAATGTTAGCAGGATCTGGTCACAGCTAATGTAGACTTTCAATAGCTCCTACTGCCTGCCCTAAAGTATCCTGACCCCTGTCTCTTATACACATCTAGATGTGTATAAGAGACAGCTAACACACTGTGTGGTAGCTTCCCTGGGTTGGTTTCTAGGCTTGCAGAAACCAACTGTTACCTTCATCCACCTATTATCTGCCTGATAAACTTGTCACTTTTGAAGATATTCTTCCTAGCTCTCTTTGCTTTGAAACCTTTCTGGTTTACCTCGGGCAAGAATATCTCCCACCCATGGCTGCTTCTTAGCACCTCTTCTATTTGTTACCCCAGGTGACGTTTCCAGGGGAAGGGCTCACCTTTCAGCTCTCCTGAGACAATGGGTTTCCAGAGGACTCTCCTTGTGTTTACAAGTGCTGCACTTGCAAAAGAGATCTCGCCTCCNTTGCAGCGAGCTCACATCGAGTTAAATGCCATTCACGCCGTGTGTTAATCAGCATGTGTAGATTAAGGTGGGTAGTAATGAAGCTTCTGCTGCCTCTCAGTGAGGCAAAGAAGGCNCTTGAGAGCAGCTCACCACTGGCTGGAGTGGCTCGGCTGTCACTGCGATTATTAATACGTTGTAAAGACATTTTGGGGATTCCGCCATATTTTGTATGGTTGCCAAAAAAATGTTGACAGTCGTATTGTGGTTAATAAATTCATTTAGATTTATAAGCATTGTTTACAGAACCTGTTCGCCTGCTGAATCTCTGGCAGCATCTGTTCCTTCTTACTAATTAACTGCTAATTACGAATGAGCTTTGTGTGTTTGTCAGTATAACTGGCTCATGCATTTTGTAAGGAACATTAACAAATTGATTTACATAGCGGCAAAGCAATCAGAAGAGTAAACTGAACAGCAAGCATCTAAAGCCCTTTAGCCGGTTTCTGAATGAAGCAAACTTTTGACACTGTAAATATTGTTACACGTTTCCGTTACCTTAATTCTTCAGTAAGGCGCAGTGGTCGAAGGCAGTGTAGACTGAGCACTAGTCAGATTACTGAAGCACCAGCAGGTTGGCCTCATGAAACCCGGCAGGAAGCCAGCAGGATACAACCTCCAAAACAGGGTCCTGTGGGAAGCATGCCCAGTTCCTAAGGAAAACCTCTTTTAGAGAGAGCACAGCAGCATTATGTTGGGCCACTTTCTATCACTGGAGTTCTGGTGTACATTTACTGCGAAGTGAATGTCTCAGCCTGCATGCTGCAAGCCCTTGACCAGAAATACGAGCTCTAGCGTCTGGCACCCTGGCTCCTCTGGGGCTCTGCTGGTGTGGAGCTTTGCCCTTAAGGACAAATCTTTCCCAAAACTCATTAGATGGAGGATTTCAGATGATCCGGCCTCACCTGTCCACCCTCTCTGAGACCAAGAGGAGAAGACCAAAGCAGGCCCTCCTCACAGAGTGCTGTTTGCATCCAGCAGCCCCAAGCATCTAGCCTCAGCTGCAGCTAGAGCCCTCCTCTCAGCTAGCACAAAACAAGAGAGAATATAACCCATATGCATGCATGGAGGGAACTGGTGAGTGCTTCAGTCCTGGCTGATTCTTGGACAGCAGGCAGGCCAGAGGGAGCCAAAAGAATTTTGAGAATGACTCAAGTTCAGTATGCTGAAGAGCAGTTGAGCTCAGCAAAGCATGGCTGTGTTCAGAGGGGAGACCCTTACTAAAAGGTCAAAATACATGGCATTGGTGTGAGCCTTGACCCTAGAGTTGCTTGGAAGGTCAAGGATGCTGGGTATAAAGACCAGTCGGAGCTTTGGAATGAGATTCGTAGCTGTGACCCTTTCGCAGACCATCAGAGCTCATGGGGAAATAGTGATAGATAGGCCTTCCTCTCTAGGTTTGTCTGATGGAAGAAGATGGCGCACACAATAGCTCAGTAAACAGCACTGCCTTGCTGTACTCATCCTGTATTTAGGTAGCAGCCGCTATGCGTTAGCACCATATTTTACCTTCATAGATCATAGTGACTGTGAACAGGGGATGCCTCCTTTCTCATCAGTAAATTTATTCTTCTTAATCCCAGGTAAATTTGAAAAAATGAAGCACACATGAAGTAGTATGCCACAGAGTATAGCACAAAGGAAGCATGTATGGAGAAGGCTTAATTGACAGCTGAGCCATCTGATGGATGTAATTAATCGTAATGTTGATTGGAAACAGGCTTGTCTTGTAAATATTTGCATTCAGGATATTTTTAAGTCATGTGCCAGAACATTCCGTGCAACAGGATGGATGGAAATCACATTCTTTGAAGTACCTATTCCTCCCCAGGAGAAGGTATTTGGAAAATTTAGTGAAACCAATGTGGTTTGCTCCTAAATGCTATAGAGTGGTTAACCTCAGACACACGAAGCCTGCTTTTTCTGGTGTGAGTGCTGGCTACCTTCCCCTAAGTGCAAAGAGGAAACAGATTTGAGAGAGATTCTGTCAAACCTCTAAGAACCTACAACCTGGGAGGAAGGTCGGGACTTGGCTCAGAAGCTGTGGCCTAGGTCGGGCCCCAGCAAGAAGTGCCCAGGGAACCCGAAGGGGATAGTCACTCCAGTGCTGTGTGTGTGTCCTCCATCCCCAGGATTGGCTGTTTTTCATAGATGATATGTAGGAAGCCAGAGCTTTCCTCTTGGACCCTAACTGATTCATAGTTAAACCTGCGTTAGAAGCAAACACTTTAATTTGGGGAATTAGGTGACAGTCCATTTTCTAAAATTCTGGTTTAAATGTTGCCCCTTAGGGATTTACTTTGAAACATGAAGCCTTTTTTTTCTTCAGCCCAACTGGGATGAATGTGTAATTTATTCAAGAGACAACTTGTAGGTGTTTTCATATTTAAAATCAACCGTGTTGTGTATTTAACACAAGAAATCTAAACGTCAGAAGACACGCCATTGGTGTTCCTGGTCCCGGGAGCCTAGTCTGTGTTTCCTCAGAAGCATTCTTTTTTATGGAAAAAAGCTTAAAAGTAACAGCATATGTTTGAAATAAAATGTTTGTACCTCTCCGTGTAAACATTTCACAGGGGCTGCAAAGCCTTGGTCCCACAGTCTTCAGCCTTGAGATGTGTACATACATGTAAGATAGGCAACACTCGGGGATTAATCATCCTGGGGAGTGGCTGGGGTTCCTCTGATGTTTCTCAAAGATTATGACACAACACCTGAACTAGAGAAGCCAGACACGGGTTCTGTAAGTGGTTCCTCGTGAGTTGACAACCCCTTGAGACCTCTGTTGAATTGCTACCTCCCGTGAGAATCTCTGCTCGGGGTGCTACCCTCTATGAGACCTCTTGCTCAGAGTGCCATCTCCCATTAGGAGGTGAATCTACCGCGCGCACAC
>LZPO01017292.1:28242-49526 GCA_001675575.1 Neotoma lepida | reverse complement strand
CACACACACACACTCTCACTCTTTCTTTCTCTCTCTCCCTCCACCCCAGCTCTGAGCCTGGCTTTTCCCATGAGAACTCTGCTCTAAGTCTACACCCCAAAAGAACCCTGCTCTAAGTCTCTCTCCCCCATAAGAACCTATGTTCTGAGTGTGCCCCTCCTCCCATGAGAGCCCCTGCTCTGAGTGTGCCCCTCCTCCCATGAGAGCCCCTTCTCCAGGTAAATGTTTTATCAGGGGCTGCTGCTGCCTCTTTTCTGGGAATTTGAAGGAACGGAACAGTCTCTGCCATTTTGCTTGTGAAATGGTTCCTTATTTTCTGATTATTATCATTGAAAGACATTTCTGTAGCTTGATTTCAACCCAGAAATAGATGTCACCAACACAGGGTGAGAGAAACTTAGAAAGAATTATGAACTTCTCCTGAAATGAGAAAGTCAGTGAAGGGAGGCAGCATAACCAGAAAAGGGGAAAATTAAAATCTGAAATAATTTATGGGCAAAATAATTCTCCAGCTAAGAGTGTATTAGCTTCGTATTCAAAACATTTGAGAAGAGTGTTTGTAATCAGCCCATATTGTGATTGGGGCAGTTCAAGGCCTGCCTGAAGCCTAGCCGGGCCGTCGGGACAGTGAGTAAGGGCTGTCCAGCAGCAGTCTGGTGGATTTGATCATTGCAGTCACTGTTTATAAGACAAGACTGAATGAAGCACTGAGGTGGGGAGAGGTGGAGATAGGAGAGCCCNTGGGGTACCTACCGCATGTCCTTTTCACTGTGCTGCAGAGCCAGCGGGAAACTCATTCCCTGGCCTCTCTTCTTTCTTGGTCTCCTTGCCATGGAGGCTGGGCTAGAGGGGCAGGATCCCATCGGGGGAACAGCACCCCAGGGAAAGACTGAGAAATGTATACAATCGGGGCGCTACATGGCATGATGCAGATACCAGGGAAAGGCTGTGGGCCANTGAAGAAGCACCACAGAGGCCGGGGAGGTGAGATGGCCCCATCAGTCAGGTGCTGGCTATACAAGCATGNGGGCCTGAGTCCCAACAGTATCCACAATAAAAAACTGGGTGCAGTGGTGCCCTCCTGTGATCCAGCACTCGAGAGATGGAGACAGGAGCATCCCTAAGCTCAATATCCAGTTAGTTACTGTAGCTGAGTTGGAAAACGCCAGGTTCAGGGAAAGGCCCTGTCTAAAAAGCAGTCAGCTTGACTGGACCAGAGAGTTGGCTCAGACAGTATAGTGCTTGTCACACAAGCCTGGACCTGGTTTTGATCCCTGAAACCCATATAAAGGCAGAAGGAGAAAACTGACTCTACCAAGTTGACCTCTGACTTCCGCATACCTGAGACATACATGTGCACATACACGAGCACACACANGTGAACACAAACACATACACATGCAGTCAAGGATAAGAAATTTGAAACTCTTATCTAGGTAAGCAGGAGAAAACTGGAGAAATTGATACTAGAGGAGAAGGGGAAAAAAGATCTGCCTTGAGAGGGAGAGCGAGAGATATGTCAAACAGGAAAGAGACTAAAGCATCCACTCATTGTGTCACCAGAGCAATGGAGAGGAAGAGGAAGTAGGTGACAGGCTATGGAAGAGTGAACAAGACANTACTGAGAAGCCCAGCCCTGATAAAAAGGGGGAAAGCAGGACCAGGAGGCACTAGTTAGCACATAATCAACGGTGCCATGAGCAACAGGTCTATTCGGTAGGATACACTTGTTTTAAGATTGGTAACTAGCTTGTCATTTAGCTATTTGTAAGAATTCCCAGCACCCATCAAGGACACTCTGCATGTCAAGCATTCTTTGATTTCCATCAGGGTCTGGTTCCTCCCAGACACCACTCGGGCTCTGCCACCTTCTGACAAAAAGAGATTGAAGCACAGATCCCTTCCCAGGGCCTCGCCCGAGGATCATCTCTTTGTGAGCTCCTGTTTGCCTGAAACCTCGGTAACTGCTCTCCTCCTTACCAGCTCCTCAGGCTTCCAAACACATAGCAACGTTTTCGAGCACTGACATAAGAGTTTGCACACTGAAATCTCATGGTCACACCCGCCTCGGTGCTTGGATCACTGTTTACTGATGTGAGGTGCCACTTACATGGAAGACCTTGTNGTTGTCATTGGAAACACTCTGGGCAGTTCCCCCTCTCCTCGTATCCTAGTGTTGAGCTTTCCTCTTCTCCACTTCTTAGTTTCAGAGTCTAGCCCAAGTATTCGAGGGTACCGAGGTCATGAACAGCTTATATTCTGCTGTCTCTGCAGCAGATGGCTTGGTCTGGAGTGATCACTCTGGTGGTGGAATGAAGGGCACCATAAGTAGCTTGGGGAAAGTGATCAGCCAGAAATTCAACAATATCTTCAAATAAGCTTAGCAGGGGTGACCTGGTCACCCCTGAAATCCCAGCCATTTCCCATTATCCTGTAGTTCTCTTATAACTGGTGGCCTTCGTTTATCATTTGGAGGTCTGATAGGCACTAAATCCACCTGAGTTTCTCAGCATGTCCTGAAGACTCAGTTCCTCTCCTATGGTGGTTTCTTATATTTTAAGGAGTGGATCTCAATATAGTTGGTTCTTTTGTAATCCATTGACTTTCAAGACATCGACTTGAAACATTCTTTTGGGAAGGACCAAGAAAGACCACACACATTTAGCCTCCCTGTGGGCTAGCTTCCTAGTCAGTCACTTCTCTAAACTGAACATATTTCCATGTACTGATAAAATACTAATTAAAATCAAGGATTCAGGTGTCAAAACAAAATGGAAATGCTTATGGCCCTGGTGCCACTCCTGGTTTTTTACTACAGCATCTGTCAAGTCCAAGTGCCTTGATGGGCTTCTGTGACATCAGCTCAGTGTTTCCCACCTGCCAATGCTCCCAGCCCACCTTGACCCCTTTCCTCTGGGAAGGCAGGTCTAGGGAAGATGAACTTGAGTTGCTTTCCCTGCCCTTGCTAAACCCCTTTCCTGCTGGAAGGTTCCTTTTCTCTGCTTGCTGGCCTGCACTGCCCCCCCCCCTAATTCTTGCCTCTTTGTATGAGGGCACAGGTTAGAGCTCTGCCCCAGCAACTCTGTACCCTCTGCCATCAGAGTCACAGTCTAGGACCCAGCTTGCATTGCAGAACTGTATTTTCCTGGGTTAATGGGTGACATCTTGCTTTCACAAAAGTGCTGTCCCTTCGGCATCATGCCACAACCCTCTGAGCTCTGCGGCTGAGAACGTGAGGCACTCTCTAGGTTCCTAAAGCATTCCCACGTGCGCTCCTGCAGAGCCTGTGGTACTGCTGCGCTGTCCTCACTGCTCTCTCCGGCTGGGGCTGCATCCCTGGGGAGCTCCTCTCTGCCTGCCCTAAGTCAGAAGCCTCTTTCAGACCCGTCATCTCTCTTAGAGCCACTTGGGATTATTATCTAGGAAGTAGAGGTCGCTGCAGGGCACTGAGCCCAGCCATGTCCACAGACAGCACTGGCACAACACGGAGACTTCCTGCAGCCTTTCCTTGTGCCCACACTTGACCCAGGATCATTTTCCAGGCCCCACCTCTAGTGGGAGCTGATGAAGTAACAGTCTTGCTTGAGGCACAGCCTTGTACTGTATAGGTCAGAAGAAGCATACAGGGCCTGGCTCTTCAGCCTTTACCCATTGACTGCCCTGGCTCGGAGCTTGAAACATCACTCCTAGAACTTGGCCATGGGCCACAAATGACAACTTAGCTTTGGCGTGACCTGTTGTGTCTATTCTCTTTACTATCGTGTGATGATATATTGTGTACTCCAATAAAGCTTTCCTGGGGATCAGAGAATAGAGCCAGCCACTAGAATAGACACAGAGGCCCGACAGTGGTGGTACACACCCTGAATCCTACCACTCGAGAGGCAGAGATCCATCTGGATCTCTGTGAGTTCAGGGCCACACTGGAACAGAGCCAGANGTGGTGGCACACACCTTTAATCCAAGCACTAGGAAGGAAGGAAGATGGCAGGGCNCAGAAAGGTATATAAGACTTGAGTAAACAGGAAGTCTCTCCTTTCNGTGGAGGATTTCGTAGAGGTAAGAACTAGTGGCTTGCTCTCTGCCTCTCTGATCTTTCAGCTTTTACCCCAGTATCTGACTCTGGGNTTTTTTTTATTAATAAGACTATTTAGCAATTCATGTTACACTATCGTGAGGTCTCCTGTTGAAGAGCCTCTCATAGCTTTTGGTTGTCTGTATGTGACAGACCGTGGCTTGTATAGGAAGGCCTTCTGGCTGCAGCTTTTGTAAGTCAGCTGCCCTACACCTNCCTATGCCCAGGCTGTCCTGTTTCCTGCTCTGGATTCCCCATCTTTGGGAGTTTGGAAAGTGAGTAGTAACACTCACTTCAGTGCAGAGGTTGTAAACACAGATTCATGAGGGGGGCCAAATGAAGAAGAAGAAGGGGGACAAGAGTTGTGACCAACAAAGAGGCAAGCCTTAACTTCCCTGGAAGTACCAGTGTCTCTTCCACATTCTACTCGGTGGCCACTGCTTCCCTGGGTGATTCAGATTTATAAAGAAAAGCTGTAACTCTGAATTTTGCAAATAGTATCTAATCCTTGTGAGTCTTAGTTAAGGATTCTATTGATGCAATAAAATACCCTGACCAAAAGCAACTTGAGTAAGAACGGGTTTATTTATTTGGCTTACATATCCCGAATCACAGTTCACTGAAGGAAGCCAAGGCAGGAACTCAAACCAGGTGGGAATTTGGAAGCAGGAGCTGATACAGAAGCCATGGAGGAGTGCTGCTTGCTGGCTTGTTCCTGTGACTTGCTTGGCTTTCTTTCATATAAAATCTAGGACCACCTGCCCCAAAAGTAGCCCCACACACAAATGGGCTGGGGCCTCTCCCATCAATCACTAATGAAGAAAATGCCCTACAGACTTGCCCACAGGCCTGTCGTACTGAGGCGTTTTCTCAATTGAGATTTCCTCTCAGTGGACTCTAGCTTATGTGAAGTTGAGCTAAAACTAGCTAGAACACCTTGGAATGTTGACAGCTGATGGTAGATGTTTCAGCCATTCAGGGATTGAGTGTTTCTACAGGCTGCGAATGAGCGTGGCCCCAAGTCCCCAGGGTGGCCCCTTTGCCTCGTTCTTGCTTCTTCAGCTAAGTATTCTCAGGAGACTACTCAAGTCAACCTGTGACCAGCTGGAATCATACATGGCATTCTCCTCCTTCCCCCTTTTCCTTTTCGGCCCCATCCCATCGTGCNTCTTCAGGAAGGTGCTGCCTACACTAGTTCAGCCCCCCTCACCTCTGCCTGGATGTGTTGGGCCTCCTGGCTGTACACAGCCTTTGGTCCGAAGCCCTCAGATAGCTCCTCCCTGCTGCATAGTGGCCTTTCTGTTTACTAGAGTGCAGCTATGGAGAGGAAACTTGTGCATGGTTTCCTGTGACTCTGGATGAAGCTTGACACCCACATCCAGCCCCTGCTTCTGTTCTTCCCAGTCTCTAATACCCTAAGTGCTCCTGAGCCCTGTGAAATACAGCGCCCACTCTTGCTTCCTTCCTTGTCTGATGCCCATTGCCTCTCCCTTTCCAGCCACTGCTGTTTTTAGGAAGGGCTTGCTTGCCAGTTGTCTCCGGACAGCCTCTGGGAACTCAGTGCAGTGACCAAGAAGTGTCTAACCATTCCCTACACTGAGGCTAATCTTGCTGTGCCTTTGGTAGTNTGAAAGCTAGTTAGGTTCTGGGCACAGAGTACCTATGTATGTAACAAATGCAGCAGCACCTCAGGCCTCCAGATATAATGAGCTTCCCTGGTGGACAGCTTTGCTGGTACCATTGGCTGCTAGAGAAATGAGTCCTGTGTGACTCACCTCCAGAGGCCCCAGAAGCCTCTGCCTGAGGCTGCCATGATGCTCTGGCTCCTGCTTGCTGCTGTGCTGGGTCCTCAGGTTTTAGAACAGCAGCGGTTGGGGTCCTGGCAAGTCGTCCTTGTGAACTGTCAGCATAGCAATACTTTGCAAGACCCCAAGCATGCCAACTCTAGTAAGGCAAAAAGACATTACTTTTCTAGAAATTTCTCTGTAACTACTTTTAACATCTTCTTGCTATGTAATGTTTCCCATATTTCATTGTGATTGTTTATACAATAACTCACCTTTAGCTAGCANGGATGTGTTTCAAGACCCATAGTGAATTCCTGAAGCTGTGGATAGTATCCTCCTCCTTCCTGTCACCCTACAGTGATGCCACTTAGCATCAGAGTTAACCTGCTGTCTGTGTGGTGCCTCTTTTCTGTCAGTGCGTTGTGTTTGGGGACTAGTCATAAAAAAGTAAAATACTCTGATGGTGTAACAACTGATCTGATAATCAAGATGGTTCAGAGTGAGTAGAGGGTACAGCCTGGATACTCTGGAGCAAGAGATGAGATTGACATTCCAGTATAGATGAGGCAGGGTAGTGTGAGAATTTTCATCACATTATTTAGAATATATAATGTAAATCTTAAAAGTTGCTTATTTTTCAGCTTTTTGTTTAGTATCCTGGAGCTATTCGCTTGACCATGGGTCATGAACAGGAACATAAAGGGCAACTTCACATTCCTCAGGTGAGGGAGGGCTGCTGGTCAGCCCACTTTCTTTCCACTAACCATCAAGTTTAAAAGAAGCATCCTTGACAGTTCTCTTGTCTGTTTGGACCTTGAATCAAGGACTGGGAAGATGAGGAGAGTTGGGAAACAGGCCATTTATGGACTCTACCTTTGTCTATTGTACACGTAGAGATTCCTCAGACCCCAGACTGAAGCACAAGCATTTGTGTGTGTCTTCTCCTTCTCCCACACGGGGAGGTTAACAATAGCCTTGTTAGTGCTTCTCAGTGGACTGTGGAGCTGAATGCTGAGGCTCNCTGCAGGTGCGGCAGTGGGAAGGGCACATGTCNAATGGGACTCTGTTTGACTAGAGGTTTGAAGATGGAGACCCTGAGGGGCTGTGAACAGAGAGGAAAGAAAGGTGGTGGGGTTCCGGAAGAACTTGCTTTAGAAAAGAAAGTGAGGCTTTGAGTGCCTGCTGACTAATGTCTGTGTGGCGCATGGCTCTTCTGCCTCTCCATGCTGTCCCAAAACACAGAGCACTTTAGCCTTCCCATGGCTCTTACTTTCAGTTTGGGTCCCGAAGAAAAATGATTCCCAATGAAAATGATGCTGTTGCAGTGTACACACTCTCTATTGGATTCATAAGTAATGTGAACCACTTCATAAATTATTTAGCCCCAAGTTCATTTTGTATAGAAAATTACATCTTTGAAAAGATATGACAGGGTTAAAATGAATCAAGTTTATCGTAAAACTGTTTCAGCCAGAGTAATTTAATCTGTGTCATTTTATCAAACAAGAAAAATTCTCAATATTTTGAGTCTTCATCACTCAAGTGTAGTTCAGCTGCTGTTGCTCTGGGAGAGCTCATGTCTGCCCTTGTTTCTGCCTGTAGATGCCGAAACTCGTGTCTTCCTACATGTGTCCACCCTGATAGTGACTCTGTGGACCCATACCTGAGTTGTGTTCTGAGGGTACAGAGTCCTGACCAGGTGGTCTTGTCCCCAGCATACATTGTAGGAGATAGACTTGTAATGTCACTTCTCCTTCAAGGGTTGGTCAGTGAGGTAGGAACATATTAAAAACCTTTGGCATAAAGTGTACTATAGATAGTTCTGTAAGCACATGCTGCTGGCACAGACCTTTGGGTGGTGACAGTGTTGTGTTGGACCTGCTTCATGGACAGGCTTACACTCCTGCCACAGGTTCTTCCACACACTGCAGCTTCTTTCAGCCATCCCACCGTGAGCCAGGGACCATTGGTTGGTGCCTCCAGCATTCCATGTACCACTGAGCCACATGTGTGTGTAGCTTTCAGATTGTCCTCCAGTATCAGCCTCTTTAGGGAATGGCCTACATCATCCTGTATCTCTCCTGCCCAGCACAGTACTGTGATGGTCTCTGGCCGATTGAGCGGCTAGTGTCTCACACTCAGAAATGGATAGCTTCTCACACTGGCAGATCTGGAGCTGTGTAGTGTGAGAAGTAAGGGTTGGGGGGCAGGCAAATTGACTTATCACAAGGATTTGGATTCACTCGAAAGGGGAAACAATTCACCTTGAAACTTACCTCCCACTGACTGTGAGATCTTGTCCTTAAAGAATACAGATCGTTCAGCTCATGTGGAAGGCACCACGTTCAATGATCTTGTCTTGTCTAGATCCCACTGTTAATGTTCCTTGAGATGCACAGTTTACACCCAGCACCCACATAAGGTTTCCCTCAGGGTTTTGGCAAAAACAGAGAGAACATAGCTTCCCCTAGATCACTCAGTTCCTTAACTTGGTTCCCAGCTTGTAAGTACCTGGAGCCCCTTTCTCACTGGGACTGTATACTTCTGCAATGTCAGAGGGTCGTCAGGTTTGGGACCACTGCTACTTCCTGTCCCTCTCCTCCTCCTGCCCCCGTCTGTCTGCACCCACTTCCTGTTCATCCATGTATTCCAGAAGTATCCTGGCCGTGTTGTTCCTTAAAGCTCCCAAGTAAAAATGACTTTGTTCCATGGTGCTGTGTTCAATTGGCTGGTTAATTCTGGTGTTATTTACCCTGTAATTCATTAGTTTCACCCCACCATTGGCAGCTGACAGGCTGTAATTTCACGCCTTGCAATAAAAGATGTCTCATAATCTGCTTCATTTAGCAGCAAGAGAATTTAATGAAATTAACTGCAGTCCTAATTACGCCAGTGAATACTAAAGACCGCCATCGTTTTCTCAGAGAAGGACGAGGTCCACCTCATGAAGGATTCAGAATATAATTTCCTAAGCCAAGTTGCAAACGACTTCCCTCTGTGGCCGACAAGGGCCCATCGCGGCTGCACCTGGGACTGGAATTAACTGGTTTGCTCTTGAATGTCTCTCCAAGTATTCATCATTTCAACCCAGTAGAGGGTGGCCCCTCTATCCCAGTGGTGCTCTTGTCAACAGGCCCGTGTGGACTTGCCCTCCACTGCACTTTCCTGCCATGGTGGCCTATAGGGTTGGTTTGAGTGAGTGTGCCCCCAGCTCTTCTGTGTAGGGTTGGTTTGAGTGAGTGTGCCCCCAGCTCTTCTGTGTAGGGTTGGTTTGAGTGAGTGTGCCCCCAGCTCTTCTGTGTAGGGTTGGTTTGAGTGAGTGTGCCCCCACCTCTTCTGTGCTTCTGGAAGGTGTCCTGGGAGAAGGGAAGGCCAGTTTCCTTTCTCATCCACTCAGCCCTTGGCCTGTGTCTGTCATGGGAGAACTGCCCAACTACAGGTATTGGAGCTTCGAGGCTCACCAGACCTTGCTTGGCTGCCCTGTTTCTCACAACCACCAGGCCAGTCCTCCTTTTCCATGACAGATCTCTGTTTCACCATCTTCTCCCCGCCTAGCCTCTGATGGAAGAAGATGGTGTTACCTGGACCTGGAGAGGACACTCTCTCATCTCCTAGAGGTGTGCCTCTCTCCTCCTCTGTCAGCACAGCCCTCTGACTCCTTCCCACAGCTCCTTCACTGCCTTTTCCCCTCTGGTGTTGGGGTGGGGGGGAGATCAGGGACAAGGAAAGAACACGAGAATGTCCAGTGTCCCCTAAGATGGCCTAGCAAAGTGCTCACCTATCGGTGTACNGGTCCCTTCTCCTGCCTGCCTCACCTCCCTCTGCATCCTCGACCAGGCTGCTACGGTTCACAGTAGACAACAAGAAAACTGCAGAGTGATAACTGCAAGGAAACACATGGTGCCAAGTGTGACTCTTGGCAGCACCACTCCTGAGAGGTGTGCATATTCTCGCCCTGCATGGAGAAACCACTTCATCAGTGGGAAGTGGTCTCTGTTTTCTTTCTAAAGAGTGAGTCTGATAGAAATGTCAAGTTCCCGGGAGAACTAACTGCCCCTCCCTCACTAATCTGGCTTTGCAGATTAGTGGAAGCTCTCCAGTGCTAAAATAGTCACCTTCCAGAGGCAGCCCCTGACCTGCTTTCCTTGGGGACCAGCACTTGGGAGTCACCAGCTTCATGTGGGTGTCAGCCAAGTGGCTCTGCTGTGCCTCGTGGTGGGATCTGTACTTGTTAACCAAGTCATTATTCCATGTGGCCCCAGAAGGTTTGGGAGGCCACGTTGAGGCTGCAGAGAGAGTTAGGGCTTTGCCAAGAAGCACCTTAGAACAGATGGGTGTAGCTACTTCGCCAGAAGTGCTCTTGTTCCTGGTCCTTTTCCTGCTGCCCCACACTGTGGGGTGATGACTTCTACATTGCAGATAAGGATTGCACTACAGCAGTGTTCTCAACCTTCCTAATGCTGCGACCCTTTAATACAGTTCCTCGTGTTGTGGTGACCCCCAACATTATTTTCATTGCAACTTTGTAACTAATTTTGCTACTGTTATGAATCATAATGTAAATATCTGTGTTTTCTGGTGGTCTTAGGTGACCCCTGTGAAAGGGTNGTTTGGCTCCCAGGTTGAGAACCACTACACTGTAGTCTGAGGGCTCCATGCCTCACCCACAGCCCACCATTCCAGAGATCAGTGGGTCCTTAGGTCCAAGTTCCAGTGGCCTCCAGAACTGTGGCCTCTTAAGGGCTGGGTCAGCTGACCCATCCTGGAAGTAAGTTAGCAAGGGAATGACAATGCCAGGCCTTGCACCTGGGACTTCCTGCTGCACCCGGCTTCCCTGCATAACCTTCAGGTTAGCTCCCAGGCCACATGCTGGCTGGATTAGCACACAGAGGACACCCCTGTAGAAGAATGGTCTGTATCCAGCCTTGGGTCCCTGTTCTGCTACCGAGTCATGCCAAGATGCCAATACTGTACATCTGCCTGGTGCTCTCCCTGATCCCAGGCACCAAAGTAGCTCTCCAGAGCTGCAGTTTGGCCTGAAGGCCTCAGCAGTGAATACACTCTGCAAGGCCAGTTCCTGGGAGCCCAGAAGTAGCTTGACCTGAGTGAGCTCCCACATCCAGGCTCTGTCATCAGCCCCTTCCTTCCACCCTACCCTTTAACTGTGTCATGGTGGCAGGCAGAAGCATGGGGAGGACTCTGGCTTCTGGATTTTTTTTTTCCAAGGAAAGCATATTGTGTGGTCTGGCAATCAGTCATCTTCTGCCTGTATCCCTACATGGCCCCCACACTGGAGTGTTTGCAGTCAGAGGACAGCCACCCAGGACAGCTCCTGGAAACACAGGGTCAGTCTTGAGCTTATGAACAGGAAGAAGAGGGTGACAAGGAGGCTTCTGAGTCCTCTCCATAAAAAATAATTGAGTTGACACTAAACCCGGGGGTCTGGGTGTCTCCATCAGCAGGAGAAATAAACCCAAGTGTTTTGACGCACAGCTAGCACATCTCATCCGCAGTCTGCCAGAGGTAATTTTGGCGACGAGCAGGAAGGAAGGAAACCTGAAGTATTTCTCTCCCAGACCCTCCCAGCTTATTAAAAGAACTTATAGACATGAAAATACATTAAAGTGGGCAAAGCGGAGAGAGGGTGAGAGAGATTAACAACCTCCACTGAATAGAGCCTATTGATGAAGCGGGCCTGTGGCTGCTGCCTCTGAAACCAGGTGCGGGAGCTGACGCGGGAGGTCAGGCCCGTCCGGAGTTAGGGACGGTGGAAATTTGTGTTAAAATAATAGATGCCCGAGCTCTCGCTTCTTCTCTTTTCCAGTTGGGGAGAGGAGAAGTGGTTCTGTAGTCAATTGCCCCAAATTTAGCACCCAGATTTAAAGATTGTCTTAAAATGTAGCAGAGGTGTGCATAGTAGCGCCACAGGGCACAGGAGTGCATAATGTCTATTGTCTAGTTCTGTGTTTGCTCTCTAGTGCCAGGGCCCAGCATGGGATCAGGACCTCCTGGGGTATCAAAAAGGAGTTTAGGGGAGAGAGGTGGGGGAACCCCCAAGAAAGGCTGTGTGTTGACAAGTGCCTGACAGGTATAGGTGTCTTTGTTGATCTTTTTAGGAATTGGTGTCAGTGAGTATAAATTGAAGCCAGCACGCCGAGTGTGTGCGAGAGAAAGTTAGCTGCCAGTCAAGTTTTATCTCTTAATGAATAGAGACTGCTGAAGTAAGGGGTAGGTAATTGAGTTTATAATTAATTAGCCATAACCCTCATCAGATAAAGCAGTTGTGGAGGATTTTTTTCATCTCCTTTCTCTCCCCAGGGCCTGCCCTTCTTTGTCCTTGCTCTGACAGCCAGCACTTATCTCGGGCCTCCGGAGCTCATGCCCATCAGCCCTCCCCCTGGCCAGGGCTGAGGGGTGGTCAGCCGAGCCCCACATTGTGCTAGGAGGCTCCACAATCAGAGCAGCTGTCCGGGCCATGATGAATTAGCGGTGGGAGTTAACACAGAGGTGGACTGAAGATCCCCTGGCCGATAGCTGGCAGGTCACTCGGTTTGTCCTGACTTCAGCGCNTCTCTGATGGACCTTTGACACTTTGCAACAAAGAGGTTAGAGGAGAGAGCCCGGAGATGGCTCCTTCCTCCAGAAGTTGGGCAACTCACAAAAGACCCTTAATTTCTCTAGCAGACGATCTCTTCACAAAAGATGGAATCAATGGGAGATTACACTCTCTTTGAGGAAACTTCTTTAAAAGAAAGGAAAATCCCATTTATTGGTGCATTGCATGTTTTGGAGACAATCGGTGCTCAAAAGTGAGGCATTAAAATCAGAGGCAGCTTGAGTCTATGGCTCCCGTCCTGCCTTTCAGGATTAAAGCCCAGTTATACCAGCATAGGGAGGACCCGTTACTGGGAGCCAAGCTGTGGCTTTCTGCTCATGATACTAAATTAAGCAAATTCTGACCTNGCAATGCCAATCACCTTGTGGCTCTTCCTAATGAGCCTCCAGGCTCTAGTATCTCTACCTAGAGATACTCCGGCCCCTCCTCTCACTGCTGGGATGTGGCAACCATAGCTGAGCCTTTCCTCTCATCTCCCGCAGTGGCTCTCTGATCCAGGGATCATAAAGGACAGTTTTTTTTTCTTTGTTGGTTGTCACTTTTTGAGACCCCGTGGTGTCTCTCTGGGGTGCTCAAAAGCTAGAATGTTTGATAAGATAATATGGTTGGGTGCTGATTTCAAATGCTAATGAAAATTTAATCAGATGAATATGTTCTTCAGCCCCATTGCAGCAGTGAAGGATGGCCCTGGCACTGAAAGGACTGAAATATACCCAGAATACTAGTTTACTTCCTGAAGTGAGATGAGGGACCAGTGGCCCGGCTGGCCGGCCGGGTTCTGGTGGGGAAGGACAGGTGCTAGTTTGTTTGGGTGCTGGTTGGAAGTGGAGGCTGTGCACAGAATTAATTAGAGTACTGGCTTTAACAGAAAGTACTAATAAATGTAGACCATCTTCATTAGCATCCAATATAGAAACACTAGATGCTGTAATTGAGCCATACCTAATGACTCTTAAGTTTTTAATGAAGCAGGTAACTGGAAATAAGTCCATCCAGAGCTTGCTTTGCATGTAGGGAAAAGAGTCAGATGAACAGACTCACAGAGTGATTGAGACCTGGGTGTAGAAGCCAGATGTCTGGCAGTAGGACACAAGCTCCACCTACTTAGCCTTCTCCTCTTCCAGAGTTCAAGGGTCACCTCCAGAAAACCTAATCTGAAAACCCTCAGGATCAGGCCTCATCAGCTCCTGTCATAGAAAATTTAGGCCCAGTTTCACATTCAAGGTCATACAGAAAATACTGCCTTGGAGAGACCATGGCCCCTCCTCCACTACCAGTTAAAGCTTGCCCTGTTCCCATCACCTGACCATAGGACCTGGGACCTGACTCCCTCTTCCTCCTTCCCTTTTTCCCAAGGGAAATGTGTCTAAGTGATGTCACAAGAGCCACTCACAGGCTACTTCCCACCTGGTTATTTTACCATTTCACAGAGGCCTGGCCAGGCTGAGTCTCATTCTGGCTTTTGTCACTGTCAGTGCAAGGGGAAAGGGGAACCTGCCATGTTAGATTGGTGTTAGCTCGGGACCTGGGAGCAGGACGCTGGAGGCTTTGAATGCAGCCTGTTGCCAGGTCCTGCCAAGTCCTCCCACTCAGTGAACTCAAGGATGTCTCTTAATCTCTCAAAGCCTCGTGTCATTGGTTTTACACAGGTGGAGTGCTGTGTTAGTCGAATTCCCTAGAACAAAACCAGTGAAGAAAATTAAGAGAACTTAGATTGGCTTATGCAGTGAGGGCTGGGTTGTCCAGCAATGGCCGCCAGCGTGCTAGAGANTCTGAGAACTCAGTAGCTGCTCAGTCCATGAGGCCAGATGCCTCAGTGGTCCTGCTCTGACACTGGAGACCTAGAGGATTTCTGGAGAGTCACTGGTTTGCAGTTGATGTTTGAAGGCCAAAGGAGCTGGATTCGGATGTCATCAAAGGCTTGACTGTGGTGGCAATGAGTGCCACCAGCAAGAAGTGGGGGCAGGCAGCACTGTGTCCCTTGTGCCTCTTTCAGTCCAGGCTGTTGCAGGGGAAGGTGTGACCTACTCTGGAGGAAGGAATTGGCCTTCCGTTAAGCCTTTCAGAAAAGTCCCTCACGGACTGGCCCAGAAGCTTGTTTCTTAGGTAAGCCAGATCCAGTCACATGGACAAACTATCACAGATACTGTGCTGAGCTGTCAGGATGGTAGGAGTGACGAGGCAGGACCCCAGGGGCACCTGGCCTCTCACGGGGTCTTCTCATCACTGTATCCTCCTGTCTGAGTTCATGGAGGAAACTCCTAGAAGTGTTCCTTTCTCAGAACAGTGTTGTGCCAAACACCCTGTACGGTTTAAGTGGCATCCACTGACGTGGCCCAGACATATGGTCATCCTTCCTTGCACTGTGGTCAAAGGACCATCTGCTCTCTACACTGGTCACTTCCAAACTAATATCCACATCATTTCATAGTAGGAAGTACTGATCAACCCATTTGTGAAGGCAAAGGAAACAAGATGAAACGTTTGTCAGTGTGATGCTGATGCTAAAATTTCCTTCCCAGGGGGGAGACACAATTCCACCAAAGTTCACTCCATAGAACCAGTGAGTTCATTGGCCTTCCTTACAGAGCATAGGTAAGAGATTGCTAATAGGGGTGCGGGCTCTCCTCTCCAACCAGCCAAAGGCCTTCACATGCTCCAGCCTCTCCTTCGGGCCAAGTGTAAAGTCTCCAGGTAGTCAGCAGTGAGACTCTNCCTCTCTCCCTGCCTGTCTATGAAGACATGTAAACCAACAGCAAACCCAGCATGGTGGGGGAAGAGAGGGGCAACTGAACTCCCCAAGACAGTGGTCACTTGGTTTATAAATGTTCAGCCATGTGCTGGTGATGGAGGGTCTGCTGTCCCTGGTGGCCAGCAGCAGAGAAGAGAGTCCAGTCAATGTCAGTACCTGGAAAATGGTGACTCAGTTGTCCAGAGAGTTCAGTGTCTAGCAGTCCAAAACCAATCACCGTCAGATGTGTGCAGGACTAAATACCAAAGAAAGTTTTAAGTTTCACCACAATTATTTAAACAGTTGTTCAAACAGGGTTTGTTATTTTTACATATCAGAGTTCTAGAACTATTAGTATGCTTTCACAGTCATAAAAGATGAGTTGTGTTAGATGTGAAATAGTGCAGCCCTGGGTGGAAGTGTCCAGCACATGTCAGTCATTTTCCCATGGACTTGTGGTCCTGAACTTTGGATTTTTATGTTGTAAATGTGCATCTGCTCCTGTCTCATTCTTTTCCTGCAACACTTCAGCAAAGACTTGGAGGCCTGAGCATCTCCACTCAAGTNNGTGGCCATTCCTGGGGATTGGCACCTGTGAAGGAGAGGAGATACTCTTGAACTTATCGGAAGTGGTGTTTATGCATAGGGACCCTAGATTAGAGGCTGCTGCGTGCCCAGGTAGCAGCCTCACCTCAAATGCTAACCAAGAATATTTTTAGTTCTTGACTTTCCTCTTGAGTTTGTCCTCAAACCCAGGAGTTGAGCCAGAATTACTTGGGTTTTATGTACAAGCAAGCCTGCCTCGCCTAGTGTTAGCATGGAAGGAACCTCTGGTTCACGGAGCTGAGGGTGACCCAAACAGCCTTAAGAGACCTCTCTTGAGTCTAGTCTTATTGGACTGGAGCCACTATCAGGCCCTGTGCATTGTCATGTGACACATGCACTTCAATTTGGGCCCTTGAACTGGGCAACAGTAGCTTCAAACCAAAGTCCAGATATGGCTCTGATTTGCTGAAAATAGTCCTAATGGACTGCCTGCTGTCCAGTAGTGATGTGTTCCCTGTGACCAAGGGTGTAGTGGCCTTGCCTTGGCTGAATATTACCCAGAGTTTACAGACTGAAGTCCGAAGGGTCCTTGTCCCATGCAGCACAAGGCAGTGGATGTTCAGATACTGCTTCCTGACCGTGCTAACCCTACAGACCTGTGAACACACCAGTACTCTGAGATGTGTCCAGTGTGAGCACAGTGCCCAGAAGCACACTGCTGACATTGGCTTCAGCAGAATGAGATCAGAATTAAGAGAGGCCTCTGAAGGCTGTTTGGGTCACCCTCAGCTCTGTGAACCGGAGGTTCCTTCCATGCTAGCAGCAGACGAGGCAGGCTTGCTTGTACATAAAACCCAAGTAATTCTGGCTCAACTCCTGGGTATGAGGACGGCGTGGGGTGGGGGGGTCGGGGGTAACACAGATTCTATCTGCCCATGTTTAATGGGTATTCCCTGCACAGTGCCC
The DNA here is from genome assembly GCA_001675575.1 of Neotoma lepida. Lineage (NCBI taxonomy): Eukaryota > Metazoa > Chordata > Mammalia > Rodentia > Cricetidae > Neotoma > Neotoma lepida. Next base: position 32,805 of record LZPO01017292.1, on the reverse strand, counting down.
TCTTGGACCCACACCTAGAGGCTAGTGTGGCATCCTGTACCACACACATGGGCCTGTGCTAACATGGGGTGGTATGCCTTGGCCTCCTAATGGAACCCTCAGGGACACTGCAGGCTTGAGCTCCTCCCATCCAGTGTTGCTGCCACTAAAAGTGTGTATCTGTGAAGGCTTTCAACCCTTGTTGCAGCTGCTGCTTTCAAAACTGAAGCTAAGAAGAATGGTAGGTGCATGACTCTTACACGTGTGTGTGCACACACACCATTTCTCCATGTGCACAACTGACAGAAGTGACACAGCAGCACACCTTGGTGATTTGTTTCCAGGTTCAAGGTCAAGTCTTGTAAGGGAAAACTAGAAGTAGCTATGAGTCCCTGAACGTGGGGAACAGGAACAGAGCATGGAGGGGTCCTCTGGGACCAGCCAGCTGCATTGGGTGCCTGTAGCTACATTCAACACCACTGCCCTAATGACCTTAGGGAATTTCATCCTCTGCCTCAGGCCTGGCAGTAGAGCAGCCGTCCCTCATTCCGTTTCTTCTTACTCCTTTGGGAAGCATGCATCTTAATAGCTGTGACCTTTAACTTTGTGTAAATGAAAATTGAACATCATGCAGGATGCATAGTAATCCTTACCAGACCTCATCAATGGCATCATCCCAAGAAAGGAAGTTAAGTTAGTCACATACATTCGTAATTCATTAGATCTTTGGTTGATATTGCTATTGTTTCTAAGATGTATTTATTGGGGTTGTAGTANCACTCATTAAAAAATATGAAATGTGCACCATAACCTTTTTTATTTTTCAGTTAGTAGTATTATTTAGTGTGTGTGTTAGAGAGAGAAAGGAAAAGAGAGAGATGCAGAGTTGGTTTTCTACTTCTACCTTTATGTGTGTTCTAGAGGTCAAACTTAGGTGATCAGGCTTGAGCTACAAGTACCCATACTTACTAAGCCATCTCACTGGCCCTGTAACATTTTCTGAGGAAATAAACTTATTAAACCCTTTAGTTGGAATGTTCTGAGGGCTTTTTACTGACGAGAAACGCTTTCCTCTGAAAAGGTAAGGCATATTGTTTCTAAAGCAGAGGCATTGTGTTTTCATTTTGGCAAGTTGGTGCATACAGCCCATGAGTGTGCACACAAATATCTTGAGTGCAGATATCTATCTATCTATCTATCTATCTATCTATATATATATATATATATATATATATATCCCTGCTTGAGTTTAAGACACAAGTTGAGGGTAGAAATCATTTTAGAACTACACAGTCTAGGCTACTGACCTCTTAGGTTACTCTGATAGCTGTGCAGAAATGAAGACAGCGATGGGTGTGAATTGGTTTGCAGAGAATGCTGTTTTGTGCGTGATTATTACTCTTATGTAATGCAGACTTACTCTTTGTCATAAGTTTCAATGTCTCCTTCCAACATGAAGGGTCNCCAGAATAGAAAAGGTGCTTTTCCTCCGTGCCTATGAAATTGATGAGCTGGGCGAGACCAGCTCATATTTTAATGCCAGCAGTCACAGTGCCCTCACCCAGAGGACGGGGGGCATCAAAGTTGGTGGGAGCAAGGAGTATTTGCAGCTGTAATTGACAAATAATACCCCTCATAAATACTGCCAGTCTTTTCAATTAGTTTTCATCTAAAATTCGGGCTACAAAATGATGGCCTGTCAACTGACAATGAATGGCAAAAATTAATAAATTGTCTTCTAAATAGAATGGACACTTAAGAAAAATTGGGCAGCCAATTTAGCACAGCATGAAGCGAGGGGAACCTTTTGTACTGGAGCCGGGCACTAATGTTGTCTGGATCTTTATTAATGGCGCTCGGCGGCGGTTGACAGTTCTGTTGCTACTGGCAACTTTCTTCATTAAAATTAAAGCCAGCATCAAATTCCATTAGCCGTACTCTGGGCACCTTGCTTTTTTTTTTCCCCCATCCTTTAAATACATATATATTGTTTCTTTTATTAACTTTCTCCCCACCCATGGGAAGTTTTGAAAGAAGCAAAATAGGAGGAAATATTTGCTGAGACCCAAGAACAGATCTGTGGTTGGAGGAAAGGGTTATTCCCAGCCACATTGGACCCATGGCCTAAAATGTGCAAGGCCTTGTCTTTGTTCCCACCATGTCCAGAATGGAAGCATCTCGCCTCTACAAACTGGCTACTATTTTGGGTCTGCCAGCATTCAGGTAGGGAGGACTAATTGGCATCGGCTGTCTAGCTGCCTGTTTTTTTGGTTTCTTTTTTTTTTCCCCTGAGCTGTTTCTTTAAAAGTTCTGTCTTCCCCTGCCTTCCTGTTATTTCCACAGTTGACCGAACCCTGCACAATGGTGACTTGATTCTCAGAGCCACTTCCATTTGTCAAGAAGGAAAACCTTAGAGTTATTTTCCCAAAGGCATTGCTTTTATCTGCAGAACAAACTTCAACCTTTGAAGGAAAAAAAAATAGCAAGCTTGGCTGAATAAGTTCTGAACTATTGTCTGAGGAGCTGCCGCCCACCCTTCACAGCACTGCTCACGATTCAAAGGACTGATGCGATGCCATGTGATGCTCAGACCAGCACCTCTGTGGGTATCGAGGAACAGTGGCTTGGGTTCTAGGAAAGCCCAGTCCTTGCCTGATGCTATACCCTCCCCTAGCCAGGCACTTATATGCAGGTCTCCTGAGAAGGCACCAGGCTGGGCTCACCAACCCACAGTCAGCCCCTTACACACACACACCACCTACCTGCCTAGCTTAGGTCCTCAGTAGTGCTAAGCCAGCCCTTATATCTTCACCTTCATCTTCCTGCCCACCCCCCCACACACAGAAAGTAGCTTAAATACTCATTAAAACAATAAGCAAGCTAAGTGTTAAGCAACAGGAAAGAGCATTTATACCAGAAAGTACACACTTGGTCATTTAAAGTGTGGCTCACCTGAGCATCCTGTCAGTCAAGGTGAAAAGGAAAACATAACTGCAAGCTCCCTCAAAAAGTCATTCTCTGAGCACCACCTCTGTTTCCTTTTCAGTCGGCCCTGAATGAGTTGAAGTCATGAGTTGTAAGTAACTGTTTTATCAGGTGGGTTGTGCATTCAGTGTGCAGGCTGCCTTCCTGTAACCACATGCGTCTCTAACTACCTTCTTTTCTCTGAATCTTCCGGCCCCAGGTCACAGATAGACACTCTGGTAATAGCATCTAGGATAAATACCATTAAATCAAATGGGATCCAGCCAGGGAAGTAGCCTGCTCTTCTGTCCCCTCCTCAGCCAGCTATGACAAGGGACCCTTGCCTGAGATTCAGAGGGCTTCCTAAGGGACTGTGTTCTTGGCAGAGACCTGTGGCCCTGTGCACTCCTCTCCTGATAAAGATTTCTGACATTTTTAATGCCAAAGTGAAATCAGTCCAATAATTGCAGGGAGGCTGTGCTATGCAGTGGTCCTTTTTGAGCATTCTCAAATAAATTAGATGAAGAACAACACACCAAATAATGGTTCAATTAGTAAGTATGTTTGCAGAATCGGGATTTGCTGAGACTTGCTGCCGCAGTGTTGACATGCAATTACTTAACACTGTTGACAGGCCCACGGAGTGAGGAGGGCCAAGTATCTGCCCNTGCACAGCCAGGGAACCGCCGAGCTCCGCTCTTCCTCCACCCAGGAGCCCCTCCCANGCCCTCACAATATGTGAGCNGGGCAGGGGGACACTTGCTCCCTGATGACTGAATCCACTAATATGTTCCATCAAATGGGCCGTGAAATGCAGTCTCTACATAGAGCATGTACTAAGTGATTCTCACACGGAAACAATAAGGCCATTTTTAACTTGCTGACGCAAGATTTGCAGTTGTTCATCATCAGCCTGCCCTGATTAACAATCAGCTTCTCAAGAAAGGCCATTCCAGTCCATTTTTAAAAGTGTGATATGGCAGGGATTTGTTTGGTGTGACCCCACCCTCCATGACTGTGGGTGGGCATCTGAGGACATGAAGTCTAATCATATGTCCTCTTCCATGTGTATTTTGGATGGCTTCCGGCTCTCTAGTCCAGATGTGTCTCCATCAGTAAGGTGTTTTGGGTACCATGGTAGTTTGCTCCATCATCAGGAACCATGTTCCATGCCCGCAGCAATAGCACTTTGTTGTGTGACAGCCTCCAAGCTAGGACACTAAGAGTTTCCCTGGAACTCTTTCTTCAGAGGAGTGTGTCCTCTGGCAGTTGCCTGTCTTCCACAGAAAGTGAGTGCAGTCGAGGTCAGGGCACCCAAGTTGCTGTGCCTCTGTGTCCACCGGCAGCTGTAGGCGAAAGTTTGTCCGGTTTCCCGCCCGGCTCCCACGGCCCGCTTAGACCCAAATAAACACACAGAGGCTTATATCATTTTAAACTATGGCCCTGGCAGGCTTCTCACTAGCTAGCTCTTATATCTTAAATTAACCCATTTTATAAATCTATGTCGCCACGTGTTCCACATAGCTTTACCTGTGCGCAGTTACATGTTGCTTTTTGGGCGGCAGAATGGCGTCTGCCCCTGCTCTGCTTTCGGCTTCTCTTCCCCTAGTTCGAATGTCC
>LZPO01017292.1:12531-25056 GCA_001675575.1 Neotoma lepida | reverse complement strand
CCCCCCCCCCCCCCCCCGCGCGCGCCATGTCTGTGGTCCTGGTCCCTGGTCTTGTTATTCGCGTGACTGTACTAAATTGGATTCCCTGTCCATCATTATTAAAATGTGAAGTGTGTCGGTCACAAAGCATACATTTCGGGGCAGTTAGTTGAATAATTCTTTTCTTTATGATCCCAAATTACTGCTGAGCTCTGGAGAGGGGAGCAGTTTAGCCAATTGTTGCCATTTGAGCTGGATTTGTGGGTGATTAGCTCCTGGTCGAATCCAGTCCCAGCCTGCGCTTTGAAGCCTATGCTGTGTGATTTTCTCAGCGGTGAGGTAGGAATAGACGCGGCTAATGACAGGAAGGTCACGCGGGTGATCTGACCTGTGTGTGGTGCAGGTTTGGGTTTCGCAAATAGGGCATCCACAATAACCAGTGTGTCACTAACCCCGCCGTGCATAATCGGGGCTTTACAGGATGGTTGGAGATGCTGACAGCTCAATTAAAGTGTAACCCTTTGTACCCGACAACCTGGCAGAATGACAGAAATATTACTAACCAGAACAGGGAGGGGGGTCACCAGGGAGCCGGTTAAAGATCTAGAATAATCCCTGCATCCCCTCCCCCACCAGAGCCCTGTGCAGGGCAGGCTGGGGAAGAGGCCTCTGCTTGTGCAGTGTCAGGTCCTACTTTAAAGAGGGAGGGAAGGGAGCACAGTTTTGGAGGCATCCCTGCTGTTTCTATGGAAACACTCTAAACTAGATGGAAAGTTGAACTGATTTAGAAGGGGTGGAGCTTATGTCAGCTAGCCATCATCCACCAAAAGGTACACCTGAGCACCTTGTAAGTGATCTTCCAGAAGTTTTCCTCTCGGGGGATGTGGAAATACCAGGTAATTGGGATTGCTTTCCTGCACACAGCTGATGGTTTCTGTTATTGATTGACTTGGGCCGGTTAAGAGCAGTTACACTTTGGAAGACAAGCTGTCTTGATCCATGGTGAATTGGTAATCTTGGCGTTTCTCCCTGCACCCTGTGAGGTGCCGGTCAGTGTCTGACCCCACACCCTGTGAGGTACTGGAATGAGAGTCAGGAAGCAGAGCCAATCCACAAGGAGACATACTTTGTGTCTTGTAGAGTGGGCTGGCATTAAAGGCCTGAGACACACCATCAAGTGTGGCTCCTCATGGGAGGGAGACCAAAGATAGAGAATGCAGCCTGCATGTTGTGTGTGGTGAGAGACGTGTGTCACCTCCCATGTCTAGTGTTGACTGTGTCTTCTGTCCTGGAACACTGCACAGCCTATCCATAAACCCGTGTGCTGATTGTTTGAAGCCAACATGTAGAGGTCCCTCAGGCTTAGGCTTAAACAAATTTTCCTCACTGTTCTGGAGGTCAGGTGTCAAGATACAGGAAATGGTTTCTCCTGAGGCATCTTCCTTGGTCTGTAAATGGACATCTTCATGTCCCACTTCCTTCTTCTCATAAGGACATTTGTGGTATTCATTAGAGCCCCTCCCCAACATGGTGGCCTTACTTTGATGTAATTGCATCTGCAGAGGTCCTGTCAGCATTTAGATTATGGGGAGCTGAGGGTTAGGACCCCACATCTGGACTGGGAGGTGGGCACAGCTAAACCCATGGCTGCTGCTGCTAAGAGGGTGTCTCCACTTGTTTAAGCAGAAACTCTGAAGTCCAGAGCCTGTGACCCTGCAGCTCCATGTAGAAGCCAAGGAACAGATAGGATGCTAGGAGTAGGGAAGGAAGCAAGAAGAGAAAGGGTGGAGTTTTACAATTTTGAGCAAGATAGCTGCCTGGTCTCTTTCCGTCTTTTTCTTTTTTGTGGCAGGTCTCAACCAGCCTTGTCTGGAAAGGAGCAGGAGGGAGGGAGGCACCACAGCTTGTGGGGCTGTGCTGGTTCAGTGTTTGTTAATTGGGCACAAACTTAGACATTTCTTGGGAAAGGGAACTTGGACTGAGAAAATGCTTCCTAGGCTGGAGAGATTGCTCACAACCAAAGATATAAGAAGAAATGCTTCCTTCAGGTTGGCATGTAGGTAAGTCTGTGGGACAGTTTGTTTGTTTTTTTTTTTTAATTAATGTTTAATGTAGAAGGTCCCAGCCCACAGTGTGCAGTACCATCCCTGGTCATGTTCTCCTGAGGTTGTTTAAGAGAGCAAGCTGAGTAAGCCAGTCAGCAGCATTCCTCCGTTGTCTCTGCTTCAGTTCCTGCCACTAGTTTCTGCCAGCTTCATGCTTGAGTTTCTGCCCTGACTTCCCTTAATGATGGACTGTAACCCATAAGCTAAAGTAAATCCTTTTCTTTCCAGAGCTGGTTTTGGTTAAGAGTTTTATCACAACAAACTAAGACAAGTATCAATCCTGAATTGCTTCTCTCTTCTGTACAGGATATAGGGAGTTGGACTGTGTTCTGATAAAACTTTATTTACAAGCAGAGTCGAAAGGTCAGATTAGGCCCACTGGCTGGCGTGTCCCAGCCATGGGACATATCCTATAGAATGTTAGCCTCAGTACTCTTTTCGAAAGTGTGTTTGTTGGGAGAAACTGTTAAGATGGCTACATATGGGGCCTGGAGAGATGGCTAAGTGGTTAAGAGCACTTACTGCTCTTACCGAGGACCCAAGTTCAATTCCCCACCCCCACATGGCAGCTTATAACGATGAGTCCAGTTCTAGGGGGATCCAGAGCCCTCTTCTGACTTCTGGAGGTACCAGGCACACACACCATACACATACATAGATGCAAGCAAAACACTCATGCGAAGAGTTAATTTTTTNAAATTAACTATATTCGAGACTTAGGATCACATATGACAAGAGACTGCAGTGATGGGCACTACTGTTCTCTGCTCTACCAAAGATAGTCTTAAACAAAATACAGGCGCCTGCCTGGGACCCTGATGGGTTTTAGTTGGGGATCATTACAATCACAGTTTCTGATGCATCAGTAACTGAAGTGCAGCAATTAGTCAACCCTGGCCATTTCTGAGTAAGACAAGAGGGGTAATTTGAGGTGTTACAGAGCCCTTAAATTTCTTACTATGCAAACAGATAAAGGCTATGAAAGCCTTACAGTTGATCTGCGTCAGGATGTAAGTACTCAGTGGTGCTCAGGATCAGCACTGACTCCAGCTGTGCCAGAGTGATTGACCGGCAGGAGGGATGCCTCTGCCCCCTCAACCCACCACAGAGATGCAGCACCTTCCTTTTCTATGCCTTGAGGTCCAGGCCTCTCCTTGGAAACTTACATACTGTCACCTGCATGAGGCAGCCTTACACATTGAGAAGATGGAATAGGGTGGACCCATTTCTGTTCTGGATGCAGGGGACGATTTAGACATGTTACACGTGGTGGTGCTCAACACAGCCCCTGTGCCAGCCAGGTTTCTAGCAGTGGAATTCCATTTACCCACCACTTTTCTTAATTTTTTACAGCGAGTTGTAACATACATCCTATGGTTTGTATAAGTGTTCCAAAAGTCCCATATTTGGAAGGCTTGGTCACCAGCCTGTGGCATTGTAAGGAGGTGGTGGAACCATGAAAACATGGAGTAGGTTAGGTCATTGGATATATGTCCTGAAGGAAGATAACTAGTCATCCACCCCTTCCTTTCTGGTCCTTTGCTTCCTGGACACTGTGAGGTGAACAGGCCACTGTGAACTCTCATTGTGTTGGTCTGTACTGCCACAGGTCCCAAGCAACGGAGCCAAAAGACCCTGGAATGAAACTCCTACAACCAGAAGCTAAAGTAAACATTCCTCATGAACTGATCCTCTTAGGGATCACGTGCCATGGTGACATCAAGCTGACTGACAATGTTTGGGGGAAATCTTAATTAGAATAAAAGCATCTATTGTAAATTCAGCAGTTTAGTGATTGGCAGGCAGATCTTGGGGATGTCAGTTGAGGAAGCTCACTTTTCTCTGAGACGGTGAAGGAAATGAGAGGAGCCTTTAGCTCCTGTGATGAGAGTCTTCTCAAGCAGTTCAGACATGACACACGATTGCTTTAGAACCACACAGAACACAGACCGCACTCTTTGTTTGTTTGGGTTTCGATTTCTTTCTAAGAGTTGTTTTCATTGTGTGCCCCAGGGACTCACATGTCCCCTTGACCCTCACTCAGTCTAGCCTTCTGAGCAGCTGGGTCTGTAGTAAGCACATCCCATAAACCTCCTTTGTTTTTGGATAAGTAGAAACCTGCATTTCTGGCAAACTGTTACCTTTTACACTTGATTAGGGGATAAAGTGCCCTCTCAGATACAGAGTGGCTCATTTTCTGTCCCTGTTAAATCTCACGTGTGTGCTTTTCTTAAACCAGATACACGCATAGCCCAGGTGTGTGTCTTACCAGGTCGGGGTGTGTTGCCAGGATGGAGGGGACCTGGGCTGGTCAAGCTGGCTGATCATCCCATCTTTATACGGGTGGCCATGTCTCAACTGGTGCTCCACTGCCACAGTGGAGCTTCACTGTCAACTGTTCCCTGTTTGTCACGACAGTCCTTCTCTGAACAGGGACCAGCACCATTCAGCCCCTGAGACTCAAAGACTGATTTGCCTGGGAAAGACCCCCGGACTCTAATGCAGTCAATAAATCTTTGTTGGTAAATAATTGCTATCGAGCAGAGTTTTAATATAAATTTATGAGTGGTGTTTTATCACAGCTTGGGGCTGCAGCAAGCAGTGAGTGATGGATTTCAGATCGCACTTACATTCATTACATTAACTTAGTAAGTTATTTAAAGCTTGTACACTTAACATTGCTTTTGGCTTTCAGTGACCTCTTGGGACTAGAAGCGTACACATGGCGAATAAAGAGATTGCAGCATGGCAGACAGTCCTGCTTTTTGCTCCTGTGCCACAGAGGATACCTGAGCAAAGAGCAAGACCTCCCTTCCTGGGATCTGATGTTTTGGTTATAGATCGTTTTAATCACAGACTTTGTGATGCATCAGTGAATCAGGTGTAGCAATTAGACCAACATTGGCCACTTCCAAGGAATAATACAAGCTGTCACAAAGCCCTTAAATTTCTTAAACAAGCATAGAGGCTGTAGGAGCCTTACAGTTGGTCTAGTGGGGAAGTGGTTCCCAGGGAGGCAACAAAGCCTCTGGGCCACGGGCAGAAACCCAGATGCCTGGTTCTGTCACTGCCTGGTGTTTTGGCTATCTGGTACTAGGTAACTGAACCAAATCCTGGTGGTTTAAAACAACAGTGGCTTGTTATGTATTGGTATTCTTAGGGTCTTGGGGAAGCGGCTTTTCTATGCACCACAGGCACATCTGGGNCTGGAGCACCAAAGTTCTTCCCTCATATGTACAGAGTGTCAGCAAAGGAGGGGGCAGAGGTCAGTAAGAAGGCAATGACAGTCATCCTATAGGAACCTAGTCCTCCTCTCAGGCAGAGTCTCAGGGCCTCACCTTCCTACTGCCTGTAGCGGGACAGGCTTGGCATCCCATGGGGCATAAAAGCCAGAGTTACCCGGCTCTTTCAAGCTGAGAGTGGAACTAACACAGATGATCCCCACCACATTCCACTAGGTAAATTGAACCACAGGTCATATGGGGTATGAGCACCACCAGGACTGGGGTTTTGTAGGGCTCCTTTGAAGTCTTCTGGCTTCAGCCCACACTCCCACAGCCTATCCCAGGATCCCCAAAGTCTCAGGTCTTTGGGGTTTCAGATTGGAAGTTCATGATGTGGTCCTCTATACAGGCACACCTGAGTGAAGTCCTTGGACCAGTCCTTCACTGTCTAAGGCAGGGATTCAGAAGATGAGCTGTATTACACTCATATATCACCCGTGTGATGTAGCAGTAGCCCAGTGACAGAATTGCAGCACATCCCTACATTCTAAAGGGGTGGAGAGGAACAAGAGACACATGGCTACAACTGGCCCACCGGTGTTCTGAAGGTTCAGCCAGGTACCTGTTCGTAATATACCCTGCCCTGGGTACAGGGAGTCCTGTGTTCTTCTTTCTTCTCTCTTCCTCAAGAAGTGTTCTGTATTTGTTACTATGTGGCCATCTCACCCTGCCTTCTTCCTCCTATACCTAGGAGTAGTGACACCAGGCTTCATTTTGAATGTTCTAGCATTTTACTTCAAGATTATACAATTTTTTTTTAAGTTCTTGTTAGCCTTCATTGTATGGAGGTATAGGCCATTCCAAGGTGCAGAAACCATGTCTAGCCCCGGGTCTACACAAAAGGCAACTGACTGGCTAGTGACATATTTCTTAAGTTCTCAAGAAAGGGTCAGACTGCCACATCTTACATAAGACCCTCATTCCTTCCCAGGTCTCACCTACCGTCTTTGCCTGCATTTGATCCAAGCTCTGAGGCTGGACTTCCTCCAAAGGTTTCCGCGGATAGGAGGAGCAGGCACTAAGGAATTATTTTTTGATGGGCACATTGGTGTTTGCACTTGGGAATATCTTTTCTACTTCTGCACGGAAACTCACTTGGCCCCTTTCTTCTCCCCATAGTTGGGGCCCACAGTGCTTTCGGCATTCAGTGTGGAAATCTTACTGCCGTGTTCACAAGTTCATGATGGAATTGTACATGGCATTTAGTCTGTGGGTTTGCTGAAGGTTCTGCTGGCCTGTGGCCTGGCCCCCCTTGCCCAGCCTCAGGCAATGCTGCATCCTTCTCCTCAGAACTCCACTAACATTCCTGAGTCCTGCTGGCTTCCCAGCTGACTGGGTCCACACCAGTGCCATGAGGTATTTGTTTTCCAAACACAGTGGTATGGAATGCCAATTTGCATTATCCACCCTGGAAGGGACTGATCTGAGAGAATAGTCATTTTGTCATTTCTTGTGGCATCATGGTTGAGGACAAAGCAGAGTCACACAGAGCTCAACAGTGCTAGAGCTGCCCTGTCTTTTTTTTTTTTTTTTAGCGTGTGTATGCACGTGCGCACGCGTGCACACACATGTGTATGTGGGCATGTGCATGTAAGTTTAAGGGCTGACAAAAGCCAGAAGGAGGAGGTCAGATCCCCCAGAACTGGAATTACAGACAACTGTGAGTCATCCCATGTGGGTGCTGGGAACTAAACTTGAGTTCTCTGGAAGATGTGCAATTGCTCTTAACTATTGAGCCCTCTCTCCAGCCTCCTCACTGGCTTCAATAACAAGTGTTAAATCTCCATGGACAGTGTCAGTTTGTTGGGTGCTGTGGGTTGAAGCGAGTCTTGGGCAGCACAGAGTCAGTGTGAGATGATGGACTTACACAATGAACAAATGCTCACTAGCTTCCTGCAGGNTAATGGTTGCAGGTTCTGGTTTTCTGTAGACTAACGATTGCACACGCAGNGAACACACTTGTCTTTTGAGTACTATTGTCCTGAAACTTAAAACATCCAAATAAATGCTTCAGCCTCTGAGAGGGAAATGAAGCATTCACAAATGAATGGCTGTGCTGGTCGGCAAGGACTGTCTAAAGCAGGGTTGTCTTCACGTGTACCAGATTGGCATCTGAAAGATGGACGAAGGATGCATCTTGACATTCTGCCGTGCAGTTTTGCCCTAGGTTACAGCCACTCAAAGAGACTTAGAATCATAAGGGCCATTTGCACGCGCTGACGGGAGCCGCCCGCCTGTGTCTAGACAGCCAGGAGCCTTCCGGCCTCTGTCATCTCCTGGCTGTGGGGACTGTGGCTTTGTGTCCTCTGAAAATTTAAAATGAACTGTTTATTTGGCTTGCCTCTTTCTTGGATGTTAGAGATGGGTGAGAGTTCAGGCTGGCAGAGCATGGAGCTGTCTGCCTCACCACAGGCGCGTCCATCCTGGGCCTCCCTGACCACTCCATGTCATAGTAGAGCCCGGAGGAGCCCCGGTGGAGACTGTGCACCGTACCCTCCTGGTACACATAGAGCTCTGTGGTTTAACTTGTGGTTGTTGAGGTTGTGGAACAGTGGTTGTCACTCTGTACTTGAGAAAAGAAAAAGGAGACATGTTTTAATCACGTGACAGCCAGGTGCCCTCACTTGGGGCCCATTGGTGACTCTACTTATGCCCCATCAAATGAACATGGCCTTATAATGTGGAGACAGGTTAGGGGAGCAGCCGTCGTTGACATAAGCCCAAAAGGTATACTAGGGCTTGTTGAAAACTGGAGCTTTCAGGGGAATCCTGGACTAGGCGTGCATTTTGGTCCTGAGGTGGAAGGAGCCGTACCGTGTCTTCCTCCAGTCTCTGTATGTAGCTGCTAAGAAGGAGATCACTCTTTTAAGGCTGTTTTGTAATTTGGGCCACTTCTGGCCTCAGTGTACCATGACCTTGCCCTGCTTCTGTGTCTGCAAGCTGGAAAATGCTCACTGTACACATTTCACATTTTAGAATTCCCAGGCCAGGTGACACTCAAAGCACAAATGGCATGTATTTGTGATGCCTTTGAGTGCCAGCCCTGTGTGGGCCAGGATGTGGCCACAGGGGTGCCTCTGGATGNCCAGTCACATACTGGTTGTCAGGCTGAGGCCTTGTCCAGGGCTCTGTGTTCTGCAGACCTGTTCTATCCAAGGAAGTTGCTGCTGTGTGTTGGACTGTGACTCAGTGTGTTGTCTGCATTTCTCTCGGGCAGCCTGTAACTCAGTATTGAATCACCCGGTCTCTCAGCACTCCTGGGTTGTGTTATCTCACAGGTCCATCCACGTTTGCTTCCAGGCTCTAAGAACCCAATATCTGGTGCAGCCAGGACTCTTGCCTGGAAATCGCAGACAGACAGCCCTTCTGTAGTCATCCTGCAGACAGGGCAAACTGTTCTGTGTTCCGTGCAAAAATCTTCTGAGCTGTTGCTGGTATTTTCGGCGACGGAGCTTTCTGAGGCAAGTTCAGTGCTGCTTCTTGTGCTGAGGAGACATCTGGACACAGCAGGGCTGCCTACCCTCCGGGATCTCTGCCGCATCCCCACGGTAGTAGCATGTGATATGCTGTGTCCTAGCCGCAGACTCTCAGCAAGTCTGACTGTCTAGCTTCTTCAGCCCTGTCCACCCTGTTCCTGAGTTTGCTTGTAGGTTGAGATTCACTCCTACCTAACTCATCTATTTTCCCCCTGCCTGGGAAATGTTCATAGTCATGGATGCTTCCTGCCTGCCCTCAGGGTAGCCCACAGAGCCCCATCCTCTGCAGCCGAGAGTGATGGCCATACTTTTTCTCACTTTGAACACATGATGGGTTATTGGGGGGGCGGTTGGTTCTTTGTTGTTGTTGTTGTTGTTGTTTTATTTTGGTTTTGAGACAATCTCACTATTTAGCTCTGATTGTCATAGAACTGGCTATGTAAACCAGGCTGGCCTCGAACTCATAGACATCTGGCTGCCTCTCCCACCCTGGTGTTGGGATTAGAGGTCACAGTGCCCAGCTTGAATACATTGTATTTTGTAGAAATTTGAGAGTCAGACAGGGTTCCCCAGGCCAACCTGAAAAGGAAGCCCCACCTAGTCCTGTCGCTTGGCTAAGCTGGAATTTCTTGGTAGCTGAAGAACATCTCTGTAAACTGTGGAGTGCTGTGAAATTGGTGCCTTACCTGCAATATGTAATCTGATGTTGCTCTGGAGGGAACTCCTGTTACAGGTGCCCACTGAGAACGCTAGGTGCCAGCCCTTATATTTGTGCTTCAGATGGGGGAACCAGTGGTCCTAGGCGGTGACTGAGACACTCAAGAGTTTCTGCTGTTGAGATCAGGTTGTTCACTGTAGCTGAGAATACAGAATTCAAAGCCCAGTGTAAGGGCAAGGATAGGAGGCCTGCCGCTTCACTGTAGTTATACATGTCTTTGCCTGTGTTCCTGGTTCTGCTACCTCTGGCCTGTGGTTGGTGGTGAGCAAGAGAGTCAGTGCTCAGGGAGGCCAGGTGTCGGGCCAGTGCTTAGGCCACAGAAGGAGACCTTCAAGGTAAACAGGAAGATGAGGGGCTCTCAGTCCCTCTTATAACCTTGAAGGGCAGAGGTGGAAGGGTACATAATTTTAAGTCCATGGGGTCAAGTCAGGCACACTGAAAGAGGTAACCCTTGGACAGTTCATTGTTCTTCAGGCCCACCTACTCTTACAGTGTTGAGCTATTACAACTGAGTAAGCCGACAGTGTCCTCTAAGGAGCAATGGAATTTATTCATGATTGTCAGCATTCATGTTTTCCTTCCTGGTAATACTATTTTCATAGCATCAAAATAGATTAGCCTGGAACCAGCAAGATGGCTAAGCATGTAGACTCTAGCTGCCAAGATTGATGATCCAAGTTCAATCCCTGGGTCCCACATGGTGAAAGGAGAGGACTGATTCTTGCAAATTGTTTTCTGACTCTTCAGACACACGGACACGTTCACACACACACATATGCACATCCTCTGACCCTTCATACACACACACACACACACACACTCACACACACACACACACACACACTCACACATTCACACACTGTGGCATATATATACACATAAATAAATAAATGAATGTTAAACATAAGTCTTTTTAAAAAATAGATCACTTTTTTTGCTCCCCAGGTAATTGTGAGGGCCTCTCCACGTACCTCCAGTCTGGCCAGTTTCTCCTCTTTTCCTCTGTAGCCTTCACTAGTGGAAGGATAATTAGGAGTGTAGAGCTGGCTCATGAAAGTGCCCATGAGCCTCCCAAAGGAGTCATGTTAGCCATCTGCAGGCGCTTGCCTGAGCAGGAAGGGACATGGCCCTCTGAAGCCTGCAGCAGCCCTAATCTTCTACTGACATTGCAATGACCCTCAGCCCTCAGTATTGTTGAAATTCCATCTGAAGTGGATGATGGGAAAATGTGAGCCCACTGGAGAACTTGGGTGTGGCTTTGTATTGCTGGGTTAAGAATGGGAGCTGTCTATGGGGAGAGAATGTGAGGGCTTAAAGGATGTTGGTTTATTATTGTGTCCGTGGGGGTGACTCATTTTGCCTGTTTATTTGTACCACTCAGGGGAGCTTCTGTTGCTTTGGTGTGCAGCATAAACATTTTCCTGTGTCAGTTTTTGCCACATGCTTTCTTTACATGATAAAATCTTGAAGAGCAGTGGCCTTCCTAAGGTTCCTTTGTGGGTTGGTTGGATCTCCCAGTAACAGGTACTAATGGACCAGATCTCCTCGCTGGGATTTGAAGCTTGTTTATAATCTGAATAAACACAGCTGTATTCTCACAGTGTTGATTGACATGTGAGCTCCTTCCTGTCACTTTTGCAGACTGTCCCCATTTTCTCCCACATGGAGATCCCTGGAGAAGAGCAGGATCAGGAAGGCAGGGGTGGGAGGTTGCATCTGTGTCCCCAAGGGGTCAAGGTGTATTTGAGAATCTGTAACTTCCTGCTTCCTAAGTCTGGCTGAATTAGCTTGTGTTAGCTGCATGCCTTCTCAGCCATTTTTATAATCCAGGAAGTTTATTGATGGACCTTTTATTGATGGACCAGAGGTTTCCTCACTGCACATGGACAGAGTTAGAATACACAGGAGTGGGCAAACCTGGCAGAAAAGCTGCAACTTGAGAAGGAGGGGGATCCCAAGGCTGGAGTGTTGGCCTGACCCCCACTCAGGAGTGTCCATCCATTGTCCTCACCTAGGAAAGAAAGCCTGGGAACAGATGCAAGGTTTGCTGGGACTTGGCACTTAGACCAGAAGCACATCCACAGCAGCCATCCAGGGAAGGCAAGACCACATANGACTTCCAAAATAAGTTAGTTTCCAATTCTGAAAGCTTTCCCAGAGACCCTAATGGGACTTCGTTAAAAATCNATTNAGGTGAATTACAGCTCACCCACNCAATGTTGTTACTAAAGTTTGCAAATGGACTTTCAGTTTGAATAAATTAAAATCCTGTAAAGAAATTATAACATGAAATCATCGTGTTTATGAAATTAAGGTGAGAAGATCATTGATCTTGGGGGGTCTGTTTTTAATATGTTACTCCTGGTGCTGGGGCCGGGGCCGGGGCCAGGGCTGGGGCTCATTGGTAGGGTACTTTCCTCGAATGTGCAATGGTTTCAATTCCCAGTGCCACAGAAACCAACAAGCAAAAAATAAAAATATCTTTCCATTAGGCATCTCCCACTTGCTATGACTCAGTTCTGTGGGGAGTTTGACGGGACAGCCAGGAAGGATGTCCACTGCAGCTGTTGGGCAGCGGTAGACCTTCAGAGTCTATACCAAAGTTCAACTCTCAGATTTCCTATCACNTTGAGTACGAAAGAGCAGAAAAACCCGAATTAAATATAAAAACAAGGATAATCCCTCTAAAAATGCAAACCCCAAGGAAAGTTTCTATTTGTCTGCGTTCCTTTGTGTCTGCTAGCCCTTTTCTCCACTTCCACGGGACCTAACGTCTGGATCCTCCTCCCCCACAGGGCATGCTGCTGAAGCGAAGTGGCAAGTCACTAAACAAAGAGTGGAAAAAGAAGTATGTCACCCTGTGCGACAATGGCGTGCTGACCTACCACCCCAGCTTACACGTGAGTACAGCTCTGAGGAGCAGTTAGCATGCCCAGGGACCTGAGCACAGGGCAGAGGCCGTG
>LZPO01017291.1:1118098-1145574 GCA_001675575.1 Neotoma lepida | reverse complement strand
CATCACTTCCTGTCTTGTCTGCATGGATCTTCAGAACTCTAAGGTTGATACTGGGATTAAAGGCGTGTGCTAACTTGCATGGTTATTGTTTACTACTGGTGGTTGGCGGCTCCATTTTTTCTCTGACCCTCAGATAAATTTTATTAGGAAACACAGATAAATTATTACCACGGAGAATGGGGAGGGAAGGATGAGAGAAGAGGGATGGTGCAGTGGGAACACTGAGGAAGGATAGGGAACGTGGAGAAGGGAGATTGGGACAGAGACTGTTAGAATCTGCAGAGCCTGAATCTAATTGATCAAGGGTAGAGGATAGAGTCCCAAAGTTTTGTTTACTTGTGTGTTTGGCTATGCTGGAGATGGAACCCAGGGCTTTGCATGTGTTGGCTAAATGCTACTACTGCCCCAGCCTTAGACTCCAGAATTTGGTCCTGAGGTTGGAAAGCTGTTTGGGGCAGGAGGATGAGGGATGGAAAAGAGTCAGATGACCTTGAACTGAGCAGGGCCTGTGCCTACAGGGGTGTGCAGAAAGCAGTAGGTGCTCAGAGAACCAGCTAAGACCTGACACTCTGACTTTAAAATCTCCCATGCATAGCAATAAGAGCATCCAGGTAAGTATGTGCAACTCAGAGCAGTCGATTAGTTAACTTCCCCCTGCTGTGCACAAATACCTAGAGCGACACAANGAATGTTTTCACACACAGGTCAAGGATGCAGTTCATCACGAAGGGGAAGGCATTGCAGTGGGAGTGTGGATTTGGTTGGCCACCACGCTTCCATGGTCAAGCAGCAGAACTCAGGGAGGAAGTGGGCCTTTCTCTAAGTCCTCAAGGCCCTCCTCCAATGACTCACTTCCTCCATCAGAACTTCACTTACTTCCGAAGAAGGGCCACCCACTGGGGACCAAGTGTCTGAATACAATAATCTATGGTTGTTTCATTTCAAATGTTACAGCAATAGCCTTCTGGATTCGCTCCAAAGCATGCGGGGAAGATGATACTAGGAGTGGTTGAGACTTAAGTAATGGAAAAATCCATTTCAAAGATTAGGAAACCACATCCCCATAGAACAAAAAGCTGGAGATGGGATGGGGTTGGTGTGCCTCCAACATCCCAGTGCTTCTGTGTGATGCCTTGGTTTCTTGTGTCCCAAGGCATAAAGCTGCCAACTTGCTTCCTTTTTCCAAGATGTCTACCCCACAATGGCAGCTTGGTTTTATTTACCTTTTTGTTATCCATTTTTCTTCTATTCCTCCCCCTTCAGAGTGAATTGCATTGTTTTTTTCAGTATGTCATTTATTTCCCATGTCAAGGTCTAGTTAAATCCCTTCTGAGCTATGTTTCAGTACCAAACAGCTGCTAAACTGTTTATCTTTAAGATGGTAGATTTTGCCTTCACAAACAAGGTAAGAACCTTAATTCTATTTTTATTTGTTTATTCAGTGTGTGTGTGTGTGTGTGTGTGTGTGTGTGTGTGTGTGTATGTGCATGTCACCACATACAATGGAGGTCAGACAACAACCTGAGTGAGTTAATTCTCTCCTACCACATTGGATCTGAGGATGGTCCATTAGCAGCAAGCACCCTTACCCACTGAGCCATCTTGCCAGACTAAGACTAAGGCAAGAATTTTAAGCCAGCCAATTTTCTTGCTATTTCTGCGATGCTATTTGTGGATTTACTTTGCCATATTTTACACTCATATGGTCCAACCCCCTCTCCCCAAATAAAATGTCTATTGTTTTAAAGAGTCGGTGGCCTTTTAAATGTAATTAAACACATTTAACTAAGCAGAGGCAAGCACTCAGAATGTACCCGCTCTTGTCTGTTCTGTGCCTTTCTTCCTTTGGTTCCGGATCCTACCTATTTTTTTTTCCGTATCTTTTCTGAGCCCGAGAACACGTTCTTAGCAATTCCTCTAATGTAAGTCTGTGGGTACTAAATTATCTCAGCTTTTGTCTCCACAGAAAAAGAAGGCCTGATCTTAAGTGTGCCTCCGTATCCGAGGCCTGCTGTCTCTAAATGCATAATTCTGGATTGGCGGGCTTTTGTGCTTCTCGCCCACTTTAAAGANGTCATTATGTTATCTTCTGGGCTTCTACCGTGAGAAATCAACCTCAATTCACATCCATCTTCTGCATTCAGAGCGTCTTTTTGTCTCTCTTGGGATTAAAGACTCCATCTTTATCTCATAGGCTCATCAGCTTGAATTTTATGGATGTGAGTATGGTTTTTCTCTATATTTACTGAGCTTCTCAAATCTGTGGGTTAACGACTCTTCCCCAGTGGTGGGAAGTTCTCTGGCACTCTCTCTTCTGTGATTTCTTCTGTCCCATTTTCTCTTTCCTCCTTGGCTTAAACCCACACGTTTTAGACCATTTGATCCTATCCACAGATGTGAGCATTCCTTTACCGCCTCATAGATCTCTCTGAATTTCAGTTTAGATCATTTCTATAAGTCTGTCTTCAGTGTTTTTGAAGTATGGCTGAGTTGAGTCCAGTCTCTCTTAAGCTAGGTAATGAATTCTTTGCTCAGACTGTGCTTTAAATATATAACATTTCCATTTACCTTTTTAACAGCCTTTACGTTGCTGAGGAGAATTCCTATCTCTTAGCTCTTGGAACTGTTTATTTTTGCAAACTTTTATTTTTGAAACCAGTTCCAATTTACATAAGAGTTACTGAAAAGGACACAGGTTCTTGTTTACTGATTGTGACCAAGACCATTCACTCAAAATCAGTAGCCATGGCCTTTACTCTGGATGGGTTTGTCCCCTCAAGATTCATCTACTGAGGTTCTGAGCCTGAAGTTGATGGTATCAGAAGGTAAGTCCTTTGGTAGGTGAAACGATCATAAGGGCAAAGCCTTAGTTAATAGGATCAATGCCCTGATAAGAGACTCTGAGGGTCAGAGAAATAGCCTGATGCTTAGGAGCACATACTGTTCTTATAGAGAACCTAAGTTCAGTTCCCAGAGCCCACATGGTGGCCCACAACCCTCTGTAACTCCAGCTCCAGGAGATCTGAAACCCTCTTCTGGATTCCATGAGCATTGCACTCATGTGTACATACCCACACACAGACCACACACATACACACACACACACACACACACACACACACACACACACACACACACACTTAAAAATTAAAGAGAGAGACAGAGGGAGAGAAAGAGAGGGGAAGAGAGACAGAGAAAGAGAGGAAGAGAGAGAGAAAGATCCCCTACTCTTTCTTGCATGAGANTGCAGTGAGATGCCATCTATGAACCAGGAATTGGCCTTCTGGACACTCAGTCAGCCAGTAGTCTCCTCCTGAACTGCAAGCTATAGAGTTCACTATTGAGGAAGTACCCTGGTTTGAGCAGACTAACACACAATCTAGCCCTTCATAGGAAGACAGCAGCCCTTCCCATCCTTGAAATCTTACATTGTGAAATATTTGATGCATTTATCAAAAGTAACAAATTAAAATTGAACAAGCTAGCAATATGTTATTGAGCTATAATCATCCTATGAATTTTACCAATTTTCCCACTAACNTCTTTTTTTCTGGTCCAACAGGATGTGCCATGCTTACAGCTTCCGCAGCCTTCCCAAACAACATCATCACCTAGGGATTGAGTAGTCAAACACATTGATGCAGTTTTGAGAACAANGGAGACTTTCTAGGCTCAGATGTGCTTGACCCAGGATATTAGGGTACCAGAAACTCAACAGTCACCAAAAGTCCATCCAAGACAGTGGCACCCAAGATCATTGTCCACACTAATGAAGGGACATCAAGGGAAAGTAAGAAATTTGGGGAAAGTGAGAGAAACTCCTGAAAACGGTTGGGGATTCCCAAGAGAGGAAAACCCTTGAACTGTTTTGTCTGTAGTTGGGCAGCAACTACACAGAAACTGAGGTCATCTCCACTGATACTGCCACAGATCAAGACAATGGACAGCCTACATGCTCTGTGCCTGCTCCCCTGGCCCAACAGAAAGATGACCATGTGATGTTCATGCTCTACCCATATGGTTGAGGTGGAAGCCTTGCCCTGTCCACCTTGGCTTGGGCTTGGCTAGCTGTTGACCTTGACTGTCTGTTAGCTGTCAGCTGCTGACCTGGCAGGGGTCTGGCTGCCAGACTATGTTTGTATGTATGCATGACAAGCTTGTCACTTACCATGGTAGAGAGCCTTCTCTATCACAGCCACCAAGATGTAACTTAGTCGTTCTTTGTTACCTCAAATATAGCTCCTTAACTATGAGTGTTCTGGGGTCATCTGGGGTAGTCTGAGGGTGGTGTGGAGTGGTCTGGGGTGGTCTGGGGTGGTCTAGGGTGGTCACCTTGCCGAATCAGGTAGAAGCTGCTTCTTAGGAGCCATCCTGACCTAAAATTTATTCTGTCACATTTTACTGCATCAGAAACAAGAATAAATGAAAAGATGTCTGTACTTTTTGTGAGTAGGACAGTGGCCTACCCACACCAACCTTGCTTCCCAGAGCCCCTGTTTTCCCCTCACGTTGTGTAGGAGATTGAACATAAGCTCTGTTTTCAAGATTAAAATGCCTTGAGATCAGCTGTAAAGAACAAGAAAAACTAGAGTCTGAAAATGCCTGCCTGTCTGGCTACCCACAACCAAAGCAGGCATTTAATACAGAAAATTATTAACAGCAAGCTCACCTAATGACCTACAGATGTGACAAGAAAGTGAGCCAAAAAGGTTTAAAATAAGCAGGACATAAAATGTAGAAATGAATCTATATATGGTTTTTGTTGAGAAATAGAGAAATATAAGTGATGGATGANTCATGAGACTGTACCCCTTGATTGCTCTGCCAGTTAAATTTCCAGGTCTGGCTGGTCTGTGGCTGCTCCTTCCCTGTGNNACACAGTCAGATTTCATCTCTCTGNCCCCATCACTATTCTAAGATGCCCCAACCAAGCCACCACCTGTGGCGGTATTTTATCTATGTCCCCCAATAAAATTTATCTGAGGATCAGAGGAACAAGGTCAGCTGCTAGCCTTGCAATGTTAGCACACATCCTTAATCCTATCACCTAGCAGGCAGGGTCTGTCTGGATCTCTGTGAGTTCCAGGTCACACTAGGAACAGAGTCAAGCGTGGAGACACAGGCTTTAATCCCAGCATCAATCATAGAATTCTGGAGGTCTATACAGACAGACAGGAAGTGATGTAGCTAGGCTGAGAGAGCCAATGGGAAAACAGAACAGAAAGAAATATAGGCGTGGAGATATAGGAAGTCACACTCTCTCTTTCGGAAGCAGCAGCTTGTGAGGTGAGGCTGGTAGCTGTTCCTAATTCCTCTGATCTCTGTCAGACTTTCACCCCTATCTCTGGCTCTGTGTTTTATTTAACAAGACTATTTAGAAATTTGTTTACAACCACCCTCTTGTTCAGACTCCCCTCCCATTAAGGACAGAAGCATTCTCCAAGAACTCATGGAGTTTGGGAAGATAGACATTATTTAGACCCTTTTATTTATTTTCAGGGACTATGAAAATAATATTTCATAGAAGGGTAGAGTGGGCTTCAACTCTGAACACAGAAGGGCAAATAGGGACTCAGGCCAAGAGCAGGTGTAGATTGGAGGATGGAAGATGACTCAGAAAACCTTGAGTGTTTTCATTACATCAATCTAGAGTCTTGGTGAAAGGGGGTGTGGGCTTCCTGGTGGGTGCAGGGTGCAGGATAAGGCTGTCAATCAAATCTGGGAAGTGGGGGTTCTGGTTAAACTAACTGGCAGGATTCTTCGTGAGCCTGGATTCACATACACAGATGAGCCCATGAGAAAGAGTGGGAATGACCTCAAATCTGCCCAAAAAGAGATTGTCCGCCATGAAGGTATGATGGCCTCCTCAGCCCTCCATGCCTGGTGCAGGAATTGAGGCAAGCACGGCTTCAGTACAACCTGCAGAAAACCCTACTCATGGGCACACCAGCACTGCCAGACTGAGAGCTCTAACTGCCAGCAACTGTGATGGGTCTCCAAGGTAAGCAGTTGGCCCTGGGGTCTCGCTCTGCCTTGCAGGACTGGAGGGGGTACAGGGTTACAATAGAAAGGGACACAGGCAGGAACACACAAATATATCTTCAAAAATGCCAAGCTAAAGGATCCCAGGAGCCAGCCTGGAGTTCTCTGGTTGTGCCAAGAAAGGACACTAAAGAGATGACATCCCACTCTCCTTGGCACCCATGCACACACTAACAACAAAAGAGGTGACAACTGCTTGGATAAGGTTCAAGTGTCTTCCCCACATGATTCCTCACCTCTGTGGTGGGGAGGAGGAGAGGACATGGCGTTGGGGTGCTCAGAGAGTAGGTTATTTCAAAGCCTGGGAGGAGATAATGGCTGCCCTATCAGATGGACAGAGACCAGCAGNCCCACAACAGGGCTCTCAGCTGGGCATCAGGACTTCACTGAGGTATGACAGTCAGTTTAGNGGAACAGAAATACCTAAATTTGGATTCAAGTTCTTTCCAGTACTTGCTGTGTGGCCTTGGGCTTCACTCTCTCTGGGGTCCTTTGTCCCAGGGACAATCAACCTTCTGCAAAGCTGTGATGAGAGCCCCAGCGGGCCTGGGAACGGACTTCATAAACTGCAGTGACTCATGCAGGGGAGCATCTTCCCTGACTCCACAGAAGTGGAGGCTGAGTGATGATGGAAGAGGGGATCATCCTCCAGAAGAACATGCCCACCCCCCGACAGTGCTGCTGTTAGAAGCAGTGTCCCTAGTGGAAGATGGTGGGTCCTTTAAGAGGAGGGACTTAATGAAAGGAAGTTAGGTCTTCAGGGGACCCAGGTCCCTTTTCTTTCTCTCACTTCCTGGCTACCATGAGGTGAGCAGTTTCCTGTGATAAAGTCCAGGGACAAGAGATCAGACAACCCTCGACTGAAAACTACAAAATTAAAGCCAAATTAACCTCTCCTTCATATAAGTCGGTCCTCTCTGGCATTTCGTCATGNAGATAAACAGGACACTAAAGAAGNGGGGTACTGTGGTTTGGATAATGTTCAAGGGTACCCCTCAAATGCTCACTTGCTGAGAGCTGGTTCCCAATGTGCTAGTGTTAGGTGATAGTACTTTTAAGACCTTGGGGTGAGCACTGTCGTCTTGGGGATGCCANGTTCATGGAGGTTTGCATTGTTAGTTCTCACGGGACTGTGTGGTACTGAGGTGGCACAGGGAGGCAGGGAAGACTTTGGGGACGAACTCCTTGAGTTCCTTTCTCAACCCTCACTGTCACTGACATTACAAAATGAGGCCACTCATGGGCTTGGCCTCTTGGACACACATCCATTACTTTCTGCTTTGTCACCTTCCGGGAAGTAACCCAAGGGCCCTCACTAGATACAAAATGCACGGGGCATCCCAATCACAGACCCGTGAGTTCCAAAAATACGTGGAGGGGGAAAAAACAAACAACCCCCAACTCTTCATCTTCATACAGGAAGTACCAGCATCAGGTGCATTGCCATAGCAACACGAAGTGGACCAGTCCAAGGGCCGAGTTTTCTTTCAGGGCAGCTATGATGACCCGTCTGACTTTATTTCTCCTCCCCATCCAACCCATCATCTAGCAGGGGGCCAGTTCCTGGGCAGGTTGGCTGAGCTGTAGGCTGCCCCTAGGCTCCTACCAACCTGAGGCTGTCCCAGCTGATAGGCAGACATCACCCTCTGTGGTTCAGTTCCCCACCTTGGGTAAAGGAACCGGAGCCTGTAGGGAGCTCAGGTGTCCTTACATTTCCACAATCAATGTTTACACTCCACTTCCCTTCGNCATCCCCTTCCCAGAGCCCCTCCTTTTCTATTTAAGCAAACATGTTCAAACATGCCCTCTTCCCTACTGGGGACACAGCCAGCCTGTGATGTTGGTGTAACATTTCAGAGAATGATTGCAACATTTGTGTCTGTTTGCCAATCCAAATATCGATTTCCTCCAGAAATGAAATGTCACATCCATGAAATTCAAGGAGCAGAGGAAGAAAGCCAGCATTGACACACCGCCGGCTCTGGGCAGCTCTTACAGAATCATAGTAATGCTGCCCCTGCGTGTGTACCAGCTGGTCTAGAAGAGCAGGTGTTGGGGGACAGACGCTCCATGAATGTCCCTTTCCATCTCTGACACTTCTCTCGGTTGTCAGACCATCGGATTCTCAAGGTGTTCCCATACGGAGTGTTGGGTATAAGGAACATCAGGGTGTGGGAGCTGTCATCAGCACTCTGAGATGGAGTCTCTCTTTGGCCTGGAACNTTTGACATGTAGGCCAGGCTCACAGGCCTGCAAGCTTCCAGAGACCTGCCACTCTGTCTCCCTTCTCTCAGCTCTCAGCTCTGGGATGGCAGGGGTCACCACAGTGCCCAGCTTTCCATACAGACTCCAGAGATCCAAACTCAGGTCCTCACACTTGCAAGGCAAGCTCTTTACCAACTGAGCTACCTCCCAGTCCCTTGCCCCGATTATTTTTTAATTTATTATGTATATGATGTGTGTGTACATGCTGTGTGTTATGTATATGTGTACATGTGATGTGTGCATGTGGTGTGTGTGAGGTATATATGTGTGTGTGATGTGTGTGTACTTACTGTGTGTGATGTGTACCATGTGCTGTGTGAATGCTGCAGCATGTGGAGGTCAGAGGACAACTTTGTGGAGTCAATTTGGTTCTTTCCCTCCCCTGGGAAGCTCAGGTCATTGTGCTTGCACAGCAAGTGCTTTTACTAATCCTATCAACAGATTTTTGAGCAACCTACTGTGTGCTGGAAGTGATGCCAGAACCAGGCTCTATAGTGGAGGGTGTTGGGTCCAGCTAAGCTACCCTCTGAGGGAAATCAGGAAATTTGCTGCTTCCCCAGGTGCTGTAGAGGCATGAACAATCCTGAGATGAGGAACAGTGGATGCCACAGAAAGCTAGGGTGAAGGGGAGGTAAATGGGCCTGCTGAGCCTCGGGTGCAGGNGTATAAAACAATGACTACAGGAGCAAACGACCCAGAGTGCTGGGATGTGGGGCTGGGATGAGTCACAGAAGCAGACATCCTGCTTTCAGAGCTCATGCTCCATAGCCCAGTCCCATGTGGGCACTGGAGATTATTCCTCCGTGTCCTCATCCACCAGAATGCTGGAAAGAAGCTGTTAGAGACCTGTCACACTTGCCTGTCATCCCTGAGCGAGCCTCACAGACCCTGGCTTCACCTTGTTCTCCGAGGAGACTCACTGCTCATGGCATCAGGGGCACTCAGGCTTGGTGAAGGGCTGAGAACCCGGCCTCTCCTGACCCACAGCCTCTCCTGCCTGCTCCTGGTTAGTAGGTTTTAAAGTTCCCTCCAGGGTTTGCTTACAGTCCTGAGGGCTCTACTAATAAATCCTGGTAACAAAGGGCCACTTGTTCACTAACACAGTAAAGGAACAGGTGCCCCCACCCCCACCCCACCTCAGGGCAGGAATCTTTACATTGGTCTATAAGGTTTATCTCTAGGGTGACTAGACATTGTTCACACCTCCTCAGGAGAAGTCACACAACAGNAAAGGCCACACTGTGATCTTCTTGTCACTCCTATACCTTGTGATCACTTTGGCTGAGGAGCAACAATGCTGCAGAAAAGCAGCCCCCCTGGAGAAGCACATAAGCTCACACCAGAAACTGGCTGTGAGTCCAGAGCTGTTAGGTCCCAAGAATGGAATAGCTGCATTGCATTTCTTCATGAAGGGCCGTGTGACACATTCGTCACACCTGAAGGGAGTGCCTCTGTGNGGAGTTTCAAACACCATCCTGAGCACCCGGCACGTGCAGATACACAGCTTCCCAAGTGTGTTAGCCACTNTCCCTGAGCTGTGACAAAACACCATGAGCAAAAGAAACTCAGGGAAGGAGGGGTTTGCTTCGGCCTAAGGTTCCCGAAGGATAGAGTCCGTCACAGTGTCATAGTGGGGAAGGCAGGAACAGGAAGCTGGCTGATCACATTATATCCACACACAGGAAGCTGGGGTGGGGGAGTTGAGAGAGCCCGGAAGTGGGGTCTCAGACTATGAACCTTCAAAGTTCACTCCTAGAAATGTACTTCCCATAGGGCTACACCCTATAAAGTCGCCATGATTTCCAAAAATAATACNGCCTAATAGATTTTCTGCTCCTCATAATAAGTTTCTCCACTGATGCAGTGAGCCAGATCAAGCCAAACTGAAAAAGTATGACAGTAGGTTTATTGAGAACAAAGCAGGTTCCCTGGACTCGGAGAATGAGGCCAGAGAAGTTGCATGCCTGGGCTAAGGCAGGNGGATTTTATAGATTGTAGGTGAGGGGTGATGATGNGTCTGCCACAAGCTGGGTTTGAGCCCAAGTATGGTCCAAAGCTGAGTGCTTAGGTGGGGACTTGGGTGGCCGACTGCATCAAGGGAGGAAGCTGCACTAGCCACCAAGAATGGGAACTGGGCTTTTTGACATCTTTGTTTGGAGACTCTCTAAGCAGGCTGGGTTTGGGGAGAGAGAGAGACAGACAGAGAGAGAGAGAGTGTGTGTGTGTGTGTGTGTGTGTGTGCTGGGGTTTCCCAGACAGTGCAGGGGCGAGCCAGAGGCTCCAACCAAACACCACCAACCGAGGAGTAAGTGTTCCAATGCATGAGCCTGTGGTGTGCGTTTCTTATCAAACAACCACAGTAAAAATAAATCTAACATCACATTATCATCTCCTATAGAGGACCAGAGACCTACACAAGGCCAATCNCTGAGAAAAGAGCCACTGTATGGAGGGCTGGACCACATGGTATCAGACTCAAGCATGGGATTCTCTTCCCAGAAGGACAGCACATTTTTGTTGCTGGGAAGGACCTCATCAGGTATGGGTCCTAAGGCTTTAGTGCTTGTCAAACATGCCTGCTAGCTAGGTATGTGATGAAGAAGTCTTTCTCTCCTGAAGGAGAGGGGTTAGGGGAGAGGGATACAGGACCTCAGGACCTGACCAGAGATTCAGCCTCAATTCAGCCTCACCTACTGCATAAGCCAGGCTGGCTGGTCCTCAGCTGAGGGGGGTTCTCCTGGACACACCTCTCATCTTGCAGTAGGTGTACTGAGGTTGCGTGAGTCCCAGGGATCCAAAGTCTAGCTCTCACACTTCATCCTCTGAGGTATTTCCTCAGCCCCATAGCCACAGAGTTCTAANTAGTCAGCCCTCCTTGCTGAATCCCTGAGGCAGCTTTTTCTTNAAACTTCTGTTCACATCGCCTCTTTTACTTTTCCTGCTGCAGAGCTCGGTGTCCATTTAATCCACTCAGAAGACCTGGCTTCTTCCACCTCCTTAACGAGTTTCCCCATCCTATTTAGACCCTTGATCTTCCCTTCACCTAGAGAAAGATGGAGTGGGCAGTAGGGATAATTACAAGACGGCTCAACACTTATCTTCCCCTATCCCCTCAGACTCCCTGGTAGAGCCCTCCAGGCTCTTTTACCTTACCAGTCCTTCAGAGCTGATGAGGCCCCTGGTCCCCACATTTAAAAGCTGGGGAGCTTTTAAAATGACCTGTAGCCTGCATCAGGCTCCCCCAGAAAATCATCCCTGAATTCAGCACCCATCCCAGGAGGCTACTCTGAAGCAAGCAAGACCAAAACTATTCTCTCTCATAGCATCCAGGGCACCCAATCACAGTCCCATGNAGCCACCACCCCCTGGAGCCAAGACCTGATCCATCACCAACAGCTGTTCTGAGTTTTGTCCTTGCATCCAACTTAGGGCCAAGCACAGGAAAGAAGATAGATAATGTTGCACTACCCAACCCCATAGGCTGATCCTTTTGAGGGAGATATCTTCGTGTCCCTGTTCCCAGATTCCCAGGAGTCTTAGTTACTTTACTGTTGCTGTGGTGAGACACCATGGCCAAGGCAACTTATAGAAGGAAAAGTTTATTGGGGTCTTACAAAGTCCATGACTAACATGGCAAGGAGCACAGAAGCAGGTAGGCAGGCATGGCTTTGGAGCAGTGGCAGAGAGAGAGAGAGAGAGAGAGAGAGAGAGAGAAGCAGCCAGGCAGACAGAGACAGAGAGACGGAGAGACAGAGAGACAGAGAGACAGAGAATGGGCATGGGTTTTTGAAACCTCAAAGCCCACCCCCAGTGACACACCTCTTCCAACAAAGCCACATCTCCTGATCCTTCCTCAAACAGTTCCACCCACTGGGGACCAAGTATTCAAACATGAGCCTGTAAGGGACATTGTCATTCAAACCGCCACACCGAGACAGCAGCCTCATTCAGGCTCACTTGGTGCCTTCTCCACCACGAAGCTGTTGCTCTCTGGCGATCTTGCCCTACGAAATACAAGTGAGGTTGTTGACTTCTGGCTACAGCCCACTGAGCAAATGGTCTCACTCATCCTCATGTGACAAGTCTTTGTTCGCAGCTGTATGTTTACACCAGGCTTTGGCATTTGTCACACAGGAGGCAAAACACAAATAGAATCCACTGTGGGTAGAGCTTGGTCCTGCATGCTTGGTCATCGCTGGCTCCCATGCTCACTGATACACTCCCACTGAATTTCACTAGGAGGTGAGCAGCTACAGACATCAAAACCAGTCAGTCCTTCCGCCTCAGAAGGGCAGACCCACGCACAGGCGCCACAGCAGACNTGCTCCTGGGTGGCTGCTTCCAGAGGCAGTTGTTGTCTGTCCATCTTGTCACCATGTTCATTTTCCTCCTGCCTCCTGAAGTTAGCACCCTTACTTCTCCACCTGAAGTAGTCACTGCTGAAGAGAGAACACCAGCATGGAGATAGGCAAGGAGAGAAGGGCTCTAGAAAAGCTACTTGACTCCTGAGTTCCCATGATTAGCCTTGTCCTGGCTCACTTCTCTGTTGCTGTGATAAACACCATGAACAGAAGAAACCTGGGAAGGAAAGGGTTTATTTGGACTACAGTTTATACAGTCCATCACTGAGGGAAGTCGGGGCAGATGCTCACACGGGAACCTGAAGGCAGGAACTGAAGCAGAGGCATGGAAGGACACTGATTATGATGGATGTAATTCTTTAGCTGAGATGTCCTCTTTCCATACATGTCTAGGTTTATGTCAAGTTGAGAAAAACTCACCAGCACAGCCTACTGGTGGCTAACCGTGGAACTTCAGAACCAGATGAATGGTGCATTCAGAAACACTTAAGATGCAGAAGAGGCTTTTCTCTAGAAGAGAGCCACAAACATATACATGCACAAATGTATGAGCATATGTACACACATACACAAGCACGCATGTTTGCATATTATACACAAACGTGCATATTCACTTGTATAAACATACACACATGCATGCAACTACATATATGTGGACATATTTGTATATATACATACACGTGGGCATACACAACTACAGATATGGGTGTGTCAACTTGCATACATACATCAATACACATGAACANATGTGCACATACTCAAAACTCACATGCTTGTGCACAAACATGCACACCCANGAAGTTGTACATGTGCATAAAACATGCACGTGGTTGCCCCTTTCTCACAGGTACAACAAACACACATGTGCCTGCATGTACGCACTCACAGAGGTGATTTTCTTAACTGTGACTGATGAGGAGTCAGCCGTTCAGCTCTGGGATTGTCTCTCAGGCACCAGCATACCTCACCACTGTGGTCCACCATCAGTATGGAGCTGTTGTCTGGAAGAATGACCCTTGGTCTGTCTGTCTCTGTGTCCCCTTCTCTTCCTTCATGAAGTCAACACGGACTAACAGACAGCTGCTGCTGACTGGAGCAGGGCAGCCAGAGGGCCGGGACATCATGTTGGGCTCTGAGTCAAGCACCCATCAGACTCTGTCAAAGAGAAGACAGATCTGCTGCTTGAGGTAGACTCTGCTGAGCTCTGATCCAACTTCACTTTATAAATCCCTGCTTCAGAAACTGACCTTTGACTGGCAGCGTTGTACTGAGTAGCTGTGGAGATAACCTGCCAAAATATTATCCTTGGCACTGTCCCCCCGGAGAGACGGATGTGCCGTTTGCTGAACCCTGACTGCTGAGGCAGCACTTGCACAGGAGGGGAAGCTGCTTTTCATTTATTAGCCTAAAAAAAATTATATCCTTGCATTTGGAGGCCGCAGAACGAGGCTGGCAGATTATGAATGCATGCCCCTTCATTTGTCCATCCATCCACCCTTTAATTTACGCACTGTTGGTGGTGAGATCATAAATAGAATTAAATGGACCTGAAGAGGCACTAGGGAATGGGAAGAGGTGTGTGTGTGAAGTGCATGTCTGCAGGAGGCCACTTTAAGGACTTGAAGCTGATGTGTGGAATTGTGCGTCATGTGTGATATTGACCNATAAGATGTGGGCGTTGGGAACCAAATGNTTTAGGGGACAAGTTTAGTGAATGCTTACAAATTCCCACAGGACCATTCGGGAGCAATTGCCCCATGGGTATGCCACAGTAGGGGCATGTGGTGGGCAAAAGCAGAAAGTGCCTATCTCAGTGGAGAGAGGGGCTTGGTAAATGCTTGTTGATAAGTGGATGGGGCTGCTTTGGATTAGCACAGAGCCAAAAGCTTCACCCCATTCTTCTCAACATCGGAGGCTTACAGATTCAGTCCACTCCCACCNCTGTNGAAACAATTGCCACAAGTTTAGAAGCTTAGAAATGTACATGTGTTTTGACTTAGTTTCTGTAAATCAGAAGACATCTGGNTCTGCCCAGTCCTGTGGACATGAAACCAAGATGCTGAGCAGGCTGCAAATCCATGTGCAGGACTGACTGAGGAAGTCTGTCCCAGGCTCATGTGTGCCATCAGCAGAGACTCTTGGATCTCCCNACCACATTCCCGTTGTAAGGGACTCCTGTGTGACCCAAGCCTGTAGGAATAAGGGTCCTAAAGTGGGAGAATCAGGGATGAGAAATAAAGAAGACAAATGCAAAAGCTGGGACCAGGAGATCTTGCATAAGTTGATGGCTTATCCCGAGCAAGTTGATTAAGAACGATAGCATCCTATAAACTATTATCAAGAGTAAAAATGGCCAAGGTCAGCAGAGAGCTAAGTCAGACAATGTTGGCAAAGAGAACACAGGATACCTCAGACACAGCTGCCTAAGGACTGATAACCACAGCCCCAGGGCAAGAGTCAGGGCCCCAGAAACCATAACCTTGCCTCCTTCGAGGCACTAGCTCTAGCTTCAGAACAGCTTTGCCAAGTCCACTCTTGGGCAAGGACACAAAACTAAAGCTCCCTGTGTCCTTTCATTGGGGCCTCTGAGAAAGTCCTGGGTCGGTCTGGCTCCCCACACCTGGGCTAACCTCTAGACTAGCTGGACAGAAAAGCTGCCCACTTTGGAGCCTGCAGTCCAGGAGCACCATGGTTCCCACATCCTCCTAGGCAAGATGTCTTTAGCATGGTCAGACTGCAGCCGGGTCACTCCTGTAGCCACACTGCAGCAGGAAAGCCTCCAGGGCCTATGGGAGGGAAGGAGAAGGCAGAAGCTTGGCAGCCTGGCTGTAGCTGTGCCAGCTGATTTTCTGGTTCTGGCTCCTGCAGGGGCTCATCAGACCCAAGCTTCCCACTGTCCTGGTTCCCAGGAGTCGNACTGGAGTGTGANGAGAGTAGCCACAGGAACCTTTTCAAAGGAAGAGCGTCCTAAGTAGATATCTGTGAGAAGTGCATATCCACAGAGCCACAGTCATTCCTGGCACAAACACACATCATCACTGTCCCCCATTCATGTCCCAGTACAGCATGGGACATGTCTAGTCTTGTCTATGTTATGCTTGGAAGGAAACTGAGTCTCACAGCAGTTTGAGGCCCCAGCTGAATGTGAGCCTTCTGTGAACCAGAGGAAGCACACCTTCTGCACTGCCAGCCAGGGCCCAGCCAGGCTGNACTCTCCCTGCCCAGAGGTGCCCTTCACTCCTGAGTGCGATAGCCTCTCAATGACAACTGCTCCCTCCCCTGCAAACGCTCACAGGCACTTCGAAGGCCTGGGCACATTTCAAGGACCAAAGCTAGAGCTTTAAATAANGCAAAAGTCACNTCTCAAACCCACCAGGTCCGGTTCTCCATGGAGTGAGCTTTGCTCCTGCCCTCTCANCCATCTACTCAGCCAGGTTTGCTGACTGTCCTTCCACTCGAGGTGGGAAGGCACTGGCCAGCTCCCTGCTGAGAACCAGGTTTGGTAGAAACAGGACACTCTGAGCTCTGTTCTGGTGAGGAGACAGCTAGGGAAGGACTGTCATCAGTGATGTGAAGAAGCAGGGGAATAGAGGATAGGAAGGACCAGGCTGGAGAAGTCACATGCCCAGCAACATCTGGCACCACAGCCTCTGAACCCTTCCTAGTGGGAAGAAAAGACCTGATCACGGTGAAATCATCAAGGTCTCTGGGCCTATGGGCTCCCCCAAACATAGCCAGGCCATTGAAAGGCCACCTGTTGTGAGACCCCACTGGCTCCTCTTGAGTTTTATCTTAGTCCATTTTCTCCTGTTGCAACTGAAAACCAAAGACTGGGTGACCCATGAGAGACGGAGGTTTGTTTAGATCATGGTTCTGGGGGGTGGGGGTCCAAGACCACTGTGCCCACACCTGCCAAGGGTGTGGCACCTTTGGGCAGGGAGGGTGGAGCCTGGCTGGTGAGGGCCCACATGATGCAGTATGTCATAGCAAAAGGTATTGTGAGACATGAGAGCTCAGTGTTATAAGCCCCTTCCTGTCACAGCTCATTAAACNCCCAATCCATCATTGTATAAGCCCATTCATGAAGTCCCAGCTGTCATAACTCTATTACTTCCCAAGGTCCTATCTCCAAATGTCATTAGCATATGACTATGGGACTGGAGTTTCCTGGTAGTCAGCCTTCTGTCACTGTAACAAAATGCCTGAGATAATCAACTTGGTGAGAAATGATGNATTAAGCGCTCAGCTTTGTCAGTTCCATTCATGAAGAGGTGGACCCACTGCTTTGGGCCTCTAGTGGGACGCTGGACAGGACACTGCAAACTCTTCATTTCATGGGTAGAAGGCAAAAAGGAGATTCCCACAATCCCCTTCAAGGCACACCAGAATGATCCAAGGACTCAGTGGATCTGCACCTCCTAATGATACATAGAACCTCACAACAGTGCCGCCCTGTGGAGCAAGGCTTTAAAACATGAGTGCTTAGGGGACATTATCTATAGTCCATAGCATTCACCCCTGGCCCCAAGGACTCAAGTCCATCTCCAATGTCAACTGCATGCAGTCCATCCCTCCCTAGGAGTCTCCAGCAATGGTCTAAGGCCCAGATCTGAAGGCTCCACTGAGATTCAANGCAAATAAACTTTGAGCCCTTGTGAAAATCAAAAAGGGATGGCTACGTGTCCACATTTATGGGTAGAACAGAAGTGAGGTGAGTATTTCCATTTCAAAATAAGGAATTCAATAACAAAAAGAGGAAATAGAAGGAGGGATCAGCCCAAGGCTAAACCTGAACCCAGGAGGGCAAGCAGTAAGTTTGCAAACCCTGTTCCCAGCATGTGAGGCACAGGGTGACAGAACATGGGCTCCTGGGATCTAGGGCCTTGCTGATTACAGTTCCATGTGGTCCTGCCCACAGGCTAGCTTTGCACACTGCCCTGGAGCTTCACAGATGAACCATTGTTTGCTGGAGGTCCCCACTGAAGATGTAGCTTCTCTCCTAGTCCCATGCATTGCCCTGCCAGGAGCTGTTTATACCAACCTCACAGCACACTGTCTGTCTCTCAGACTTCCCTTTGAAACCTCAGCAGAAGCTGT
This sequence comes from Neotoma lepida, assembly GCA_001675575.1. NCBI lineage: Eukaryota > Metazoa > Chordata > Mammalia > Rodentia > Cricetidae > Neotoma > Neotoma lepida. The sequence continues at coordinate 1,127,809 of LZPO01017291.1, read as the reverse complement.
GCTGCGTCTGCAAAAATCAACACCATGTAGCCACCACCAAGTTCTGCTACCAGGGTCAGCCACTGGGCCCACTGGATCCAAGGCTGAGGAGCACCTGGGTGTCTGAATGCCAGGAGAAGAGCCCTGGACCATTCCAAGCTTGTGGCTAGCTCTCTAGCTTGCTCATGGGCTCCTGCTTAGTCAGCTTTCTTATGTAGCCCCAGGGAATGGTATCACCCATGGTGGGCTGGACCCTCCTGTATCAATCAAGACAACTGATTGACAAACCCCACAGACACATCCCAGACCAACCTGATAAAGACAATTACTTAATAAAACTTTTTTTCTAGGNGATTCTAGTCTGTGTCAAGTTGACAGTTAATGCTAACTAGGACAATGCCTTTGAGGGATGGGGAGAGGGTGGGNTTTGCAGGTTCCTGAGATGCCCTTGAGGCCCCCTTCCTTTCATTTTGATGCCAAGTGCTTGGCTCTACTATATTGGCACTAGAAACTGAACCCTCCTGAGGTGAAATTTTATCCATGCCCCTTTGCTAGTCAAACTACAAAAAAAATTTCAATTACCTTTTTCTTTACTCTTTTGTTTTAATCTCAATTTGTACTATAAAGTTGTCTAAAACAAATTTCTTCTGCCAGATTAAGTAATCCTGGTCCTTGCACAGTGTCCCAAGTATAGGATAAAATGCAGCAGATCCTTCACTCACCATAACAAAGGAAATCCCTAATCCAGTTCCCAGCTGAGACCTTACTTCCATCAAAATCCTTAACAACCTGTGTGCCCACATTTGTATCATCATTCTGGTCTATGACCCTCATCATAATTATTCACTAAGTTCTGTTCATAGGAAGCTGGAGAGATGTCTAGGTGGTTTGGATAAGAACAGCCCCCATAAGCTCATCTGTTTGACTGGTTAGTCACCAGGGAGAGGCACTATTTGAAAGGATTGGAAAGATTAGGAGGCATGACCTTGTTGGAGGAAGTGTGTCGCTAAGGGCGGGCCTTGAGGTTTCAAAAGCCCATTCCAAGCCCAGAGTCTCTCTCTTCCTGCTCCCTGCTGATCTGGAGGCAGAATTCTCAGCTACCTCTNNAGCAACAGGTCTGCCTGTGTGCCACCATGCTTCCCACTGTGATGATAATGAAATAAACTTCTGCAANTGTAAGCAAGCCCCATTCAAATGTTTTCTTTTATAAGAATTGCCTTAGTCATGGTGTCTCTTCACAGGAATAGAATAGTGACTAAGACAGACGTCTTACTGGTTAAGAACACTAACTGTTATTGCCAAGGACCCCAGTTTGGTCACTGGCACTCGTGTGGGCAGCTCACACCCACTTGTAACTCCAGATCCGGGGTGTGTGAGCTCTTCTGGTCTCTGAAGGTGCTGCNTTCACATGTGCACACACACACACATAATTAAAAATAAAATAAAATCTTTTAACATTCTTCTCATAGCATTCTAAGCTATCTCTAGCTATTGCTGGGTCCTAATGGCTCCCTCAGGGGAGGGGTGAGAAGGTGTGGTGTCAACGACACAGACACCAGAAGTCAGGTGAAGGCAAAGAGGAGACTCGTTTATTCAATGATGGGGAAGGCCTTATATCCCCTTCTCCCAGCACCCAGGCTGGGTCCCAATCTGGTGACATTGCATGGTTGTCCCTCATTGGCTAGGCACAATCAGGAACTCTGACAGCAATCTGGTGACACTGCATGGTCCCCCCTCATTAGCTGGGCATGATCAGGAACTCTGACAAGCGCCTGTTTCTAGGAAAGACTCCAGGTTGGCTCATAAGGAAGTACATTATGTGCATGCCTTGGCAATTGGTTTGAGCCAATTTCCTCACCCCTATGGGCCTGTCGTACTACATCTAGCTTGTTCCTTCAGACTTTCAGACTCATGCCACTTCCCATATTACGAAATGCTTAAGATAGTTGACTTATTTTAGAACTTTACTTATTTTATTTTATGTGTGTATATGTGTTTTGACTGCATGTGTGACTGTGCACCACATGCATGCAGTGCCTACAGAGGCCAGAAGGCAGCATCGGACCCCCTAGAACTAGAGTTACAGACAGTTGTGAGCCTGGGGTGCTGGGAATCGAACCCAGGTCCTCTGGAAGAGCAGCCAGTGCTCTTAACTCCCGAGCCAGCTCTCCAGTCCCAAGATANTTACCTTATGAGAGGAAAGGCTCACTTGGTTTACAGTACTGGAGTGCACAATTAGGAAAACTGTTGCTTTGAGCTTCTGGCAGACCTACTAGTGGGTGTCATTGTTTAAGGTACCATCTTCACACTTTCACAGCTTCTAAAATCTACACAGCACAACTCAGCATTCATCCTTGATATTAAAAAAAAAAAAAAAACTCTTCTGGACTGAACATGGGAAGATATTCCTGCCCAGTAACAGACATGTATCTGATGGGATCAGGGAGCACGTGGTAGGTCAAAGAGTTAACCTGACAGTCAGGAATCAAGAAGAGAAAAGCAAGGTGCAGGAGCCCTACCATCCCTTCAAGAGGTCTAAGGACCCCAGGACCTTCTGCTGTACCCTCTTTCCCAGAGGTAAATTCCACAGAGCATCCCAACAGTGCCTCCCATACCTTTAGCATATGGGGGCATTATCATATTCAACTCAACCACCCTGGGACATGAAACCAAGGGACACACTCAAACCACAGAAATGCCCCCAGGAGCCTTCAGCTTGGCTTCCTCTGGCCTCTTGTATGCTCCCAGATAGTGTTGGCAAGGACACATGACAGTCCCAATTGGAAGTCCAACAGAGGTGCTTTCTCACATCGTTCCCATGAGGACAGTGGGACCAAATGCACTGTCCCCCTGGGCTTCCAGGGAGTGTTGTCCAGGACAGTAGAGACAACCTGAGGGAGTCGAAGGAAAGGGAGGATGGTGGCTTTAGGGTCTTATTTTTTGCATTTACATGTGCTGCTCAGATGTACTCTCATTGCACTCACCAGTCTAAGCTCCCCAAAGTCCTTAACTGCCATAAAGAGCAAAGGACAAAGGTTGTCGCCTTTAATTCCTCAAGAAAAAAAGAAAAATCTTCCTTCAGCCAATATCCATTCACTCAGCAAACACATATTGAGCAGATTATAACGGCCCCTGTCCTTCTTCCCGGGGAGGAACCANAGAGAAGCAGCTGGCGGTAAATACTGCNTCAATAGGTCAAATTGTTTTAAAAGCCATCTGTTCACTTCCAGTGCTGCTAAAAATACACAATCAAACTCAACACTGAGTCATGACAAGACTCTCCAGGAGCCATTAGTGGACAGTTGTTTCTGCCCCGAGGTAACAGATACACACTGCAAGCTGTAAGCTTTGCAGTTAATGCTCCCTGTCCAAAAAGTTAAATATTACAGAAAATGCACACATCTCCCAGTTTCTTGTAAATAAATTTTTTTACGAGCAGATGCATGCTAAAATCCAGTGGGGAAAGCAGTGTTCACTTTNTCATTTCTGGGCTTGGAGATGGTTGGCAATAATAGTTTTTCATTTGTTTGCTTGTTTGTTTTTTCACTATTTTATAAATTCCTGTATACCTCTCTAGACCACCAGGGTGAGAAGCCACTATAGGAAGGAGCTGTCCCATCTTAGCAGTGTCCCTGTGGGAGATACAGTGGGACCAGAGCATCAAANGCAGCTTNTCTGGTAGGAGTCATATGACCTGGTACTGCCTCTGGATGAACTAGTGACAGAGGGAGCCCAGATTGTGACTGAAGGGTTGGGTTCCCTGGACTGAGCAGGAGAGAAGTGACATAGTTCCCAAAATGAAAGCGAGATCAGCAGCAAAGGGATGGGGGGGGCTTTCCTGAAGACTAAATATGCCCCTCCACCTTGCTTTTGCATGACAGATGTAAAAACACACCAAACACTGGGGTGAATGGGCTGGCCTCCTTGGACCACTATTTCCAGAGAATGGTCCTGGGCCTCCTGAAAGATGCTCTTCCCACAGTTTAGTCACATGTTATTGTCATCTGAGTGACACCACAGCAAGCTGCCATGAGCTAGTCTAGTCTCCTGGGGCCCAGACAGATGTATCAAGTAGCTGAAGAAGGCCTATGTGTCTCCACACTTGTCCCCAAAGCTGGAGGTCCAGACTGACAACACCCCACCTTCCCAGGTTCACACTATACCAAGAAGGTTGAGGAGGAGACCAGAGTCCAGAGAAATGGATAAGGGGTGCCAGTCTGGAAGCTGACCTTTCGAATTCACAGAGAGGCATCTTCAGATGCAGTCACCCCGGCAATGCCTCTGGCTGAGTCTCAAATTAATGGCCTCTTCCATAGCGCCACAGACAGAAAACATCCCAACTATACGATTTCATTTCTCCCTGCCTAAGAAGCAGATGTGTATCTTGAACTGTTAAATGGATGAAGGAGGACTGAATGAGTTGACTTGCAGACACCCCCTTACTCAAGCCCATGTGCAGGTGGCAAGCAATGAGAGCTTTTGTCTCTGAGGAGGTTATGACATCTGGACCAGCTGAGGTGTGGCCAGAAAGACTGAATTCACCTCAGGGCTNTGGATGGAGGGAATTTAGTGTACAGAAAGAGCCAGAAGGTGCTAACAGAGCTGTGAAGAAATCTAAACGGTGAAGCTACTGCCCTGATGGGTCACTGGAGGCAGCTTCCTCTACCCTGGACAGGTGGTGGAATGGCTTAGCCATCGCCTGGAGCACTAGAATACATATGCACACAGGAAAGGGGTCAGCACACAAGGGATAATAGCTAACACATGTCATTGAAGAGCATGTAACTGTCCCCCCCTAAAAAACACTCACTTGGGCTCCTTGGGTACACTTCCCCAAACCTTAACATGAGTCAAATAAGAACATGGGCAATGGTATGTTTAGACCTTAGAGGGACCTGTAGGCCAGTTCTTCTGGACCAGGGGTGGCCATTCCTCATCGATGCTCAGCTTCACNCATGACTCTGGCCCTGACTGGTAAAGTCCATTAGACTTGAGGGCATTTTGTCTCAGGATTCAACTGGCTTTAGATATGACAGAGAAACATTACTACAGGGAAAGGCAGCCCCTACATCAGCATCTCTGTTTAAAACAACTCCCACAGGGCTAAAATCCAATTACTGCCCGATAGAACTCTGCTTCACTGTCTTCCATTAATTACCAAGCACTCCCATCCCATGGCTTGTCTTCCATTCCTCCCCTTGTGAAGATGATCATAGCTGAGCCAGTGGTCCTTGCAGAGGAGATGCCAGGGGAAATGTGTTCACCCTGGAAGAGGGAGATTAGGCAGTAACATGCAGGGTCAAGAGGATGGACATGGGACCCTACAGNCATGGACACCACAGAGGTGCAGAGAAAGGGCATTAGACTGATAGCTCTGGGAACAGACCCCACAAGGATGGGTTTTCTAATGTGCAGTGAAAGACTAGGAGAGAGTACCAGCTCCCTNGGCCTCTGGGTGTGGCTGCACAGGGACAGGTTGCCCTCAAGCAGACAGTACTTCCTAAATGCTGTTTGCTCAAGTTAATTCAAACTTGCATTCTGCCCTCTGAGCACACACAGGCTGGTGTGTTAAAGTGAAATTTCCAGAATGAAAGCACCCACAGAAGGATGAGAGGTTTGTGGAGAATAGCTGGCCAAGGTCAGACAGCTCCTAGAGGAAATCCATAATCCTCCAGCCTCCATTGTTGCTCTTCCTCGTGTCTTCAGAGCACAGGGGAGGGCAGGAATGGGGTCACACCAAACAAAGGAGAGATGGGATAGGGGTGAGGGGCTGTCCTGAGCTGGACACAGTTCCAGGATGCCCTGCGGATGTGTATAAGAGACAGGAATGGGGTCACATCAAACAAAGGAGAGATGGGATAGGGGTGAGGGGCTGTCCTGAGCTGGACACAGTTCCAGGATGCCCTGCGGAAGTCTGCAGAGAGAAGGGAGAGTGCAAGGCACCAGCACCCCTCAGGCCGCATTATCCTTTCATAATTGGACAGTGAGAGCTGGAGACATACACTGTCCAAATAATGTATGTCTTATCCTCTACACCATGTCCAAAGTCACAGCCTGTGCAGCTCAGCTTGCAGCCTGGATCTAGCCCCTTCATAGCAAGGACAGAGTGTTCTACTGGCCTGGACAACCTCCTTGGCTCAGTGATTTGAGGATGTGAGGTAGCACTTACCCAAGGATCATGGCTGAACCATTGTCTTCCAAAGACTTCAAGGCCAAGGCACAGAAGCCAGATGGACAAGAATTGTCAGAAAACAAAGTAGAGCCTAGGACCCTCACAACTCATGATATACCCAGACACAAAATATTCAGCCCACACTTCGTAAGAGTGCTGCAATTGATTTTGATGCTATTTGATTTTGTGATTCTATTTTCATTTAATGTTTGAGGAAATTGGGACCCAGAGATGTCAAGGGACATTGTGAGCCATAGAATCTACATGTGTATTATCCCTGANGCATGTTCTGGGTGAAAGTAGCAATACACTGATTTCTTTAAAGTGAATCATATGTTTGTTTATTAGAGATTATTTTTGTTTTGTGTATGAGTGCTTTGCCTGCATGTATGTCAATGAATCAAATGTATGGAGTGTCCATGGGGGTCAAAAGAGGACATCAGATCTACTGGAACTAGATGTTACAGATGGCTGTGAGCTGCCATGTGGGTGCTCAGAATTGAACCCAGGTCCTCTGGAAGAGCAGCCAGTGCTCTTTACTGCTGAGCCATTTCCCCAGCTTTGGGAAAAGGCCACTCCTACATTAAGGATAAGTCTCCAAGGCTGACTGATGGGTGACAACATTGTGATTAAAGAAAGTTGGGAAGTTACAGACACAGAACCAAATGATCTTGTGTTGTCTTTGCCCCCCCTTAATAGACATCCATTGCCAATCCCTGTGGCAGGATCCTGTGCTGTTCCCTTTGGGGGAAAGGGACAAGTAGGCACAGAGTCAATAGCACAGACTCCGGAAGAATGCGGAAACAACAAGCTCAGTTTATTCAGAAAGAGGCAAGCCTTATATAGCCTCCACCCCACCCCAGGGAAAGGTCTGATGAATATGCATCTGCTAGTGTGACATGGCTGCCTCTCATTAGTCCCAGTCATCTCCAGATCATGTCTCAGCTGCTGTTGTTAAGGCCCATAGGCAGACCCAGGTTGGCTCTCAGAAAGTATCTTATTAGTGGTTTGGGCTGGCTGGCCCTCAGGCCTGTTAGGGATGAGTCATCCCACACACCACTGAGTCTGACCTAGCATCCTGTCAACTATCAGACAACGACCTTTGTAATGTGCTAACAGACCACTAATCTTCCACAACTCAATATTAAGAGCATCCTCAAATAGCACCCAGGTCTCATGGCAATTTCCTTGCTTGGCCATGACCCTCCTAACTGATCTTCCCACCAATGTGATTGGGAAATGCCTTAATTTGTGACTTCCTTTTGTTCTTTGACTACAAAAGTGGGCTGGAGAAATGGCTCAGAAGTTAAGAACACTGGCTGCTCATCCCAGTACCCACATGGTGGCTCCCAATTCCCTGAAACTCTAGTTCTAGGGAATTCTTGGGACTAAAAGTATTCCATCTTCTGGTCTCAGTGGGCATCAGGTACACATGTGATGCACAGATATACATGGCAAAGCACTTTGCACATAAAACAAAAGAATTATTATGTAAATAACCAAGTGTAAGTCACTGTGATTGCTCAGCTATGAACTCTCTCTCTCTCTCTATTTATATCTCTCTCTTTCTCTCTCTGTTTTTTGAGTCAGAGTTTCTCTGTGTAACAGCTCTAGCTGTCCTGGAACTCACTCTGTAGACCAGGCTGGCTCAAACTCACAGAGATCTGCCTGCCTCTGCCTCCTGAGTGCTGGGATTAAAGGCGTTCGCCACCACCCAGCAAATTATCTTTCTTAACTACCTCCAGGGAGCATCATGGAAGAGTGGGTGAAAAGGATGGAGGTTGGTGGAGAGAAGAGCCATGAAATACTGACTTCAGGACATAACATGGTTGGTCTCCTCAGTCATGGTTACTGAGTAAGACCAAGTCAGTCAAAATTCAAACACAAATTGGGAAGGGGCCTAAGACCTGCCCTTGCCAGAGGAGGAAGCTACTGGAAGCTCATGGCTACTTTGGGAGNGAGAGTCACTCTCTTTTGGCCACTGGCAGGCTACTGATGNCCCAGTAGATGGCCCAACACCCATGCTCATATGGGAAGTAATAATTGGGCTTGGGAATTACAAATAACAAGTTCACATAAGTTCATTCAGGTGGGAACGTGTTTTTCAGGACAACTTAAATCCATGTCATTCACATTTGATTTAGAATTAAATCTGTCTCATTCCTGTTGTTATGAAAACTATTTTGACAGTATATACCCATATATGTGCACATGTGTCATATGAATGTTTCTGTGTATGTAATAACATTGTTGTGTATACTCTGCATGCAGAATGTATATATAGACATTATTTACATACACACACATCCACCTGTATCACATACAGTCAGTAAACAACTTCTACCTGGCTTGTCATTTATTTACGTGTCCTAATTTATTCCTCCTGGGATTTGGTTTAGATGCCAGAATGGTATTATATTGTTTAGACAGCTTGAGCAATTTAACTCAAATTATTTTTTATAATGATGTCACTTAAATAAGCATAAATATAAAGCTAGGTATATAAACTGCTTCTCCTTATGGCTCATATGCTTCTATAGAAACAAAATAAATTTACAATTCAAATATAAGCAAAACTAGAAAGCCAATAAAATTCAAATTAAGATTGCCAAGGTGACTGATGGTGCCGTTCACTGGAACCAAATCACCTGCCATGGGTGAGAAAGATGCGTGGGNGTGCCTTCAGACTGATAAATCAACGGGATCTCTACTTCAGAGTGGGATGGCCCACCAATTAATTCATCATTATCATTGTCTTTGCTTTGCTCTTTTAACAATGGGCTCTTCATTAACCATCAGTCCATTCTTTGTGTGAACCTATCAACTTAAACAGTACAACACAAAATTTACGACTGTAGAAAAATAATCTGTAACTACAATGACTTTAGAATCTCACAGAGCCCTGGCTCTTGCTTGGTAGAGCAGTAGAATGTGCACTGTGCTCCAGGGTCATTTCTGACAGGCAGGGAGATGATGCTTCATACCTGGGCTACTTCCAACCCTTACATCCCACACTTCTCCCTCCTCTGTGTTCTTGAAAGGTACAGGGCAGAGGGAGGGAAGTCCTCTATTCTATATACAAGCAACAAGGAAAATATGAAANCATAGAGCCTGCAGCCCACCTTCAGCATGAGGTTACCACCAGGGGATGCAGACAGCAGCTCCTTGTTACTTGGTTACAGCTGACTAAAATCCCATTGTGGGCCAGGGGGATGGCTCAGTGATGGGCCAGGAGGATGGCTCAGTGGGTAAGTGTGCTAGTTGTGCAAACTTAGTGATCTGAGTTTGATCCCTGGATCCCACCTAAAAAGCCATATATGGTAGTGTAGACCTGGAATCTCAATGCNCCTAGGGAGAGATGGGATGTAGAGACTGGAGAATTGTCCAGAAGCTCTGGGCAAGCTGAAGTTCATTGTGTGGCTGAAACAAGAGGAACTCTGCTTCAGCAACATAGGAGGCCAGCACTGGCTACCAAACATTGTCTTCTAAACCCCACATGTGTGCTGTGGCACAAAAATGCCTGCACACACACGCATGCGCTCACACACACACACACACAC
>LZPO01017291.1:1088948-1114966 GCA_001675575.1 Neotoma lepida | reverse complement strand
CACCCCACACCCCCACTTCCTGAACACCAGAGATCCATCCCATAATAGGAAATCTTGGATTTCGTATTTCCAGAACTTTGAGACAAATACACTTATTTTAAATTTAAATTACTTGGCTCTGGTATTTTGTTACAGCCATGGAACATGGACAAAGGCATGGGAAAAGATGGCATACAGAGAGAGTGACCACAGGCCCATTGCCAGCTGTGTGTACCACCTNTGATAAGAGCTGAATGTNGAATCCAAGTTGTATGAAGAGTGACAGAAAGTTGGTGTAGTNTTCAAGAAGTTTCATTGACTGTGCATACGTATCCATGCTNTCCTCCAAGATAATCCCAAAGGGATTTTTACATGGTATCAGGTGTGTTGAGCACAATACAACTGTAGACTTAAAGGGATTCTTTAAGGTATGAGCACACAGATGAGGACATCTAGTGAGCAGGCACCAGGAGAATGAGCTTNGACGGCATGCAACTAAAGAAAAGAGTGACAATGGACTTGCTGAACTAGAAGCCTTTAGGGTAGAAGCTTCCAGAGGGAGGCAGACTGGACCAGAGTTCAGACTCCTAGAAGAACCCAAAGTCTCCTGGAGCAGGTGTTTCTATGGTGGGTAAAATAGAAGGCAGAGCTGAAAGTAACAGGACAATTTCATAGGGACAGTCTCNTGACTGCCCTGANCACATGCCCGCAGTGGACTGACCTTTTCCCCACTCCAGCTTAGATGGAGAATTTTGCACAGCAGAGACCAAGGATAAAACAGTCAACCCCAAACAGCTGTATGGGGAAACCCATACTACCCCTTCTCAGCTGCATGGGGGCTATCTCTGATCCCAGATACCTGAGGCTTTGCTGGAAGGTCACCAGGCCTTCGGGACCCATCTGCCTTTTCAGATGAGAAATCTCAGCTATAATCAGCTCTACAGGTGTCCCAGGGAATTATGGGGCATATTTGCTTCAAATCTTACCTCCCTCTGTGGTGATATTTTATTTGTCTTCCCTAATAAAATTTATCTGAGGGTCAGAGGAAAAACGGGGCTGCCAGCCACTAATAGAAAAACAATAGCCATGCAAGTTAGCACACGCCCTTAATCCATTTGGTTCTCNGTGACTCCAAGGTCACATGGGGAACTAGCAGTAGGAGGTGGTGGCACACGCCTTTAATCCGAACATCAACCTTAGAGTTCTGAAGATCCATGCAGACAAGACAGGAAGTGATGTAGCTTGGGAGGATGGGAAATTAGTTANCAGATGGACAGGTATAAAAAGCCAGGTTAGACCGGAAGTCTCGCTCTTTCCTCCGCTTCAATCCTGGGAAGTAGAGGCAGCGTTGGTGAGTGGTGGCTTGCTCCTAATTCCTCTGATCTCTGTCAGATTTTCACCCTTATTTCTTGTTCCGCGTGTTTATTAATAAGACTGGTTAGAAGTTCTTCTTACATNCCTCTTAAATATAAACACACAAGTATTGTAGAAAGGCCTTGTGATGATGAATCTAGGTCATTAACCTGACACATCTGGGAAGAGGGAAGCTCAGTTGAAGAATTGTCTCCATCAGATTGGTATTTTCTTGATTGCTAATTGATGGAGGAGAGCCCAGCCCACTGTGGGCAGTGTCATCCCTAGGCAGGTGGGCCTAGGTTGGGTAAGAAAAGTAACTGAGTATGAGCCTGGGAGTAAGTCAGTAAGCTGCTCTCCTCCAGGGTCTTTACTGAAGTCCCTCTAGCCCTTTCCTGCCTTGAGTTCTTGCCTCAACTTGCCTCAGTGATGGACTGTAACTTGTAAGCTGAAATAAACCATTTCCTCCCCCAGTCACTTTCGGTCATGGTGTTTATCACAACAGATGGCAGACACCCCAGCCTGTAATGCAAAAGAAAGACAACAAACTAAGAAAATACTAGTGAGGGCCTCAGAAGGACAGAGAATAATACAGGGAGCTGAGGAGAGCTTTGCCTGTGTGAAATTGATGGCAGTCAAGATAGCAGGGGCTGTATTACATTCCTGAAAGAACAGAATGTTCTCTTTAAGAAACAGCNCGTTCAGAGAAGCAGGAAAACACTGAGAAATTAAANCCATGCAGAAAGCCACAGGAAGATCAAGCTGAGGAAAGTTCATTGAAAGCAAGTCAGAAATACTAAGAGGCAGAAAAATCGCAGAAGGGAGAAATTAGAGGGTTGGTCTGGGAGCCTAACGTACCATGGAAGTCCCAGAAAGGGAACACAAGGAATCAAGGGGTACAATATCTTCCAGAAAAAAAGGGGNGGAGATTTGGGGAGTTTCCATGAAGGGGAATGTCGAAGTCCCAGAAAAACTAACAAAACAGATCCTACCTGTGATCGCTAATGCAAATCTTAATTGTCAACTTGGCTGGNTTTAGCTTCAGATGGAAACACCCCTGTGGGCATAACTACAAGGGAGCATCTGGAAAGGACTGACTGAGCAGGAAAGACCCACCCTGAATGTGGGCCACACCATCCCACAGGCTGGAGTCCAGGACCGAACACTATAGGAGAAAGCTACTGAACATCAGCATCCGTCTCTCTGCTTCCTGACTGTGGATGCAATGTGAGCAGCCACCTCAAGCTCCTGCTGCCATGACTTCCTCACCAGGATGGACTGGGTCCCTTCAAACTGTGAGCCAAATAAAGTCTTTCCCCATCGGGCAGCTTTGTTGCTTTTCTCAGGTATATTTGTCCCAGCGAAAAGTAGTGAATGTAGCACCCAAGACAGGTGGAGTTGCAGAACATTGGGGGTGAAGAGATAGGAGGACAGAAGCTTCCAGAAGACAAGAGAGCTGTCCAAACACCAGTCATTGAAATAACTCCATATTTCTCACAGGATTTGGCTAGAACAGCTTCAAAGTTCAGAAGGAAAACCTCCAGCCTTGACCCCCTCAGCTCAGCTCAGCCAGGAGACACCAGTAGAAGGCAGGATGCTGTTCCTCACACCTGAGAGATCATGTGTCCTACAGGTGCACAGGACCCTGTGACTATGAGAGGAGACCTAGACCCCAGAGGACAGGAGTGATGCCAGGAGTCACAGCCCTGTAACTGATCTCAAGAGCAGTTGAGCATGCTCCCCCCACTCATGAGGGAGGAAGGAGAAGACCAGGGAGTTTTGATCAAACTGCACAAAGTGCTAAGTCTGGTGGACAGTCTGGAAGGCATTAAAGAAAGGCGCACGTCAACAGCCAACAGAGCAGGTGACAGCCCTGGTCATTATTCATTCTAGGGAAGCACAGAGTACATCAGGAACGGAAATGTAATCATGGAGCTACTTTGAGGCTCAGCTGTGAATAATAATTACATAATTATGCAAATGCTGAATATTGATCTAACCACAAATTATACTACTGNAAGGAGGGGCAGGAGTTCTTCTGTGTGTGTCTGTGTGTGTGTATCTGAGTGTGTGTTCACTTGATTGACAGGCAAGAAAAACAACATGGAGTAGAATCCTCATCTTCCAGGGGAAGATCTGTGAAGATTGAGCTGAAATTAAGAAGGAGAATCAGAAGCCAGGGCTAGAGAACTTACTGCACAGGAAGACCAGTGCTCAACTCTCCGAGTTCAAATCTCAGCAATCAGGGTGAAAGTCTGGGNTCTGTAACTCCAGCAGTATAGGGGGAATGGAGTCATGAGAGTCATTGAGGTTAATGGCCNAGCCTAGCTCCAAGTTCAGTGAGAGACCCTGTCTCAAAGGAATACAGCAGAGAGTGATAGAATAACACAGCTGTAACATGAATTTCTAAACAGTCTTATTCATTAAAAAATACAGATCCAGATATTGGGGTAAATTCTGAAAGATCAGAGAGACAGAACAAGCCACAGTCAACCTCACCTCACCAACTCCTCAGCTGATCTTGTTTCCTCAGACTGAAAGCCTCTGAGTTCTCACCCGAATGGATCTCAGCTGAACTGCTGCTAAAAAGCCTAAAAGCTTAAAAAGCTCTAGTTTCTGGTCCTCACACCTTATACATACCTTTCTGCTTCCTGCCATCACTTCCTGGCATTAAAGGCGTGTGTCCTTCCCAAGCAAAGGCATGGGATCTCAAGTGTTGGGACTAAAGGTGTGTGCTGCCATGCCTGGCTCTGTTTCCAGTGTGGCCTTGAACTCACAGAGATCCACATGGTCTCTGCCTCCCAAGTGATAGGATTAAAGATGTGTGTGCCACCATTTTCTGGCCTCTATGTCTATCTAGTGGTTGTTCTGTTCTCTGGCCCCAGATAAGTTTATTAGGGTGCACAATACATTGGGGGACACAATATCACCACACACAGCTGACAGCCTCCTTTGGCCTCCACGTATGCATGCAAGGGGGAGCACTCCCACTCAGCCCTGTGCACAAACCACACCTGTATGCCACAGGTACACATGCACACAAAAGTGAAAGACAGACAAAGAGAAACAGACAGACAAAAAGTCNCAAGANAAGTATGTACTTTTGATTACCAAGGTCCAGATGGGAGCAATGAGGGTAGGAGAGATAGGGCAACAACCCTTGGGAAATGGACACAAGGATAGAGAAAAGGTACAGGCACTAGTCAACTGCTCTAATCCAGCAGGATGATTCTATTAGGGTTTTGAAGCTGTCTTGAATTCATAATATAAAAAATAACAACAACAACAANAAAAAAACAAACAGCTTATATGGTTGGAGCACAGCCAGTCACCAGATATGGCAGGTTCAGGGGACTTTGCCAGCTATTTACAGTGAACATGCTCAGGGACTGTATGGTAAGCTTGGGGTCTGGATGGAAGCTATTCTACAATCCACTGGTGACAAAGGACTTCATTAAGGTCCAGGAAGAGAGAGACACTCCTGCCTGGGTGAGTTTTCAAGCAGGGCTTTTAGACTCTNCTGGAGAGCTGGGAGCTGAAAGAGAAGGAAGGTTGCCGGGATTCAGAGCTGGGTGGGGAGTCCTGTGACCCCAAGTAAAGAGTGGTAGGTACCTGGATGTAGGAAGTAAAAGAGTGGTAGATACCTGGATGTAGGAAGAAGCAGAGGGCCCTGTTGTGGATATTAGATGAGAGTCCTCTAACAAAGACAGAAACACATACACACACTCACATACACACATACACACACACATACACACTCACACATACACACACACACATACACACACTTACACATACACACTCACACATACACACACTCACATACTTAAACTCAAACTCACACACACATATACACTTGCACATACACATACTCACACACACATACACACTCACACATACACACACTCACATACTCAAACTCAAACTCACACACACACACTTGCACATACACGTACTCACACACACACATACACACACTCACACATACACATACACACACACACACACACACACACACACACACACACACACACACGGAGCTTGAAGCAGCAGAAGCCTGGTGTCACATGTCAGCAGGACAGTCATTCCTCCTGAGGCTGTAACCGAGGACCCTCTCTACCTCCTCCAGCTTCTGAGGTGACATCAGTCCTCTGTACCTGTAGACTTGTCTCTGTCCACTNTCCTCTGTGGCCTTCTCCCTACTGACTCTCATGAAATTCTTTCATCTTCTAGGAAGACCGTCATCAAACCTGATCAGGGTCCTCATCCTCACTTGTCACTTCAGCAAAGACCCCATTTCCAGGTAAGGTCACGTGCTTTGGTACTGATACATGCTCTAATGTCTTGTGGGGAACACAATTCAACCCACACCAGACATGAGTGTTGGTGTCCACAGTGGACTTGGCAGGTACATCTTCCTCTGTTCTCTTGCAGGCCCATGAGGAGGGTCTATTCCATTCCACATATTCCTGTATCTCAAATACACAGCCCACTCAGTTTCCCAATGACCCCCAGACAGAAGGTCTTTGAACCCTTCAACAGAGGACTCATCCCTGCTCTGGATGACTCCCAGTCANGGTCACTAAAGTGGTGAACAAGGAGGAAGCAGGCAAGAGCAAGGACATCTGGGGTGCACCATGGTCTCCCTTTCGGCTTGAGCCTGCACCCTGGTCACACTTGCTGTCTTTACCAGGGATGCTCGGAAACCAAGTCTTCAGCCAACCAGGAAGCTAGGACTAGACTTTCTTATCTGTAAATCTGAGCCTTTCAAGAAACAAGGAGACTCCTGAAGAAAACATAGCTGCCTGGGACTGGACAAACACCGTCCCAAGATGGACCATTTGGAGACAGAACACCAGTCCACAAGGCAGAAAGGAGGGGCAAAGGTTATACTGGAGTTCCCTCATGAGCTGGGCCATCAGCCATTATTGGCCTGTGACTTTTCCCTGTCAGTGCTTCCCCGAGCCCACTGCTGCGGATACATAGCTCAGCAGATGGACCTGCACCTTCATCGGCCCTTTTCAAAAGATTTAATGAAGCCTTAAGAAAGGAGCCATCAAGGCAAAGAATTACCCATTTTGCTAACAAGATGGCATCATAAAGAGAGGTGTCAGTTCAATGCGCCTCTCTCAAAGGTTTCCACACTATCACTGCAGACTGGGTAAGTAGTGCTGGCANAAGCAACAGCCCTTCCCCCAGGGGATGTTCTCTTGGTCATGGAATGTATTTCAGTTGGACTCTTGCACCCATCTGCAGCTTCAGGGAGGATCGTATGAGGGGACTGGCCATGCAGGAATATAGCTGACAATGCCCTGAAGCCACGCTGGCATTCAATAGAAGCAAGTGCAAAAGGTTTGCTGTAGAACTCTGACGGGACACTCACTCGAGCGGTAAGGAAGGTGGATCCGTCTGTAACATGCCTGCCTGCCTGCCAAGCAAACTCAGTGAGGCACCGAGTTCAGATCCTTAGCACCCCCTGCGGGGGAGAAAAAAACAGGCCTGGTTGTGCACATATGTAACCATTGCCCAGGGTGGAAGAGACAGGGGACCCCCCGAGTTTTCATTTTCTGACCAACCAGTCTAACCAGAGGGTGAGAGTGAAAGATCTCGCCTCCATCCAGGAAGACATCCAAAGTTGACCTTTGGCCTCCGCCACAGGCACACACATGCACACCCACCTGCATGCAGGTGTTGCACATGAGCACACACGCACACACTCACACATCGAGCACCCATCTTGCCGTGTTTTCTTCCCCGATTCTTGCCCAAGAACTTTCTAGCTGTTTCCAGTGCCAGTGCCNCTCAGACAGTCNCTCCATAGAAGCTGATTCATTACCTGCTATTTGAGAGAATTTCGCATCCTCTGCTCTGCCTCAAAAACAGGAAGCCTAGCTCTCTGTTAGGCTTTTTTTCTTTTTTGTTTGTTTTTTTTTCCCCCAACCCCTCTTTGCACACTGTGGCTTTCATCTGTGACTCACATCTTGCCAAAAAGGTGGATAAATGAACAAAGAATATTTCTTTTCAAAGAAAAGGAAATTAAAACGAGCCGTGCAGTGGCAGAGCGGTGAGTCCCAGCCTCACAGGAAGAACAGTGCAGCCAGCATCCCCTGAGCCACAGGAGGGCTCAGGACCAAAATACTTGTGGAAAAGGGCTCCCCCACCCCCTGCATGCAGGCAGACAAAAAGCTCTGTCCCTAGCTGCCACCCACTGGGCACAAATCGTGTTTAACAGCTCCCGAATTTACTGCCAATTGAATAAAAAAACCACTATTTTAGGAAATGTCAGTATTTCTCCCCAAAATAAATAAAAGCCCCTTATTGTGAACAGCCCTGGTTTCAGGCGATCTGCCTGGCAGATCTGCAGAACAGTGGGACACACTAAGGGTGCTCAGCAAAGGCCTGGCCAGGTGCAGTCCTGGAAGCACACAGAGAAGCTGGGTACCCATTGCTCCTTACCATCTCCATCGAGGATGCTCGGGTCTAAGGGACCTCAGCAAGTAGTTCTGAACTGAGGAGAGGAGGAGAGGCCCTGGGCTGTTATCTGCTGCAGTCCTGGCACCCACCCTGTCAATGAGAACATAGTCATGTAGGAAAACACGATACAGGGGACTCACTGTGCAGGGTTGCAGTCCCCAGCTCTTGCCAAGTAGAGCCAATCTGACCTGGGGATGCATCTGGGACCAGAGCCTTCGGCTTAGGGGAGGATCCTCTGCAGCCTNGTCCCCNCCTCCTGGACCCCAGTGCTGCTTGCCATTCTGTGTGTAGCCATGACCCAGGGTCCCACAGAATGCCCAGGTTTCTGGCCACAGGAAGAATGACCCCACAAATGGTAGGCTGACTTAAACATTGAAAGCATCTAGGAATGGCCATTTTCTGCNACCAAAAAAGAAGCCCAAGTCTCAGAGGTCAAGACCTTTGTCAACAGAACCATGTCTTCCCTAAGAGTTGGGATTTGGCACAGGCTTTGATCAATGCCCATGTGGATCACTGAGTCATGCTCATGTCGGGAGAGATGAGAGAACCTTTGAGTTTGGCCTTTCCTCAACTAACACAGACATGTAGCCTTCAGGAGCTTCACAGTAGGCTCCCCAGCTTTGGATCTAGATTCTGCAGGAATCAGACACAGGGGGCAAATCCACTGACCCCAGACCAAAGACCTTCCACAGATGGACAGCTGCCCAGGAGGAATGACCGTGACCCACGGCAGACAGAGCTCTTGCTTTTCTGGCTGTGGCAGGGACTGTGCTTAGGTGGCTGCAGCTGGCTGGGAGGAAACCTGATCCCTTAGGTTGGGCAGGAAAAAAAATCCAGAAGATTCCTTGTCTTTGTCAGCTTCTGTCAGCGTTGCCTATATCNGAGTCTGGAAGGGGCTGGTCAGGGTGGGGAAGNAAGCCACTCTCCTCCCTCCAGGCAGACAGAGAAGCAGCTGTGTCCTCCTTCAGGCATGGGAGATACAAGTACAGTGTCTAGGGAGGTGACTGTTCATGGTCAGGGTCCTGCAGAGGCATGAGCGGAAGCGTAGATGGAGTGGTTGGGTCACCCTTGGAAGCAAATGGAGGAGCCTGATTGATGGGGCCCTGTATGGGTTCCAGCAGCAGCCTGACTGAATCTGGCTGAGAAGAGATTATCTCTGGAAGGCAGCACACTGCTCGTGGCTGGATTTAGCCATGGGCCACTGTGCAGAGAAAAGGAACATGCCCAGATACATCAACCCAATCCTTTCTGCTTTGCTAGCCTCGGGGAATGAGCCCCTGATCAGCTGATCAGTCCCCTGAGGGGATTTTCTGTCCCTCAGCAGGAACATCTTACCCCAAGGAGGTCACAGGCACTGGGGAGGAGGGGGTCAAGTCTCAGTCCCACTCTGGAAGGTAACAGGGTCAGCTGGGACAACTGTCTCCTCGAAGTCTCTAGAGCATGGAGCACAGTCTAGCATCCCTGTGATCTAACTCTCCAGGTACCTCACCAAGACCACCCCACTATTCATCCTCTGGCTGGAGCCTAGGATCCAGGGATCAGAACCCAGGGAGGATGCTGACGAGGCAGGAGATTCCTTCTTGTTGGGTAGCCAGTTTTATTTTCTCCACACGCCCACCTGCACCTGCACAATCTGCACATGCGTATGTGCAGACACAAACACTGTGTGCACTGAGACACNCACGCTTAGTCCACAGGTTAAAAGTCCCACATGTGTGCACATAGTCTGCATACATACGTACCCACATGTGCACAGAAACACACACCCACATCCATGTATTACAGGGTACACANCTGTGGGCACGCATGTACATGTACTTCTATGTATGTGTGCAGAAGCTTGAGCACACATGTGTCATAAGTCCCAGAGCCTGGCCCTTCGCTTTTCCCATGAGTCTCTCTTGGTGCACCTCTGGTGAATTCTTTGTCGTCTGCATACCCCAATGGGCTTACTTGAGAATCAGCCAGCCAGGACCTCCAGAGTCCTTCAACAGTCCCAGAACCTGTGAGTGCTCTGGAACTACTAGCTGGGGCATCTCTCATGTGAAGGACACCAGAAAGCTCAGATGTTCCGCCACCCATATGAAGCCACCATGACCACCTTCCTGGGGAGACCAACACTCCACATCTGTTCCATCCATCCCAGGGATGCTGGCGTGAAAATGATCCTGGGCCTCTTGGACGTGAAGGGATGCTACATCTAGAGATTGGGAACACAGCAAACCCCTAAGCCAGGGGCCCCAGAGCTTGGCTCTGTATGCTCAAAGTTGATGAACCCCTCCATCAAACACCAACTTCATAAAATGCTCTTCTGTGTCAGTCACCAGAAAATGAAACACAAATGCATAGCCAAATAATAGCTTCAAATTATATGTGTGTATGTATATAGACATATACATATATATGCATATATATCATAAACATATGGATTCAAAGTAAATATGGTCACTTCTAACTTCCAAACCACTGAAGTTTATAGGTCCTTCCTCTATATCTTGCACTCATGGGGGCCATGATCCATCTCTAGATCAAGCTCTGAGCAATGTGCTTCCTTACCAGAGAAGCAGCAGCAATCTCTTGGCATCCATTCAATCCAGGCTACTGCCGAGCCCATACAGTGCCCACGAGGCAGGCTCTCCCAAAGCAGACGCAGCCACTCTGACCAGGCTGCCTGATATGCCTTTGCAGGACCCTGACTCTTGAATCCCTCCTCCATGTCTTGTGCTCCTGGGGGCAATGGAAGAGTGAGAAAGAAACAAAGAGGTGGGAGGCGGGAGAGCAACTGTAGCCTTGAGTCTGCCATGATTAACGTCCTCTAAAGTTTACCCAGTCCACCTCTCCCATCCCTCNCCCCCTCCCCTTCACCCGAGGTGCCTACATCCTTGCTCGGTGTCCTCCATGGAAAGAGTTCCTTGATAGCACCAAACAGACAAGAATTGGCTTCACAAAGCAGACTCTCATTCCTGGCATACACTGCCACGGTGTTCTGCCATTATCTGACGTGCCCAAGGCTCCGACAAGCCTGACGGCTGGAGTGATGGGGCTCCCACCTTCCAGTAGCACCTCATTGGGTAGCAGAAGGCCTCGTCCATGCCCCCAACTCTGCTAAGCACATTCTCTGCACTCATAATTATACAATATTAATTGACATGAGTCATTTCTTATTTCATACTAATTGAAAATTACTGATTTTCCTTGTGCAAATAGCTCTTCATGTCAATTACCAAATGGGATGCAGCCCATTTTTTAATTAACCACTCTCTACCTCATCCTTTCAAATCTGCTTTTAAATCCAGTTGACTGGCTCATCCTGACACAATTATAGTCAATAATGACCAGGGTCTTCCTGCAGAATCTTTCACACTTTGCTGGAAGGACTGAGGAAGGGAACTCAGGGAAGGGTTTGACCTCCCTGAAAAGGGGTGGAGTGAAGCAGGAGGCTGAGAGAGGTACCCTTGACCTTCACTTCCCCTGGACCCAATCCAATCCTCATAGCTGAGCTGTGGCATCGGAGGGATGCTTCTAAAGAGGGACTTCCCAACTCAAGTCTCCATTCAAGCTTTCCTCTCTCTCATCCCCAGGGAATTTACTCAATCTTCTAGTGCCCTGGGTTAAACGCATACACAGTCTAGGATTAATTTGTACCCCACCTGTATTAGCTTGTTTTCTGATGCTGTAGCACAATGCTGGAGGCTGTGTAGTTTATAGAGAAAAGTTCATGCAGCTCACAGTTGTAGAGGCTTAAAGTCTATATAGTATGGTGAAGTCTTCCCTTGGCTGTCTCCTGCCACAGTGAAGAGCATCACAGCAGAACCTCATTGTGTAAGAGGGAGAGACCATGTGATCAGAGGAGAAGCCAGAGTGGGGAGGAGTTGGTCTTGCTCGTTGATAGTAATGACCAAGTCATTCGCAAACCACAGCAGACCAGGAACTGTGTGCCCTACACCAACGACAAGCTTGAGCTTTAAGCCTCTGATACATGTTCAGCTAACTGGTGTGTACCAGTCAGTGGTGTTATATAACAAACCACCTCAGACTATGCTAACGTACATCCACATGGCTCCATGGGTAAGCTCAGGAGTTCTTTTCATCTGGAGAAGGCTTGGTGGGTCTCACTGGTTTCATTCACACATTGGTGGCCAGTAGATGGGTCGATGTGAGGTCAGATGATCAAGAATGCCGTCTCAAAGCTTCTCCCAATAACTCCAGGTCCAAGTAGGTTGACTGAAGCCAGTTCTCACCCTGGAAGACTGGCCTGTCCTCATCCCACGCTGTAATATCTTACACTGTCAAGTCTTTGACTGGGGGTGGTCCGAAGCCCCTGGGGTAGTGTATGTCCACTCTTGAGGAAGTACCACGAGGGACACCCAGCATGGAGCCAGTATCAATAGCCTGGAGCCCTGCTGGAGTCACATAGAGCCATGTCACCACACACTCCNCTACTCCCAACCCATCCTCACGTGCCCTGGACTCTATGATGGAGTCTACATGCCCCACCCCCACCAAAAGCCACAGGTCACATGCATAGCACCCATGCAGAGGAAGCAGCACAGAGAGCAACACCCAGCATGTATGTGCGTAAGAGTGCAGAACCCACAGAAAAATAATCCCACATACAGCTACCATGTGCTGAACCCAAACAGTGGATTTTGAAATGTATTGTGGTGGGGCACAAAGTTCCTTACACCCACAGAGCACTAGGGAACCAGGGGCCTCTCCTCAATTAAGGAGATATAATACCTATTTTCCCACCCAGAAGGCTGGGAATAAACATTGTTTATGACCTGGAGACCTTTGGCTATCTGTGGCAGCAGACCTCACCCATGTTTTGCTATAGAGGCAGACCTTACTCAAATCCCCCAGAATGATTATCCCAGAGTCTTCCTTCCCTAGATCTTAATCTTTAGCTCTCAGCTAAACCCATCCTTAGAGGAGATGTCATGTGTATTTTATAACCCACTGACTTCTATGCTTTCAGTCAGAGACCATGCTAGATTCTAGGCCTTTCAGCTATAGAAGCCACCCTCATGGTCACATGTATTTTGTGAAGGAGTTTCTATGTAAGCNTACCTTAAGCTTTGTTGTGCACCTGGAAATGGAATGATTGTTGCCTGGAAACCTTTTCCCAAGTTGCACTGTGTTTTAAATATGCTGACAGTGAGCCAGCTGGCATCAGACTCCCCAAAGTCTGACCCAGGTTGACAAAGTCAATCTGAACGGGGTTTTCATTCTCACCTCTTCACAGGTTCACTTCCCCCTCGTCGTTGTTAGTCCATTTTAAGTGCACAGAAAATCCGCAGTACAAGGGGAGCCTGGGAGTCGGGCTGCAAGGGGGACTGGAGTCAATGGTGAAGTACTTGAAACTCAGGCCTTGTCGATCCATACATGGGCTGTAGCCTCCGTTGTGCCTCTTGACTTCTCTATGTCTTAGTCACAGTTTAAGTGGGAATTCTCTGCTTATTTAGGAGGGGTTGCCATGGTGACTTGCAAAGAGGGCAAATACAAATCTAAGTGAAAAGGATGGTGTTGTATAAATATAGACGGCACCCACCATCGTCACTGCTGGGAACTCTTATGGCTGGAATTCTGGGGTTGGTGGGACACGGATAGGGACTGGGTCTTGACAGGGACTGCTCACTAATCCAGTGGGTGAGCCAAGGTGTGTTTACATCCATTCATTCACCTCTGTTCATTCAGAGCATATTTTTAAGTACCTATGATATCCTCAGTACTGTCACCAACACTAGAGACCAGAAAAAATTGAAAAATACAAATGCAAAGCCTTTGTTCACGCGGAAGCTGTGCTCAGTGGGGAAGACGATAAATAAGTGATGGGCAATGGTTGCAAATACCCCCTGAGCCTTGGGACAGGACAACAGAGGGAGATGGGAAAGAGAGCAGAGAGCCTTCCGGCAGGCAAAGGATGACCCCAGGATCCTTCTCAAAGGAGGTGACATTTAAGCTCAGTCCCAAAGGATAAGAAGGGAGTAAGCACAGAGGCTCAGCCACAAAGCAGGCTGCCCAGGTTCACCCTGCTGGAAACCCATCAGACTTTGATGTCTGATTTCTTCTTCACTCAACCCTCATCCCTTTAGAGGCCAGAAGATGGGGCCTGGACAACTCTGACACTGGCCATGGGACACAGGCCCTGCCAGTTTCCCAGCCCTGCACTCTTTGTGATTTAGCTACAATCTGGTGACTCCTCTGTTTCTTGAGAGTAATTGCAACTCACCCCATACACTCTACCGCCCCCCTCTCACCCTGACCATGGAGCCCAAGAAGGAGAAGCCATGTGCCCCTACGCCATGGAGCCTGGAGCTCCCAAAGGCCCTGAGTTGCACATATACCATAGCTTCCAAAAAGCATCCCCAAACCCTCTCTGCTCTAGTCAGAGTCTAGTCAGAGTCAACCCATTCCATGAACAGGTCTCTAAATTCATGAAAATCTAAAGGTCCCTCCCCCTTGCACAACTCNCAGACCTTTGTAAGCCAGCAGACCACTGAGCGTGAGCTCCCTTCCAAGGAGCCTGACTCTCACTCACAGAGGAAAGAGGCCTGGCCAGGCTGGGACAACATGAAATGAACCAAAATAATATGTGTCTGATGAGAGTATTAGACAAGACTTTAAGGTCAATTTAGCATGATTTAAATATTTCCCACTCGTTAGCAATCATTTAGAGTATAATTTCCTTACGGCCCCCTCCCCCAAACTTGAAGTTTTATTTTAATGGCTTTGCGATTTTGAACCAGATCATTAAAATTAATGATATTCCCAGTGTTCCTGTGTGCCTGGTGGAATCTGATCGGTGTTTTTCCCTTTATAGATCATCAGTAATAGAACACTTTAATGGCCCTAATAGAAGGGCACTCTCTCTCNCTCCATGTTAATGAATAATTTCCATAGCCAGATATGGAGCCCCCAAAGAAAGAAGAAGCATATTTCATTAGGCACGTCAANGCCAGACCCTAAATAATTCAGTCCCCCAGATTAAAATACTTGATGCTCTCCATGTTCTAATGGGAGATAATGAAATGTCCCCAAATGTTGCCATCTTAAAATTAACATTCTTTGAAATTCTAAAATCAATCAATGTCAATGACAAGAGCCTAGCCTAATCCTTTATTGATTTGTACAGCCAAGAAAAGGAAAATGGAGCCTGGCTTAGCCTGTCCTTCAGGCTAGCTGACTGCTGGCCAGCACTGTGAGTCACTCAGTCTTTGTCCTGGAGGATGGAGCACACCAGCTGGTGAGTCTCCTGCTTTTGAATGACAGACATCACTGTTCGTCCTCAGATGCCCAAGCCCACTCATGGCACACATCCCTGAGATACTAGTCCTNTCCNCACATGCACACNAANACTCTACTCACTTCAGGGAAGGGTAGGGATTTAGTTGGGGANATCATCTGCTCTCCTACTCCACCTGTACGCTCCATAATTCTACTTTATTTTCTTTAGATGTTATCACCACCTACAACTACCTTGATTGTTTGCGGGAGGCTCCCAGTCCCTTTGGATATCATCCTGGTTTGGGACTTTGGGTTTTTATTTTTTATTTTTTGTAAACTAATCTCACCTATGTTGCTCTGAAAAATAAATGCTCTTTTATTCTACGACTACATTCAGNGTGCCTGAAAGAATGCCTAGCATAAAGGTGGTGGACGGATGAGTGGACAGATGAATGGACAGATGGATNGATAATGATGAGTAGATGGATAGAGAGAAGAACGGCAGATAGAGAGATGGGTGCATACATACATGCATGGATGGATTAGTAGATAGGTGGAGAGATGGATGAATGGGTGAATATATGGAAAGGTAGATGGATGGGTAGATGGGTGATGGGGCATGGGTGAGTNGATTATATGGATGTGTAAATGTATGGATGAGTGGAGAGATGATAAGTACATGATAGATGAACAAATAGGAGGATGGATGGACTCCTGGATAGTTAGATGGTGTGACGTGTNAGTAGATGAATGAATGATGGATGGTGGATGATAGATGGATGAATGGATAGATGGTAGATAGATAGTAAATGGGTGAATGGATACATTGATGGTTATGAGTGGAAGGTGTATGGATGAGTAGGTGGATGGANGATGGGTAGCAGATGGATGGATGGATGGATGGATGGATGGATGGATGGATGGACGAATGGATGAATGGACATACGGGTGAGTTGAATAGATGGATGAGAGCTGTATGGATAAGTAAGTAAATAGATGAATGATNAGTGGTTGCGGTGGTTTGAATGAGAAAGGCCCTTATAGGCTCATATATTTGGATACCTGGTCACTACTCGGAATTGTTTGAGAAAGATTAGCAGATGNGGCCTTGTTGGAGGAGGTGTGTAACTGGGACAGACATTGAAGTTTCAAAAGCCCATGAAATTTCACTTTTCCCTCTCCCTCCCTCCCTCCTTCNCTTCCTCCTTCCCTCCCTCTCTCGCTCTCTCTGCCTCCAACTTGTGGGTAGGAATATAAGCTCTTAGCTACTGCTACAGTACCATGCCTGGTTGCCTGCTGCCATGCTCCCTGCCGTGATAGTCACCCTCTGGTGGAGTAACCCTCTGGACCTGTGAGCCCTAAAGTAAATGCTTTCTTTATAAGTTGCCTAGGTCATGATGCTTTGTTATGGCAACAGAAAAGTAAGACTGTGGTGGGTAGGTAGATGGATGACTAGGTGAATGAATAGATAGGTGAAAAGTTGATGGATGGACAGANGGGTGAGCAAATGGATGGGAGGTATGTGGATAGATGATGGGTGGTGAATGGACAGATGGATGGATGAGTAGGTGGTTGGATGGAGGACCGTTGTATAGACAGACAAATGAGTTGATTAATGGATAGAAGGTATATGGATCATTGTTTGCCCCCCTTGATATTTTCCCAGTACAGAGAACCATACTAGCAAGATCTTGTTGGCTCAATGAATGAAATGTCAATACTGTTGGATTCTCCACAACACTGGGAAATCCATGTGCTCACTGCTGCCTGTCTGCTTAGGACTCTCCCTTCAAAACATNCAGACAACTATTGCCCACAGTGTTTGTATCTGTGTCTTAGATTCTGTGAGTGTTCTGTGGCCCTGCTGACAGAGGCTCCCTTTGGGCAAACCTGCACATGCTCAGCTTCTTCCCACAAGGCCACCTGTACCTGACACTCAGTAGGCCATCAGCTCACCACACAAGTTATCCCTCTGGCAAGAAAGCTCATGGACCAACACAAAGAGAATAGCAAAGAAGCAGCTTGAATAATTCAACAAACAGCCAGTGGAGTCCAGGCGCCTCATGCAGGCGCTGGCTGAAACTCAAAGACAACCCAGAAAATGGGAAACCACAGAACGTCTCTGCATGAAGATTAAAATCGCCCCGTGATAAAACAGCNTCATGTATCAGAGTCAGAGACGGGAGGAAATAAGAAAACCCCACAACGTAAATTGGAATTAGGTCAGGAGGACCAGGGAGAAATCACAGTGAAAATACACTCCATAGAAGAAAATTGAAAGATAGGGATGAATTGAGTGGTTGGAGGGGGAGCGTATTTCTGTAGTTCATTCCCTAGGAAACAGCTGAAACTTTCCCTGCTTCACCTTTGGGCCTCATCCACGTCCAGCTCTGCATAGAGGGCACCTTTGGCATAACTTACAGTATGGGCACTCCCTGAAGCAGCCCAGGAGCAACCGCCCTGGACACAGATTAGGATTTGTGGTGAGGTTGGCTAANAGTCTTCAGATGGTTGGTTGGATACATGGCTCCCAGACACGTCTCTACGAGGCCCAGACATTCCTGGCCAACCACGGCAAAAGGCAGCCTTACCCACTCTACCTGTCTCTGGGATCCCTGGCCTGATGTAATGGACAGCAATGCCTACCTGCCCTATGTCCAGCAGAGGGCACCGTCCCCACTTTGCATGTCCACTTGATCCTGGTTATCCTGCATGCTGGACCCTGGGACAGTTTGATGAGTCCAGACAGTGCTAAGGCAGAAGAGGAGCCACCTTTCCCAGTGCAGNGTGCTTCCTGGCTCAATCCTCCCTTTCTGCCCCAACCACACCTTCTTTCNTCGTGACTCTCTCTGGCCTGTGATCTAAAGTAACATATCNGACCCCTAAACCAGGCTATAAGTTAAGCATCTCACAAGCCTCAGGGCTGGACTCAGCCAGATCCTCCTTCACCCCTCCACTCATAGTGTCTGATAAAATTCAGATTGATCTCTTGAATCAATCTGAAACTTCTTGAATCAATCTCTTGAAACTTCTCACTTTCCATATCTGGTTGAATTCTTAAGCCTCCACCAGCCCTGGTGGGATCTAATTTCCCCATAAATGCCTTCAGCAGTAACTCAGGAGGTTGGTGTAAGCCCAAACACACCACTCATCCAATGGGGTGCCTCTTTTTCATCACCCCCAGATCTGGTATCTCCTGACCTGCCTTCACAAGAACCTTGTGAGCTTGGCAAGCCTGGCATCCCCTCTTGGTGACTCTGCACACCGACCCTATAGCTCTGGTGGAAGTTCCCACTTAATTGTGCTGTGCGCAGAGTACAGCTCAATCTCTCTCCTCACTGTAAGAACTATCATGGCACCTGCCTGCTGGGCTTCAGCACACGCCACTGAAAAAGATAACAGCTGTGAAGAAAGACCGAGCTGTGGTATCCTAGAGGTAGACTGAACCAGTGTCCCACCCACACCCCCAGAAGTCAGGTTGGCCATAGGGATTGAAGGTCAAAGGACAGTATAGGGTACCCATGCCATTATCCCTGCCNGTCATTGTAAGGAGTTGGACTTCACTCTGAATGTGATGGAAGCCACCAGAAGGTTCTGAGACAGGAAGGGTGTTGTCTGGCTGTTCTGTTGCAACTAGAATCNAAGAAGGGAAACACCGACAGTAGGTCAGGGAGAGAAACCAAAGCACAGTGTTAGGGTTTGAACTCAGAATCTCCCACAGCTCATGTTTTAGATTCTTTGCCTCTTATTTTTTTGGAAGTCTTAGACACTTCATAGAAGTCAGTTTACAGGGGAGGGCCTTCAAAGGTGATACCAGCCCTGGCTGGCTCTGTACTTTGTTTCCTGGCCTGCTACCTTGAGAAGCCAGGAGCTTCCCCACCATGTGCACCCATGCCCACCCCAACCCCCACCTCAACCCCTCCAATCTCCTCCACCCACCCCAGCTACCACAGGCAGAGTCACTCTGCCTTCCCTACTACTGGCTCAAACCATGACTGAAATCCTAAGGCAAGATAAATCCTTTCTCTCTCAAGTTGTTTCTTAGACAGAGATTATAGTGATGGCTTAGCAAAATAACATTAGAGGTGGATNAAATTCAGGATTAAACCATCAGATGCCAGAGGACGGGCACAAGAGTGGATTCTGGTTTCCATTTCTTCCTGGAAACCCACCCTGATTCCTGGAAGCCAGCTTTTCTTACTCCTGAGAGGACCCTGTCCTCCAGAGCCTTCCCTGTCTGGAGTTTCAAACTCCTCATTTGGTCCAAGGAAGCACAGGGCTGGCCCTGCCTCCCGCCTGAGCTCTGTATTCCTCCTCCCTGCCCTCAAAGGCTGAGATCTAACCAGCACATGGTCAGCTCTGCACCAGGGCTTTTATACACCTCCTCTCTGCCGGGTGGGCTTGCCCCCAACCTGATCCTCATCTGATGGTTGAGTTTTTTCCTTGGTATTCAGATAACAACTCAATTCTCCCACCTCACGGAGCACCCCCTGCCTTCTACTCCTCAGTGTCACCATCCAGGCATCCTGTTTTATTTTTTCATAAACATCCGTCTTCCTTGTCTAAGAGTACGTTGCACCACCCTCAGCAAGAAAGAAGCAAACATAAAACACAGATGTCCCTGGCAGCTCCTCAGCTTCTCCCAGCAACTGGAACAGGGCCCAGGTACAGAAATCAGAAATGTAAATATTTGTTGAGTAAAATGCGTGGAAGTAAGGGGACACTTCTCCAGGGAAGTCTAGGGGAGCATGAAGTGTGTGTCTATCAAAACACTACTTCCTGAACAGCCAGAGACCAGGAAGCAGGCAAGGCAGAACTGCGGCTGTGTTGACCACTTTCCTTGTGATTGTGATAACATACCTGAAAAAACACTTAGGGAAGTTTCACAGTTCAGGAGTCCANCCACGGTTGGGTACTCATGGCGGTAAGACCATGTGGCGGCTAGTCACATTGCATCCACAGTCAGGAAGCAGAGAGCGATGTCCTTAGCTCATTAACATTTTTATTTATTCTGGACCCCATCCCATGAGATGTTGACACCCACACTCAGGGTGGGTCTCCTTCCTCAGATAAACCTCTCTGAAAATGCCCTCATGACATACCCAGGATCAAGCTTCCATGTGACTCCAAATCTAGGAAATAGATAGTGATGATTCACCATCACTGTTGCACCCTTCTGCAGGCCAGAATTGAGGTTCTCAGTGGGGTCCGTTCAGCGTCCATGGGCCCATGGCCACCTTTATCNATGGAGATGCCAAAATCAAAACAAAACACAAAGGGTAGGGGGAGGCGGATTGCAAGCTTGGATGCCTGAGACNGGAGAGAGCAACAGTGCTGTACCATATCCTCACTTGTAACTTGTTCCCTTAGGCAGCAAGATCACATGGCTCCAGTGATGCCCTCCTCACCCCTACCCACCAAAGCTGCTGTCCTGNGCTGTCAGAGGCAAACAGTGCCAGCCACAGAAGAATGACGTCACTGAATGACTGCAGATACTGCTGAAACTGCTCTCCAGGGCTGTTTGATGGCTCCCAAGACAAAGGTACCAAGGAAGGAGCTCCAAGCTGAGTTCCTAGGGCTACCAGGGAGACAAGAATGCAGGTTGATGCTGGTGCTCCCTCCCACAGGGCATGAGTCATCTCAGACTCACAGCAGAACACCACAGTTGGATGTTTAACAAGAGTGCCATTGTCCTCTAAAAGCCCAATGTCTGNGTGATCTTGTCAGCTGTGTCTGGAGAGTTCTGATGTCTCACCCTGTAGATGGTGCTTCCCCTCATCCCCAAGTGGCAGAGACACCTCTGACATCTTTTTTATAGACAGGAGCAGGGTTCCACCCTTAAGACTTCGTTTAACCTTAACCATGGCTCTGGAGCACTAGATTCTAGTGCAGGGTGAGAACTTTGGCACAACTTGAGGAGCAAGGCAGCCCATAGTAAGGAGACATCCATAAAGCATACCAACTCTCTGGTCCCTGTTTATTTATTCTCTAATGGGAAGTCCCATCTCCCAAGGCTCCAATCTCCAAAGGAAAGCCCTTGGGCATTGCTGGGAACAGGACCCCATGATCTTCACACAGTTGGGCAGCACTCTACACTGAGAGGAGGTCTTAGAAGAGAGACCCACATCAGATGGAGGCTCCAGGTACACTAGGAAGCACAACTTCCTAGAGGATTGACAACGTAGGGAGAAGAAAGGCACCGTGATGAAACTGGCGGGTTGGAGGACTCTACAAGAGCTACAAGTCCTGGGGCTGCAAAAGAGAAGCAAGGCATAGCTGCTACCAGAGTCCAGTGCCTCAGAGGGGTGGACCTCAGNGGTCTGTACTGTTGCCCTAGGTGCATTTCTGTTAGTGATGACTACCCTGACAAAAAACAATTTGGGGGAGAGGGGGCCTATTTGGTGTACACTCCAGGTTACAATCTACCATTAAGGGGAAATCAAGGCAAGAACCTAAAGTATCACATCCACAGTTAAAAGCAGAGAAAGAATAAAAGTCTTGTCCGCTTCAGAACTCCATGCCTGGGGAACGGTGCTGCCTACAATGGGTTGAATCTTCCTAAATCAATTAAAAATCAAGCTAAGCCCCCACAGGCATCTCCTCAGGCCAACCTGATCTAGACAGTCCCTCAGGTTGAGGCTCTCTTCTCAGGTGGCTCTAGGTTGTGACAAGTTGATAAAACTGCCATTAGGGTCTGGAGATGCTGCTCAGTGGTTGGGAAGGCATCCTGCTCTTGCAGGTGACCAGAGTTCCGGTCCCAGCCCCTACATCAGGTATCTCACAACAGCCTGTAACTCCAGCTCTAGGAGATCTGCTGTCTTCTTCTGCCTCTACAGGTGCTTCACACATGCGGCACATGCACACACAGAGAAAGAGACAGACAGAGACAGAGAGAGACAGAGNCCCATATACAGAAATATAAAATAAATTAAAAAAAAACTATCACAATTATCATCTCTGAGGTCAGCTCCTAGGCCCCTTAAAGACAGAGGAGTCCCATAGGGTCACAGACAAATACAGGAAAGCCATGATGTTTGCTTTCATTTCATATCCGTTTGCCTCTAACTCCGTTGCAGGAGCCTTGCTGAGCTATGCCCATGTGAACCCTCCAGTAGGATGCTGAAAGGGCTGGCCACCTCCTATGGGAACTGCAGAGGCATAACTGAGGATTCTGACTCAGCAGGAAGGCTGCAGACCCACTGTGTTCTGAAAACAGGGAAGCTGCCCAGTGGCAGCGGCCNGATGCATCCCTCTTAGCTCAAGCCATCCAGTTCTCTCACCCATATGGCACGCTCCCCCCTGCACACCATTCAAAGCACAGACTCACTTCCTAATGCTTGGCTCATTCACCTCAGGTTAACTGGAGCCAGGGTCAGGGAGGGTGCAGCTGAAAGGGGCTCGAGTCTAAGCAGGACTGCTGTCAGGGGACATGCTTTCTCTCATCCCCATGGTCATTGGCCATCACAGTCTGCAAATCTCTGGCCTGGGTTGGTCAGGTTCTCTGGGGTCATGTGGATCTGACTCAGCAGGCAATACATCTGTTTTTTTCTGCTTGTGGGAACGGAGCTGTCAGCTGTCCCCAGCATCCANTGTCTCTCCAGTCTGCTATATGACAAGTGNCGCAAGGCCCATCTGTCCAGCAAGTTGTGTGATGTGACACCACAGCTGCATACAGCATACAGTGGGCNGGGTTGTCATCCTCAACCAGTGCCANCAGGGAGTTGTCACCCTTCTGAATGAAGACTCAGCCCCAGGCCCTTAAGCTTTGCTCTACCTTTGAAACTTGAGCAAGAACAACACACAGGACAGAGGCCCATCCAGACCACTACTATCCCAGGCTCCCCTTGGCCACCTTACCTCACCCTCCAGGGACCACACNCCACTGCCACCTCATATGGACTCCAGTAGTCCATCCAGGGATGCCATTGTCCCAAGGCATCTTTCAGGGTCCCCTTCTCATTTGAGTTATACACTNCAGAGGCCCCACACCAGGCTTTGGGTTGGGTACCACTCTGAACAATGGCAAACACCCACTCTGACCACATTCTNCTCTCTTTCNTGGCCCCTTACTCCCTCAATCCCATTGTTCCTCAGCCTTGGGGAACTACTGAGCCTGGGTCCCCACATTGCTCCCCTGATGGGCCTGTCTCTCTTCTCTGTTCAAGGAAGCTGGGGTTTTCCTGAATCTTATTTCTGCCAAAGCTCGACTTGCTGTGTGTCCACCAGATTCTCTGCAAAGCTCATCCCCCACCCCCACCTGCTTCCTGGTCATGGGTTTGGTCACCTGTTGCTCATTCTACAAATATTAGTGACAACAGAGAGCTCTCCTTACTCGGCACTTAGCATCCTGATCTGAAAATGACCCAGAAACCCACACATGTGAGGTTATATCTAGCCTGCAAAGAAACCACCCATTGTGTCCTTTTAGGAATCACCTGGAGGAACAAAAACAACACGGGAAACTGTCATTACAGCCATTCACCCTATATACTGGTCACCTTTTTTGGTGGCATCCTTAGTTAGCTTTAAGTCAACTTGATACAACCTAGAAGCACCTGAAGAGGGGGTCTCAACTGAAGGATTGGCCAGGTTAGATTGTCCTGTGCCTGTGGAGCATTGTCTTGAGTGTCCATTGGCTTAAGAGAGTCTTGCTCACTGTGGGTGGCACCATCCTCAGGGTAGGAGGTCCTGGGCTGTGGGAGAAGACTAGCTGAGGATAAGCCTCTAATGGTGCCAGAGAGCAAGCCAGCAAGCAATCTTCCTGCCTGCTTTCAGCTTCAGTTTCCTGCCTTGACTTCCCTCAGTGATGGGCTGTCATCTGGAAGTGTAAGCCATGTGAACCTCCACTCTTAAGTTACTTCAGCACAGCATTCTACCACAGCAGCAGANAGGAACCCAGAACAGTTTCGTTTTTGGCTAAAACCAAAGGCCAATCTTTAAAACACACCATGATAGTTCANGGTGTCGGGACATTGGGAGGCAGCTAGGAGCAGTCAGGTCCCCAGTGCTATTCAGTGTTACTCTTGTATTCATTGTGTATATTTACTTATTTGACAGGGTCTTGCTATCTGGTGACTAACTTTGAACTAGCCATACTCCTGAGTGCTGGATTATAAATGCCATACTANCACACCAAATCCTGTGTTTCTTAACCCAATGTAAAGAGAACAGTTAGGAAGTAAACAGAATTCTCACTGCCTCTACTCAATACAAACGTCCCCATGTCCTGATTGAAACTATTCTTGTGCCTTCTGAGATGGGGCTCTGTGGGCTTCTCAGGGTGGGGGTGGAGGTCAAGGCACAGCTGTCCCAGTGCTCACTGGTAATGCAGGAAAAATCAAGACCAGATCCTTAAGCCATGACTGAGATGGGGGTGTCTTGTATGCACCACCAATTCACTTAATTCTACCTGCATTGTCCTCCCCTCATGGCTCCCTGTGTCACCACTGCCCTGACTGCTTCTGGATGGACTATCTAAAGCCTTTTCATCTCTGTCAATCATTTGACCCAACAAGACCTTTCTCCTTTCTCCTGACTAGCTCAAGGCCATCCTCCTGCAAGTGGTTTCTTGGAAAAGGCAACCAGTCACCTCTCATCTTGTAGAATCAAAGTCACTGTTGCAGCGCCAACCATAAAATGCATTGTTAACCATAGAAACCCCTGTCCCCAATTACTTTCCTTTACAAAGATGGAAAGTGACACTTTCTCACAGTCCTGTGTTTGTCGGCACCTGGATCTTTTCTACTGTCTTGCTCAGTGCTTCCCTTATCCCCACAGGGTACCAGAAGAGCTAACCAGCTATCAGTCTGGAACCTTGACCTTAAACCCTGCAGCCAGCCCACAGCTCAGTGCCCCTGGCATGCAGTTCAGCAGAGCTGGCTACAAGCTGTTCACCCCTCATTCCTGCACAGANCCCTGTCACGCTGCTGATGTGTGCTGTTCAAGATCACAGGCTCGGTCCTGATCTGACTGGCAGTCTGGACATGAGCCATGGACAAGGCATCCTGTCTGAGTCACAGCCCACATAGTCAATCATCCAGCCACCAGGTGGTAGGCCATGACCGTACAACCTCTGTCACTCTGTAGCAAGATATCAGACAGGGTTAGTTCTGGTCCAGCTACTGAGGCTATGATCTGTGGGGAAGGTTCACGGTTCAAGGGGATCCTGCAGTTGTCCATTCAAAAGTCCCTGCTACTAGACATCCAGGATGCTATGCACCATCCCAGCATCTGACATCTAGGATGCTAAACAGTTTACACAGTATCTTGGGTAAGTGGAATGCCGTGTGGTACCCCAGTATCAACCCCAGCATCTCATGTTATTTTTAGTGNTGAACAAAACTCCAGCATTTCAGGTGTCTACAGTGATAAGTGGTACCCCAGCATCTCAGACATCTCTAATGCTGAGTGGCACTCCAGCATCTGAAGTATCTATAATTCTAAATGGTACCCAGCATCTTAGGTATCTATAGCATTCAGTGGTACCCNAGCATCTCAGATGTCTCTAATGCTGAGTGGCACCCCAGCATCTGAAGTATCTATAATTCTAAGTGGTACCCCAGTGACAAAGACTATNGGGGTCCAACCCTTTATAGTCTTTTCCCAGTGTTCCAGAAGAGACGCTATCAGCAGTGAAAATTAATCTGAGGGACGTTGACTGAATCGATGTACACAAAACTCTTTAATCCATTCTCTTTACTCTTCTGAGTCAGTTCTCTCTCTACACAGCTTCTTTTCTGCTCTCATACTTAAGTCCTTTTTGCCTGATTCTCTCTACATTTTTCTGCTGTTCTCTTTATGTTCTATCTTGGTTTTCCCATCTTATCCATCTTAGCCCTACCCCATCTCAGTTCTCCATCTTGGTTCTACCCCATCTCAGTTCTCCATCTTAGTTCTCTCCAAGTCTCTGAGGTTTACAGTTATATACCCATGCAATCAGCAATACTCTGGCCAAAGCAAGGTCACACAGTTTGAATTCTTTCAGG
>LZPO01017291.1:1041498-1055093 GCA_001675575.1 Neotoma lepida | reverse complement strand
CCAGATGCTCCAGATTCCACTTGCCCATCCCCCACCCCCAGCCTTCAACTCAATACACACACACACACACACACACACACACACGCTGAGATGTGCAGGGCAATTATATGATGCAGACCCTCGAGCAGACCCGGGTGCTGACTGGCCTTGCCCAGCCCCGTAGCATGCCTGTTATGAGCCCACCCTTTGGAACAACGCTCGCTGGTTTTCATGTGGCTAAGGCTAGGGTGACTCGATGGCTCCACACTCCTGGTTTAGCATCGGGAAGATGTTGAGAATGGTCCATGGGCCAGGAAGCCCTTCCCAGGCTCAGGGCTCTGTGAAAATGTTCCGGGCTCAGGAAGAGGGGGTGTTACGAAAATCAGTGCCTCCTACAGTGTGCACTGCCCCTTGGTTTTGGCACCCAATTGTCCATTGCTAATGGCCTGGCAGGACCAGAAAGCAAACTGGCCTGGCAGCTAGAGCTGTCCTCTGCTTCCTCTCTGTCTCAGAGATGAAGGAGGAGCTGAGTCTCCAGAGGTGGTCATGGGGGAAAAGGCCAGAAATCCCATGCATGACTCTTTCTTCCNTTTTCCTCATCACCCTCCACAGCTGAGGGTCTCAGNACAAATCCCNGGCAGTTCGGAACTGGGAATGGTGAGTTACATAACNCAATATTAAGGCTGTAAATCTTCCCAGTAGCAGAACCCATAAACCCTGGTTTTTATTATCCACTTACTGCACAGACCCTGGCTGTTCCTTCATCGCAACACAATTATCCTACAATTACTGTTAGATTGTTAAGTAAATAGCGTGCCAGAAGCGGCAATTCCCGGGCTCATAAATATATAAACAAACACCAGAGCGAGGCCCCGGAGCTATGGGAAGGAGGCAGGATAGGGTGCTGGAATGTGTGACATTCGCCTTCTGCAGATGGGTCCTTGGCAGTCGCCCCCACATCCCCTCAGGGTCCAGGAAGTTGTGGGCGACAGGAGAGAGGATCTAACACAGGCCAGCTGTGCAGTCATGGCACAAGGGTGCTCCCCTTGGGCAAGGTAGATGGAGAGGCAGGTACAGCATCTCTGGGCCTCATCACACCTTCCGTAAGTGTCTGGGGGTCCCTGCATGACCAAGTAGCACAGGTGGAAANTGAGGAGAATGAAACATGCTCTCCTGGGTTTTTTGAAATGAAAATGTTCTTGTTGTCTTTCTCNGTAACAATTCTAAACCAGGAGTTCCAATTCCCTTATTGGAAGAAGGGTGGAGGCACAGCTACGCAGTCACACTGTGGGAACCGTTCCTACATGAGTCTTGGCTGCACCTGAAGATGCAGAAATGGGCAATGGGGACCTGGATGGGAGCATAGGCCAGATGGTTCTGGGTCTGATGGGAGACGGGGAACGATAGGAATTCTTTCATATTCCGCTATAAAAGCATTTGTACTCTGTCTTGTANAAAGGAACCCGNGCGCACACATTACTAATAACAGCTCAGCACACGCAAACTGCTAATAGCTTTCCTTGTTCTGAGTTAGCACGTCAGCCCGGGTAGCAGCTGGGAGTGCAGTTAATACCCTGCAGACACTAACTGGTCTCCACATTCCAAGACCTGCCTGAGTCTAGACACCTGGAGGATGAAGGGAGAGCAAGACAGATGCTCATAAGGGAGGCAACAACATCCCCAGTCCTTGAAGTGTGGTTGACTAGCTTAGACCACCTGACCAGAGAGGCGGGGCAGAGCTCCCAGTGACTGACTGCCTTTGTTCCCCCTCCCTGGGAGCAGGCTGGCTGGAGGTGAGACAGAAGGCAGCTTTTCTGAGGAGTTAACCTGCTGCCTTCTCAGAGCCTTGCCCCTCTACATAAAGTGTAACTTAGTGATTCATTTCCTCTCTGTGCACTGGCATCTGTGGTTACAAACCGCACGACCCTCTGGTGTTAGTCAGTGTTCTGTGGGATTCCAGAACAGGTGGAACAAAACTCTGAGTTAAATATTTGGGCAACTGTGTCCCCCGGGGTCAGAAAAGANAGTATCTGAGGTTGCTGGCCACATTCTATATCTTTCTTTTTTCTTTTCTTTTTCTAATTTACTTATTTTTGAGAATTCCACACACAGCAGTGCTGCGTCTTCATCACTTCTGCCCCCCTCCCCTCCAACACCTCCTGCTCCCCACTCCTTTCAAACTCATCTTCTTTAACTCTTGTTGCTACACACACACACACACACACACACACACACATATAAACCTACTGAATCCATTTAGTGTTGCTCGTGCGAACCTGTGTTTAGAGCTGACAGCTTGGGATTAGACAACCTATCAGGAGTTTGTCCCAAGAAAACTGATTCTCTCTCTCAGCAGCCACTCTACATCTAGGGGTGGGACCTTGTGAAATTTCCCCTATCCTATTACAATAATTAACAGCTGCTCAAAATGCAGAGAACAAGTGACCATGGGGTGTCCAGCCCCAACTGGTACATCTGTGACAACACTGGCTGACACTTAAGGCTTAGGGAAAATCACAGAAAGAGGGATGGGAACAGTGTAAGTCAGAGGACCAAGACTGCTCCTGCTAAACAGCTTCTTCTAGACGCCACAAAAACTCTGCCTCCGGGAAATCTCATTTTGTACTTTGATGGATGTCTTAGTCAGTGTTCTATTGCTGTGAAGAGACACCANGACCATGGCAAATCTTATAAAAGAAGGTGTTTAATTGGGGCTTGCTTACAGTTTCTGAGGTTTAGTCCGTTATCCCCGTGGCGGAGAGCACAGTGGCATGCAGGCAGACAAGGTAGCTGAAAGCTCTGCATCTAGATCCAAAGGCAGCAGGAAGAGAGAAGTAGCTGAGAATTCTACATCCCAATCTGCAGGCAGCAGGAAGAAAGAGATTCTGGGCTTGGCATGGGTTTCTTCAAATCTCAAAGCCCACCCTCAGTGACACACTTCCTCCAACAAGGCCACACCTCCTAATTTTTTCAAATAATGCCACTCCCTGGTGATCAAGTGTTCCAATCTATGAGCCTGTGGGGGTCATTCTCATTCAAACCACCATAATGGGGATTCAGGCTACGTTCATCAAAGAGATTTGAGCTTTAAAAGAAGTCAAACTATATTCTCAGTATTTATCCAGTATTGGGTGAGTACTTGGTGAAGGCATTCTCCCATTCTGCAGACTGTCTCCTCTATGTTTCTTATTTCTTTTATGGACAGAAGCGTCTCAATTTTATGCAAGCCCATCTATTTATTCTTGTTTTTAATCTTCTGAGCTATTGGGGTCCTTTGCAGAAGGACTTCGCCTATGCCGGGACCTCAAAGTGTTTTAGGTCTCACACTGAGGTCATTTTGAGGGTTTTTTTTGTGTGTGTGTGAGAANTTTTGTCTCTTGCATGTAGAGAGCCAGCTAGATGTCCATCAACACATAAATGGGTAGCTGTGACATACATACGTAATGGAACATTATTCAGCTCTAAAGAAGACGATGACATCATTNGCAGAAATAAAAGGTTGAAAATGGAGATCACTGCTATGTGAAATAAGTNAGACTCAGAATGAGAAATATCACGTTTTCTGTCATATGTGGAAGCTAGAGAACAAAACGGGAGGAACATTAAAGTTAACATGAAAACACTAAGATAGAAGAATAGAAAGGGGGGCTAATAGAGAGTAAATATGACCCAAGTGCATCCCATTCATATATGGGAATATTATAAGGAAGCCCTAGTGGGTGCAGTCAGTCCAACACCAGTTTGAAGAGAACAACTCATGAGACAATGGTACAGAGACCCAGTGGCCCTTCACCAAAGTATATGCCACATGGCCAAAAGGTGATGAGTGTACAGGCCCGCCCCAAGGCACAGTGTATGGTTTCTATGGTGAAGCTGGTTCTCTCTTACAAGGCAAGTACCACATGCCGTCTGTGTGCATACTGAGATGGGATGAGGCACAGGACGTGAAGGAGGTTGCACAGACCTGGAGGGCACTCCAGAGAAATGTCACTTGGAATCTGAGCTTCAAAAAGATGTAGTAAAATGACCCCAAGTGGGATGCAGGGGGTCATGGCTCACTGAATAATGTTTATGCTTTCTAAGCAAATATTGAGGGTGCAAACATGACAAGAGTCTCATTCTTGTTGAAAGGGTCGTCACTGTCCCCAGCAGCTCAAAAGGGCCAAGCCGTGCAGGGTGGGTGGGGTTGGACAGCAAATAAGTAGCCTGTTCAAAGGAAAGCCTCAGGTTCCCAGTGGCCACCAGGATAAAGCTGCAGGGTCCTANGGTCCTAGCTCCTTCTGTCTCCATTCTCTTAAAAACAAAAAGGTTGATACAGAAGAAAGCAAGCAATATAAAGAAGCATTACATGTTCTGAGGACAACGACCTCCAAGTGTTCACTTCCTGATCTCCAGATCCTGTGAACAAGTCAGCTGCCATAGCAAAAGGAACTTGGGTTGCAGATGAAGCTCACACGGCTGACCTTGAGACTAGAGAAGCTCCTGGGATTCTCATAGAGTCACTGTGAGATGCCAGGGGGAGGCAGATGTGTCANAATGGGACACTGATGCTGGGCTCTGAAGACGGAAGAGGATGCCCCAGGCAGGGCAGTAGCCAGAGAGGTGAGAAAATGATTCTCCCAGCAGCACCCCCAGAAGATATGAGTCCCAACTACACCTCATTTTAGCCCAAGGAGGCCCCGTGTGGACTTCTGAGTCTCAGAGCCAAAGTAACAAAACAGCCTTGTCTGAAGTGACGGCACTTGCCACTGTGCTTGTGAAAGCGGCATGTGAAGCTCCCACACATTTCCTAACCCTTGTGGGGAATGAACTCCCTCCACCCCAGCCACAAAAAGATGATCAAAGCTGGGCTTCTCCAGGAGATGTACTGGCCCCTAGTGTCTTAGACGCAAATGCAGAGCCCCCAGCTACCGCCTGACAGCAGGCAGGAGGCTTCTGTGGCATCCTGGGCTCTCTCCTGGCACAGGCTCCTTCTGACCACTCTGTTCTTGCTAGGAAGCTGGGCTGAGCTCCCATTCCAATATGTTTACAAACCAACAACCAGTAGGGGCACAGAGAGCAGGAAAGGGAGGCCCTCACTGCAGTAACATCTTCCAGTCACCACTTGGCTTCTGTTTGTGCCAGTGTTTAAGTCAAACGTACNCTTCTTAAAAATTCTATTTGCATTATCTTATCGAGCGATCATTCCCTGGAACATCATAAAACAAACATTAATTAGGACTCCAATGGTTACAGTCTCCTCCAAGCTCTCAGCCACACAACAGACTTTCATCTTGGAACTCTGGTCTGAAGACAGTTGGGCCAGAATCAAGCAGTTCTGGGGCAAGCAAGGCCTATATCCCCCACGAAGAGCACCTCTGTACAGCAGGGAAGGAGNTGGTCCAGGATGGGAGGGACAGCCCCAGGTACAGACACACCTGCCAACAGACAAAAGACAAACTCATCACATGGCCAGAGTATGGATCACATCGAGTGAACCCTCTGCTTCCATGTCCATCACAGCCTCACACCCAGACACTGCCCAGCTCCAAATCCCCACCTGCTCCCNTAAGCCACAGGACAGTTAGTACTCAGTACCCAAAGTCAAAAGCCACTGCAAGAAACAGATGTAGGACTAAGAAGGCTGGGGCTTGCCTGACCATATGCTTCCTCATCTTTTTTTTTTTCCTTCAAGACAAGGTTTCTCTGTGTAGCTTTAGAGCCTGTCCTGGAACTCACTCTATAGACCAGGCTGGCCACGAACTCAGAGATCTACCTGCCTCTGCCTCCCGAGTGCTGGGATTAAAGGTGTGCGCCACCACTGCCCAGTCTGCTTCCTCGTCTTTAAGCACAATGTGAAATGAACAGCTTAGACTAGTTTTTCCAGTAGTTCAAAGTCACCTGACAGGTTCTCCCTAACAGGTCCTAGCCCCACTAGTGAGAGTACCAATATGGGGACTGAAGCCATACCTCCAACATCCCCAGAGTCCTTGACTTATCACACTTGTTTTGAGTGAATAATCCAAGTGACTTCAAAGTGGGCCGTCTCCGGCACCCCCTTAGGTCATGTCTGTGTGACCCCCAGGCCCATCCTAGAAGNTGCTCACATACTCATATACTCACATGCTCACAGGCAGAGCTGCTCAAGTGCTGAGAGATGAGAGCATGTGCAAAGTATCTAGGAAGGGAAGGAGACTGGTCCCTACCCTGCCCTGCGATCACATGGTGCAGGCCTGGAAGCAACACCCCATCCAGAAGAAAGGCTGGAGGCTCCAGGAGGCACCAAGGCCAGCCACAAGGGCTGGCATCCAGGCTCTGCAGCTCCTGCCCCTCACATGTGTGCAGTTGGTGCAGAGCCTGGAGGCACCAAGTGGCACCTCTAGATGAGTTCCTGAGGCTCCACCCAAGACAGTGAACCACAGTTGCCATGCACATTTGCCTAGCTCTTTATCCTGGAGTCTTATCCCCTGATAGGAAGCAACTTAGGAGAGAAATAAATTTATTCTGGGTTA
Organism: Neotoma lepida; assembly: GCA_001675575.1. Classification (NCBI taxonomy): domain Eukaryota; kingdom Metazoa; phylum Chordata; class Mammalia; order Rodentia; family Cricetidae; genus Neotoma; species Neotoma lepida. The sequence continues at coordinate 1,048,623 of LZPO01017291.1, read as the reverse complement.
CAATCCATCATTGTGAGGAAATCAGGGCAGGAACTTGAAGCAGCTAATCACAGTGAAGAACAGANAGAAATGATTGCATGCATGCAACTTGCTTGCACTCAGGTTCATCCCTCCACTTGTATACAGTTTAGGACTCCCTGCCTAGGGAATGGTGTCACCCACAGTGGGCTGGGTCTTCCCACATCAGGTAACTTGATTAAGACAGTCGCCCATAGAAATGTCCATACACCAGCCTAACGNAGACAATTGAGACTCTTCCCAGGTGACTCTGGGTTGTGTCAAGTTGATACTTAAAACTAACTGGCACCTTCTCTTTACTTTTAACTGCAAGGCTTGAGTTCTTGAAGAATTCTGTTTAGAGGGTGCTTGGATGGTTTGTGTGATGTAAGGGGGATCAGTAAGGAGGCTGCTACCATGACATCTCAGTCCTAGCATCAGAGTCCCCTCCTCTCTTGTGTGATGGCAGGAGGTGACATACTCTCCCAAGCTACTTGGTATTAAGGATTCTCTTGGGATGAGGGCTTCTTTGTCCTGGAACCCAGATATGTCCTAGCAAACAGGAGCAGTGGGTTACAGGAATGGCTGGCACCGGGTTTAGGGACCAACTTCAAATAGACCTTCATGAAACANATCCAAGGGACTTCAGTTCCCCCATCCAGCACAAAACGGCAAGGTTCAGAGCACTGGTTCTCTGGTTATTTCTAGCAACAGAATGGTTCTAATAATATTCATTTTAGTTGCATGCCAGAATGGGGGTGGGTCTCCCCAAACATGGGAGTGGAGGGGCAACCTGTGAGGAGGGGTTGGTCCTTATGAACTCACAAGCCCAGGATAGGAGAGACTGTTCAGAAAGCTGTTCACTGGCCTCTGGGAAGCCACACCAATCTGAAAAATGGGTGCCAGTCCCTGATGGGCTCACTGGCCTCTGGGAAGCCACACCAATCTGGAGAATGGGTGCCAGTCCCTGATGGGCTCACTGGCCTCTGAGAAGCCACACCAANCTGGAGAATGGGTGCCAGTCCCTGATGGGCTCTTGGTTGGGAAACAAGCATTCTCCTTAGCTCCTACGGTTTCAGGGATTTCTCCCTGGTCTGAAAAACAGCAGACATAATAACACCCTCCTTCCAGGAAGCCGCTCTCTCCCCTTCCTTCATGCCGTCCCGTGAAACTCCTGCAGCCAACTCCTGGTCGCCACCGACAGTCACCCTATAGCTCAGCCCCAGCCGCTGAGTTATTTTCATTTCTTTATATATATTTTTAAGAGAGAGAAGCTGTCACCAGCAGGGTAATTGTCCTTTCATGTAATCCCATCTCAGATGGAGCCAGGCAGCCCTCACTTCATTAACAGCAAAGACTCTACCTGAGAAATCAATTGCAGCCTAAATTATAAAGACAAAAATCAATCCCGTGACACAGCCTGCCTCTCTCTGTACGGGAACATCCAGGGATGCCAGGGCAGGCTCCAGAGGCCCCCGCCTGTGCCCAGGAGCAAGGAGTGTGGACAAGCCCAGGGACCAGAGAGACAGGACCAGAGCTTTTGAATATCTAAGCAGACAAACCAGCCGTGCCAGGAGGATGGCCATCTACGCACTTCAAAGCAATAGCCATTCTCTTGAACATTTATTAAGCAACTACTGTATGCCAAACCCTAAAATTTAAATAGTTGAATTTAATTTTAATTAGTCAAGATAAACAATCCATTCTCTCCCCTATAAACCAGAGGTTCCTGGAATGGGGAGGAGCACGCACATATGAGAGCTGAACTTAAACTGCATGAAGGTGTGAAATGGAGAGAGCATCCCACATGGGGATGATACGAACGGTGACTTGAGTTGGGTCTAAAGGTTGAATAGGAGGTTGCAAGGAAATGCTCCTCTTGATGGCACTGGAAGAGGGTGGCACTGAGCAATGAGTGAGTTGCACTTTCNNTGATGACTGGCATGCTTTAGGTGCCTAAATGGAAAAAAGTCAATTATTTACGGACAGTTTTCTGAGATCTGCTTGGGGAAATAAATGTGTCAAATCAGAAGGAACCACAGTGGCCCCATAACATGTCTCTAAAGTTGAAACTGAGACAAAGGGAGAGTCCCNAGTGCCTGGTGCTCCTGATGAGCCCCCAGGTTTTTACAAGAGCCCCCTCCAGGCCGGTGCATGGAATGGACCCCATCCNAGGCCTGCAGGCGGCTCCATGTGGCCCCTGATCAGACTGCAGATGGGAAGGGCACTTGTGGAGAATAACAAAGTCAGATGTGTGTCTCCTAACGGAAGCATCACAGTACTGAAACCCTGCATNTGACCGATCAGAAGCAGCAGCCGTTGACAGAAAAGAAACTGGGCCTGGGAAGCTAGGTGACATTTCCAGACCTGGTCAGCACAGAGTCAGATGTACATCTTAATAACCAAGGGAGCAGTGGAAGCCACTGGGAGAGGTGGGGCAGGAAACAGGAGAGTCACCATAGCTGAGCTTCTACANCCTCAAGACAACTTCCCCACCCCNTCCTCAAGCAAGGAGTTCCCCCATCCTCACACAAGGCCAGGAAGAGCTGCCCTGTGCTCNCTTTGTGTTCAGCAGCTACCCACCCACCCATCNTTGAGGTGGGCACCTGCCAAGCGTGTCTCTGCTCCAGACCCACAGTCACAGCTGCTGCNATAAGCCCTCTCTGCTCAGCTCACCATGAGGGGCTTCAGCCCAGCCATCGTCAAACAGCTCGACTCAGCCACTCCGCTGTCTAGATGTACCACAAAGCATTGTGCTATCCCCACAGACACTTACACAGAGGNCTTTTACTTTGTCAAGTATTGTGTTAAAAATGAGGGGGGAGGGTGAGATGGCAAAGTAGGTAAAGGTGCTTTGCTGCCAAGCCTGATGACCTGAGTTCAATTCCCAGGACCCATGAGGTGGAAGAAGAGAACCCCAGCTCCCAAAAGTTACCCTCTGACTTCCCCATACAAACACTGTGACACACACAAATAAATAAATAAATAAATAAATAAATAAATAAATAAATAAATAAGCAAGCTAATTACTTACTCACTTAATTGATTGATTGATTGATATTGTTTTAAAGAGGGCCTGGAGAGGTATGCAAGCATGAGATCCTCAGCAAAAAGCCAAAAAGCCAAACATAGTGGTTTCTCATAAGCACATGCACACATGTACACCCTCCCCATACACACACACATTTTTTAAAAGAAAGGATCTTTTGCTGCCTGCCTCCGAGCTACCAAATAAGTGCCATATTATTCTCTCAAGGCTGAGATGGGTGAGCTTCAGGAGATACAGCAGGAAGAGGGGTAGCACATACGGAGGGAGCCTCTCCGCATTTCACCTTGTGTCCTGAACTCTGACTCCATGTGTACTGAGCCCCAAGTCCCAGCTCTGGCTGAGAAGTTGCAGACCTGAGAAAACTTAGTCAGGAGAATGTAGTGACCCAACAATGAAGACAAATGACAGAGCAACAGGGAGCCCCAGATGGAGTTCATCTAGGAAAGAAGGAACCAGCAACCAGCACACAGCTGCCAAGTGTCATTGGGAGACTTGAACTCGGTACTGTGGAGTCTCGATCCTAAATCCTTTCTGCTCAGAGCATTCAAGAAGCCAAGCTCCTGTCATTGACATGTGTGCATGTGTGTGTATGTGTGTGTGTGTATGTATGTATGTGTGTGAGAGAGAGATAGAGTGCATGTACGTGTGTGTGCATGTATGTGTGTGTGCATGTATGTGTGTATGTGCATGTATGTGTGTGTGCATGTATGTGTGTGTGCATGTATTTGTGTGCATGTATGTGTGTGTGCATATATGTGTGTGTGCATGTATGTGTGTGTGCATGTATGTGTGTGTGCATGTATGTGTGTGTGCATATATGTGTGTGTGCATGTATGTGTGTGTGCATGTATGTGTGTGTGCATGTATGTGTGTGTGCATGTATGTGTATGTGCATGTGTTTGTGTATTCATTTGTATGTTTGCACCTACTCTGCCCTTTCCCAGGAGATCACAACTCTGTGCCTTCAGGGACCTCTTTTTGTTTCCTGCGGTATCCCCAAGCTCATCAAATGTTTGTCATATCACAAATAGATAAAATAGTGTTACATGTTTTCATGCATGAGCCCCATCTAAGGGAAAATGAGTGGAGTGGTAATCTGCTCACTGCAGAGAGGCAGCCTGCAGCCCATCACTGCAGGAAGACAAGGTGGCCTGTGGGGTCAGGAATGACAAGGCTGGGACTCACTCTCTGGCTGTATCTCTCTGCCAACTGGGAGCCGAGGCACTCTGCTCACTTGGCAGGAAAAGTCCTTATGGTGAGAATTGACTCACGCCGTCACAAGGCAGAAATAGGTTAGGATGAATAATGAACGGTCAATAGCTGGCCGCAGTGTGCAGAGAACATTGTCAAGCCCACATGACATTGTCTCAAGGACAGCCCTGTCTCTATCTGCAAGTTCCACTCCCAAGCTTCTTCCAAGGAGCCCAGCACAGGGGCATCATGGTACCCTCAGAGTAGGGGTGCAGCCACAAAGAAGAGCAGGGTGCATCCTCAGCGGGGACCACATTCTGGCTTGCTTCCCTATTGCGTGTCCTGGACTTGCAGTCCCACACTCCGGGCCTCAACTTCCCTCCTTAGGCAGCCATCTTCCTCCATCACTCACTGGCCTCCTTGAGGAGGGTCCCGAGTCCTTGGCCTCTTCCCCAACTGCACATACCTCCCTCCAGCCCAGATGAGAAGAGTGACTTAGCCTGATGGCAGATATCACCCTTAGCTTCTCTCTGTTGCCTCAACCAATGACAATGACAGGTNGTGAAGCTTAAGACAGATCCATTCTTCTTCACTTCTGGAAAGACAGAGCACAAAAGAAGGTGGGCACAGCTGGAGTCCTGGGCTGGAGTCTGACGATAACGGAAGATGGCTGTGTCTTCTGCTGTTTCTAGAGGCTTCTGCATCCCTTGGTCCATCTACTGCTCCAACCTCAGCTTCTGTCCTCACAGACACTGCAGATGACTGGGCCCCAAACGGACTGTCCTGGTGATTATCCACCAGAATGTGGAGAGAGAGTAGGGACTGGAAACTGAATCATAAAGNTGACTCCCATGAGGGGCCAGCAAGATGACTCATGGGGCAAGCCACTTGTCACCAAGCTTGGTGACTTGAGTCTGATCCCTGAGACCCACGTAGTAGAAGGAGAGAATGTATTCCCACAAGTTGTCATCTCACTTCCAAACCTACACCACAGCAAGCACATGTACATGATGATTTACAACCATCCCTAACTCCAGTTCCAGGGGATCTGATGCCCTCTTCTGGGCTCCAAGGACATCAGGCACACACACATGGTGCACAGATACACATGCAGGCAAAACATTCATATACTGAAATAAAAATAAAGAGATCTTTTTTAAATGACATATTAAAGCAGTCAATTTACAGAGGAAGCCTGGAAGTTGGANGTACTTCCTCATCTGGGCTTCATCTGAGGAACAGAGCATGCTCAAGAAAAGCCAGAAGCACAGAGAGGAGCGGTGGGCACGATGCAAATGTTCTGTGTGGGGCCCTGTCCCTGGAAGCCCTGTACTTCCAGGGTTTTCCCTTAGTTCACTACACACCTTTATTCTCGGGAATGTTTCCCTTTCTCAATAAGCAGCCTGTCTCTATGTCTAACTGTGTGTCCCTGGTGCAATCCTTTTTCCCTCTGGAGACTGGAATCGGCACTCTCTGAGCTTAGAACCAGCCCTGGGCATGGCTTTTCTTTTCCTTCNCTTTGTCTCCTTCTGAGATACCAANNAAAANCCTGTCTGTGCCGGCCAGCTCCCCTGACACTCTGGGCTTTCTCACGGTACTGTATCTGTCCTCTGTGCCTGACTTTAAAGGCATGGCTTTCTCTCTGCGGCCCTCCTCCCCCAGCTGCTGGGATCCTCACCTTACCTACCCCGTTGTCTTTGTCTCAAACTCTAATTAGCTGTTCCGGAGCTTCCTTCTGAATCCTTTTATAAACTCTTGCATTAATGAGACTAAGAACCCTAAAGAGGACACCAAGTTTCCCAGATAACACCAGGACCCTTCTCCTAGCCATGCCTGCGAAGTCCCTCTCAGAGTGAGGTCATGTGTCCTAAGGTTCCCAATCAGGTAAGAATGATGCCTGNTGGGGGTGTCACTGTGAGCCCCACACAGGGAGGGAGTTGAACAGACACAGGTGTCCAAACTCATGCCCNGCACAGAGAAGGGCAAGTGGACACCAGTGACCAGCCCTATGGGCACCACTGGGCAGTGAATTCAACAGCATCTTCCTTGGGCCAGGGGTCAGGGGTTAGCATCAGTTAACAGGCAGGATTTGGCCATCCTTTCTGCAGGACCCAGTCAGAAGGGAGGACAGACACCCACTCTCACCGGCTTCTGACTTAGCAGCCTCCTCGCCANGGTGCTCCAGTGCCCCTGGGTGAGCAGCAGCAGTGTGGGCCTGAGGACNCTGGAGCCANGCTGGGTCTTGNCCTTGGCAGGTCACTGCGGCTTTGCAGGCTTTATGTACAGGCTGGGGGCTATTTTTCCTTTAACCAGCATAGACCTTGGAGGGCGAGAGTGGTGTGCCACTTTTAGCAAATGCGGCTTTGATACTGGAGTGTGGTGGGGGGCAGGCTTTAAGGTATTAGGGATGGAACTTCCTTTTCCTGTTTTTAACTGTTTCTCTGCTGGGCTGGCAGGTGAGGGAACAAAATTTAAAATCGAAAAAGCCACTGGATTCTGCCTTTGCAGAGAACAGGCAGGAGGCTGGCCCGAGAGTTAGGGTCCGCCTGGAGTCAGGCTTGGGGTGGAGAGGTTGTGGGGGGTAAAGAAGAGGGCAACAAGCCAGAGTGGTCCCTCCCGCCTCTCTCCCTCCCTCCTGCCTCTCTCCCTCCCTCCTTCCCTCCTGGTGTCTTCCCTCTCCTTTCATGAGGTGGTTATTTTTTGTTTGTTTGTTTGTTTGTTTGTTGTTGTTGTTGTTTTGGTTTGGTTTGGTTTGGTTTTTTTTGAGACAGGCTTTCTCAGTGAAAGAGCTGTGGTTGTCCTGGAACTCTCTCTGTAGACCAGGCTGACCTCGAACTCACAGAGACCCACCTGCCTTTGCTTCCCAAGTGCTGGGATTAAAGGCGTGC
>LZPO01017291.1:1026697-1036938 GCA_001675575.1 Neotoma lepida | reverse complement strand
ACAAAACAAAAGTTTCTAGAGGAGAAAAACAGCAAACTAGTGGTTTTATGGATTTCTTTAAAGGAATTGGTTCTATCCAGTTATCTTCCAAGCAGGGTTCATCCATTGTCGGCGATGTCTGTCTTCCCTCCTTTTGTAGCAGNTAGGGTTTCCCTCCAAATTACAGTCATCGGACAGGAAGCAGGGTGTGTCTATGGGAACTGGTCTACCACCCTGGTCAAAAGCTGTGTTTTCCACCTGTCTTGTGTCTTTCATTGGCTCTAGGAAATTCTCAGTCATTGTGCTTAGAGTATCACCTCCTCTACCTGGCTGAGTCTACCACACGACACNCCATGGGGTTGTCATGAAATCCATGCCCCCTTTGTTTTCTAGATGATTTCCTTACATCATTAATCCTAGTCAGTCATCAACCTCTCCATCTGAGTTTTTATTTTTACATTTTGTTTACATGTCATTGTGAACACATCTGTGCGTGCCATGGTGCACAGGTGGAAGCCAGAGAATAGTTTGCCAGAATTAATTCTCTCCTTCTACCACATGGGTCCTGGGAATCCAACTCAGGTCTTTAGGTTTGGTGGCAATCACNCCTACCTGCTGAGCCATCTCGACAGCCCCCATTTGGCTGTATTTCACTTGTTTTGGTTCCACTAATTTCCATGGGTCCACCTTACTCTCCATAAGATCNAGCTGTATATTTTTCTTTTCTAATGCCATGTTCTCACTTTATGGTGTCTCTTTTATTCCTTTATCTCCCAAAAATACTTTAAACATGCTTATTTTAACATTCCTTTGAAGTTGTCCTATTTTCTGTGCTTCTTGGTGTGAACATAACCCTTTTATTGCTTCTGCTGTTTCCCCACAGGGTCTGAGCTCAGCTCTTGCCTCAGAGAGGACACCAGGCAGCCCCAGCTTTAACCTGGCCCAGGATCTCAGTGCCAGNTCCTACTGCCCTGGAGACCCAGTGTCCTGGTGGTTGCTTAGAGATTTCATATTCTTGGTTTCAGTCTTAACACAAACACATGCATCCATGTGTGTGTGTGACTGTCCATGCACATGTACGTATCCATATTCATATGCAAGTCAACATCCATGCATGTGCATGGACATATGTGTTACGTGCATATATATACATATATATATACATAAAACCATATATATATGCATGCCCACCCACATGTGTATATCTGTGTGTCTGTATGTCTGTGTGTCTGTCTGTATGCTGCAGGGGTCTGTTTGTACANTCCAATAGTCACAAGGATATTAGGTCAGACACAGAGGTGGGCAATGAATGTTATTTAGGAAGACTAAGACAGACAAGATAATTTGACTATGTACCCGCAACTTTCCAGCTCTCCCCAATCACGAAAGTTCTGCCAGCTGGTCAGCATCATGGCTGCCACTTCTTTAGTTCTCACAGCCTGCCGAGAGGTGACAGGTAGGCTTCTGTTGTTTTCAGGCCACCTGTCATGGCTGGAGCTCGCTAAGGCACATGGCTGGTACTCTGGTTGATTTCTTTTCAGCTTGACACAACCCCAGCTGTATGTGGGAGAAGGGATCTTAACTGAGAAAATGCCTCCATCAGACTGGCCTGTAGAAAAGTCTGTGGGGTCTTGTCTTGATTGATGTTTGATGGAGAGGGCCCCNCCCACTGTGGGCGGANCCACCCCTGGGCAGGTGGTCCTGGATGGTGTAACACAGCAGGCCGAAAAGTATGCTTTTCTTCCCTTGAAGACCAAGCNAGTGAGCAGTTTCCCCATGGCCTATTTCAGTTCTTGCCTCCAGGTTCCTGTCCTGACTTTCCTCAATGGACTGTTACCTGGAGGATTAAGGTGAAAAAAGCCTTTTCTCCCCAATCGCTTTTGGTCATGGTCTTTGTCACAGGCATAGAAACCTAACTAAGACTGCTGGTAAGGACCAGAGTNAGTGCCCACAGCAGAGGAACAGGGGCAGCTGTTTGAAGCTAGGGTGAGGGGGAGGAGAGCTGGCATGGTCTTTTTACCTTCTCTCCGTGGACACCAGCTCAGTCTCTGAGGTAGCAAAAACCCCATGCTCCTCACCCTGCCCCCCTAATTCCCAGCCATCCCAGCTTGCCTCTCTTTAACCATCTCTCAGTTGTGTTTAAAGGTCATGGTCATTCCGATGAGCCCAACAGGATGGGGGTATACCTGACCACTTCTGGGCATGGGGCAGGTCAGGGGCGGGAGGTGTCTCCTGTCAAATCACACCTGGCATCAGCTCAGCATTCAGAAACCAAAAAGGTGCTGAGGACTTGAGAGACACATAGGTGGGTAAGACTGGTGTGACTCAGGGATGGNTTAAAACTGGGGAGGCCAAGACAGGAGGGTCACANGGTCAGTATGTGGCCAGCCACTACCTCCACGGTGAACATAAACTCAGGGTGATTCTGTCCTACCTGACCTCAGGATAGGGGTTNTGGGATTCCTTAGATCCACATTCCACATCCCTGCCTTCTGCAAAGTCTCCACAGAACTCTGCTCTAGCCTCAGCTCTGGTCCCTTGAGCTATTATGGCTCTTTTCCTAGTCCCACGTCCTCCTGGAATTGAAAAAAGCATCTAGAGCCCCCTAGCGGTGCTGGACCCTTCTGCCACAGTCACAGAAGCTGAATTTCTCTTTGCAGCAAGATCTTCCCTCACGATGCCACCAAAAGATGGTCTCCATGTCTGCCTCCACAGAAAGCTTGTCCCTCTTCTGCTGCCAAACAGCAAGTGTCACATACAGATGTATGGTGATCTGAGTCCTGGAAGACATATTGATGCCTCCTGGGCTCTGGGCCCTGCGGGTGTGGGAAAGCAGGTCTTGGCAAGCAGGGTCAGTGAAGACCAGAGAGGGGTGCCTGGGTTAGCCTGTAGACCTCTCCAGCCTGACTTTGTTCTTACTAGGAGAGGAGATCCAAGACAGACACAGAGGGAAAGGAAGAACAGCATGATATGTCTACAGCCATGAAAGGCCAAGATTTTACTCAACATAATAGGAGGGCAGGAGCCAAGCCTGGCTGGACTGTCCCTTAAGTGCCCTTCAAAGGTGACAGTCTAGCCTTTGCCTCAGTTTTGAACATCTAGCCTTCCACACCAGAATGGGANATAGTTCTGTTGTTGAAGTCACTCAGTTTGTGACTATTAGAGTCCGAGAGNAGNCCCATAAAAGACCACCAGTCATGTATGCAATCAACAAGAGCATTTAATGAAAAATCCCAGCGTGTTGGGGGTCAAACCATCTGACAAAGTGGCAAATGGAGACCCAAGAGAAGTTTACAGGCTCCTTTTAGGCAAGATTAGGGGAATTCCAGGGAGGGTAGGTTAGTCTGGGGGCTGATTGATGAGTTTTAAAAAAAAAGTTTACAGTTTGTTATAGAATTGGTAGGTGGCTCTCTAGTNGTCAGGGACTTTCCAGGATGGGAAAAGCTATCTTTAGCTAGAAGAAGGCTGCAGGGTGCCTGCTGAGCCAGCAGAAGGCTGTGGGGTGCCTGCTGATTGGTTGCCCCTAAGTTGTGGTCTTCCCAAGAACTGCTTGCTCAGCTTCAGTCAGCTCCAGTAAACCCAAACTGAGGCCTGGTCTCTGGCAAGGCTACTAGAAGCCTGTCATGGCCTTGGTCTGGCTCCCTGGCCCTCTCAGTGACCAGTGTAATTCAGGGGTTAAGTACCTTGTGTTTGCTTCAAGACCTGCTTGATCCAGAAGCCCTTGTGACTGCATTTAGGGGACATATTAAATGTTACAGGAGCGAGCTCAGCTATGTGGGAAGAGAGCACTGGAGTCTGGACTACGCACTGTGAGAGAACAGATATGGTGGATTCTTAAATACCTGACAGTTGGATTAGGTAGNTTCCACAAATCAACCATGAGAGACTGGGGGATAAATCACCNGAATCTAGAGGATTGTTTCATATATGGCTTTAAATTCTCCATCCATCTTACAAAGACCTGGAAATCAAAGACTAGATTATAAATGTGTGGGTTATGAGAGCACAGGGAAGAGAGTGAGAGAAAGAAAAAGATTAGAATCAGAGTTGGGGAAGGGTGGGAAGGCTTTTAGCTACACCAAATGATTAACAACATAATACCAATTTTACATATTTTATCTTAAAATGGAAGCATGGCATTTTTATGCTGGCCCACATTCCCCAACTTTGANTCAATGAAACCACCCAGTTGTATCTATCCACTGAGAAGTACCCAAACCTCTCCCCATCCCCACAGGTCCTGAAGGCCACCCACAGAGACCTTGAAAGCAAAAATGGGAGATGTGGGGGAGAAGACCTTATTGTAAATGTTTTTGTTTTGTTTTCCCATACTGAGGATTGAACTCAGGGCCTTGAGCATACTAGACAAACACTCTACCAACTGACCTACATCTCAGCACCCCCACCACCACCTTTTTTTCTGTTCTTTCTNACACCGTATCTCACTGAATTGTCCAAGCTGACCTAGAACTAGCAGTCATACTCCGCCACAGCCACCAGGCCCAGTTTAGTTTGGAATATCTATATTTGGCCAGTCTTACAAGCTTCAGCTAACTGGCTTTCAATATCTACTTCATATCTAGCAGTTAGTATGGGCTTTCCCACCATTAGCTGGTGATGGATATCTCCAGCATGCATAGTTGTTCTTGAGGACAGGATCCTATTACCCACCTGGTTCACGGTAGGATACTGAGTGCACAGGCATTTCAGCAGGAACTGGCTTCTCTTAAGAGTCCATCTCATGACCATGTGTCATTTGTCTTGATCCCTGACCCTAGGATACTGGTTGACTCTCCAAGACAAGCCTTGGGAGAAATCACCATGTGGGGAAGAGGTGGGGGTCTGGCTTCCTGAGTAGTNATGAGACAATTGCTGACACCTTTCAAAGGGTAGGGACACTAAACCCCAAAGAGGAAAGCAGGAAGAAAAGAGGGCCCACTCTGCTATCTCTTCATANATATTCCTAGCTGCTACATCCCTTTTGAAGACTTCTAGAAAAACGCCACAGTCAGTAAAAGCATGCTGCTCCCAGGTCTGCTGTTTCAGGGATCTCAAAAGAATATTGGAGAGTGAGGCAGGAGTCCTATCAGTAAGACAGGATGTTGCACCTCAGGGCTGTGGGGCTTTGCCTTTCCTAGGTACTCTCACCATGCTGGGCTCANGCCTTCTGAATGAAGTGCCAGCGTAGTGACTCTAGCTTCCTGGATGACACAGTCTCCTGTGTTAGGAATGAAGACAAGGTCTCCAGTCCATCCTGGCATGATACCTGACCATCTTGAAGCAGGAAGGAGGAGTTAGGTCCTCCTTCGAGGAACCCAAGCATTGATTATCGTAACGCAGAATGTTCAACACCATGGGTCAGAATTGCTGATCACCACTGGAAGAGTTCCAAGAGTCACAGAACCNCAGAGTCATTAGAAAAAGTAGGATCTCATGCGGGGTCCTGGTCCCCAGTTCTCATCTGACCAAAAAAACAAAGAAACAAAAAAAAAAACTTCTAATAATCTCCAAAGCCAAGTAGTATTCCCATCAAAACCACCCTGGAAGTCAGGTGTCAACACTGCAAACCTACATACTTCAATTCCTCTGTGGACCTTCCTTCCTGCATGCTTCAAGTCCTCTGTCATCTGACTCAGTACCTCCTGTTTGCAGTATTGCAAGCAACTGCCTACCCTTGGCTTTCTTTCCTGGGTACACCTAGTAGGGCTGTTTGTCCCTAGCCACCAGGAAGGCCAATATGGGCTCCTAGGACAGTCCACTCTTTGCCCTGCATGCTGCACTCACCTGTATATGCAGCCTCAACCTTCATTATCTCCACTAACTGATCATCCTTAACCAGGCAGTGACCCACCAAACACTAGCCAGAACTCACGGGCTGTATCCACATTCCAAGTAAATAAGCCCATTTGTCCCTAGGCCGATTTTGATCAAAGCGGTCTGTCTTCCAAATTGGGCTGAGTCATTTATAAAGTGAGCAAGTGTTTGGATTTTAGCAGCAAACATCCATCCATTTTAGAATAAATGATTAAAAGGCACTAATTAAATTCCTCCAGTGACCGATGCCAAGGCCCCAAGAAGGATGTCTCTTTTGGCTCCCAGCTGCCCCACAGGTAGACTCAAAGAGAGCAACAGTGGAGATGCATGATCCTGTGGGCATGGAGCACTGGGCATGGGACAGTGGGCAAGGACAGTGGGCACAGGGTAGTGGGCATGGGGCAGTGGGCATGGGACTGTGAGCATGGGGTAGTGGGCACAGAGCAGTGGGCATGGGGCTCTCCAATTCCCCAGAGTTTCAGCACTGTGGTGTCACCTTCCAATGGCCACAGCTAGAAACCTCAGTGGTGAGGAAGGAAGGCCCCTATTTCCCACTCCTAAGGCCTTTTTAAAAACTGCTGTGAGGAGCTTCCTTCTTAGCCTTGGCCCACTCATCCTTCCATGCATGAAGTCTGATGGCTCCCGTAGCTCAGACCACCTGGTGCTGCCTTCCAAGCTGCTTTCCTTTGCTCCACCAAACCTGCTGCCTTCAATCCCCCAATTCCACAGTTTCGCCACAGTGTCTCCTTGATCCTTATGTCCTCCAGGACTCCCCATGGCACTCTCCAGTGGGGAGGATGGTACTGAGCAACCAATCCAGAGAAGATGGACTCCAGAAACCCAGCCAGTTCCATGCTCTCTGACCTCACAGTGACCAGGAAAGGACTATGGATAAAAAGGGGACCTGGGGATATCCTGGAAGCTATCACTTGACATTGTCACTGGCATACGGCCTTGGGACAGACACAGGGCTCTTCAGTGTCATTTTGAACTAAGTAAGAATAGGGCTGATAGGAGTGGTTTGACACTGTGAACAACCACTGGAAATTGTGGTCACCTCCCCAAAGCTGTCTAGTCCCCACAACCCATCAGACTACTCCAAGCAAAGCCACACACGTGACATCCACATTGTTCTGGCCAGTATTGGATCTTCAGGATGTTCTTGTAATACCAGCACTGCAGAATCAACTGCATGCTTATGGACAAGGCCCCAGTTTTAAGATGACCAGTGGTCATGTTAACAACCTGATTAACCATCCCCCACCTTTCATGAGTTACTTGGTGAATGCCCATGGGCCATTTAACTCTTGAAGGGGGCCCTAGCCATCTCTTGTAAGGGGACAAGGACTTCCACAGGGCTTCCTGGATCCAAACTCGGCTTTACACTCTGTCCTGTGTTGTTTCTCACTTGTGTCCTCAGTGGTACAACCAGTCACTCCAATTCCAGCCACAGGAGATGAGTCCTGGAGGCAGCTTATCCAGTCTGCTGTGAAGCTGGGTTCAGATTCACGGTGTCTAGGCCCAGGTGAGCACCGCAGATTTGACCCAGTGGTATTCAGTAGACACTTCCACCAATACAAGAGATATCATTAGACATATGACATCTTCAGGTCTGCTCCTCCTGTGCTTTGTGCTTGGGGGAACTCAATATGAATTTGGGCTTCTTGTGAGCACTGGAAGTGACAACAAGGACATCCTCAAGTGTGGACATTAATGGGCCCTGACAGTCTGTTTGGAGATGTACCCTGTGGCCTTGTCTTAATATTCTGTCAGACACTTGCTTCGTTGCGCTCATAAAGCATCAGCTTTCAGAATTTGGCTCTGCACACACAGACTGTCACCCTTATTAGCTCTCTGATGATGACATGCCCCAAATGGGAGGCAACAGGGTAGATAGCAGGGCCAGGAGTTGGGGCAAGGCTGATATTTGGTGTCCCCGTCTCTTTCTAGCACCTGTCTTCCATCTCTGACTGCTTCTAGCCACACTGGTAGATGTTCAAGCCACACTAGTCAGCAGCTGAATTCCAGGAAGTCTCCTGAGAACAGCATCAGGGCTGCTGCTGGGGGAATTTAACAGAGTGTAGACAATGAAGTGGAGCAAGTAAGCAGTGGAGGCAACTCTGGGAAGGGCGCCAGGGTCACTGGGCAGGTTATTTGGGGGTTCCTGTTGAAATCAACAGTAGCAACTGAGGTGTGGACATGGGACTGGATTCTGGTCACCCAGCTATGTCCGTGGCAAACCCTGCAAGCCTGTTGAGTTTCAGTTTCTTCCTCTCTTCCATGTTATCACTTATTCACCCATCAGGACAAAGATGCTGCCTCAAATGCACAGGACCTCATGCTGGAAGAAGTCCTCCCCACAGAGTCCTCCCTGAAGAGGTATGCTAAGGAAAGTACTCTCAGAGGAAGCATGCTGGGGGTAGTCCTCTCTGATGACATCTGGTAAGGGGGTTCTTCTGGAGAAGGCATCCTAGGGGAGAGTCTTTCTCCAAGGAACAATGGTAGGAAGGAGTCCTCCCTGAAGAGGCATGCTGCAGGAAAGTCCTCCCCGAGGAAGTACTCTAGGAGGGAGTCCTCTCCGAAGAAGTGTGCTGGAGGTGGTTCTCCTGGAGGGGAAGTTCTGTTAGTATTCTAAATGCCACATCATGAAGTTCAAGGGGATCCTGGAAGGACTCACTTTGGCTTCTAGCTAAGAGTTAGAAGCCCANTGCCATTATGTGACAGGGCAAGACAATGCAGGGTTTNCTCCATCTTGGACTCTTGCTGAAACCATTTTAGGTTTAATTAGAATTTGATCTCCTTGATGGGAAGCCCCCATGGAAAATTACCCAACTCTATTCTGGGAACCTGAGGTCAAGACGCCCCAGCTAACTTAGCTTAGCTTCTGTTAAACTGCCACTTTATACAAAGCTCCCCCTCCAGCTAACTGCTTACTTGACTTCTGTTAAACTGCTTACTTGCAAAAAACCTCCCCCTGCAGCTGTCAAGAAAGGTAGCAGAATGTTTTAAAGGTTTGGCATTGCACTTGGTTCTCAAATACCAGAGTGTAGTCCTAGCCAGCTAGAATGAAGACTTTCGATTGGCTATAGCAGTGTCTGAGTGGTCTTCTCTGGTGGACTCCCCATAAGAATTGCTTTCCAGGATAAAATGACTCAGGGGCACAGCATGGACCAGTGTCCAGATCTGCCACAGCTACTGAAGCCAGGCAGANCTGGTCTTCCACAAGCCTACCCTATAACAAGAGACCTGTGTGTCTTCATCTCCTTTCCAAGTGCAGGGCATTCCTAACCACTAGAGCCAGGACAGGAACCTGGGCAGCTGGCCCCCTGCAAGGCTGCTCTTGGCACTTCCGCTCTCTTGCCCACTCTCCTCTGGTCTCTGTGAATGCTCAGGACAGGACTGCCTTCTGTTCTGGGAGGCTGTCCTGTGTCCTGGACCATGGTCACCAATATTTCTAGTCTCTAGATGCCCTCAGCACCCCTCCTCCATGGGTGATCTCAGAAGAGTCTCCGTGTAAGATGCACAGTTCATAGACTAGCATGGTGCCTGCANTGTGATATTCCACTATTAGCTGGAGTAAGCTGAAGGTGAGGAACCAGAACCACCCCCCTCAAAATTTCCCTGTGTTCCCTGGCCNACCCTCCTGCCACCCAAGGCCTGTCACTGTGGTGATCATCGACCCCATAGATTGGCTTCACCTGAAGCTCTGCTTGCCATGCTTCCTGGTCCATGCAGAGACCTGCCCTGGCTGCTCTGNGTACTGTGGAGTCCTCACAGGAGCAGATGCAATTCTTCCTTGCACATTCCTCTGTGAGCAGATCCCCTGGTGTTCCTGGCACCTGTCTGGGCCCTTAGCCTATCCCTTTCCCTGGACATTGCTACTTGCAGAGGGAAGGCATCGGGGAGAGGGATGTGCTNGAGGCAAGGGTCGGGGAATGAGCAGAATGGAATGGCCAGTGGAGTGCNCCTCACATTTCCCTGCTTGACTCCGTCCCTGACCAGACCCCAGAGAATCACCCTGGGAAGACTAGAAGGCATATCTGTCTCCCCAGTACTGGAAGAAGCAAGCAACCCACTGAGACAGAGCTCAGTATGGGCCTACAGGATGCCCACATGCCACCCCATTCTTCCCCAGAACAAGTCTCATCCATGTGCAGAAAGATGGATGTAGAATTCTCCTCAGCCAGTCTTGATTCTAAGCATACAAGTGTGCACAGCTGTCTTGGAGAAGCACCACAAGCTGGGCCAGGATTCAGAAGTTTGGCATGTAAGATCACCAGCTGACCTCTACCTGAAGGCTCTAGGGAAGAGCTTTCCTACTTCTTCCTGGTCAGGTGACTACTGGGAATCCCTGGAGACCCCCAGCTTGTAGCACTTGGCTATGCTTTGTGCACTCAGCCTACATCTTCACAGGGCCATCTTTCTTCCTTTCTGTGTGTGTGTGTGTG
>LZPO01017291.1:1003348-1018639 GCA_001675575.1 Neotoma lepida | reverse complement strand
CCTACCACACCACCCTACCACACCACCCTACCACACCATCTTACCTACCACACCACCCTACCACACCACCCTACCACACCACCCAGCACATTTCAAGAAAACAATCATGCACTATGACTCACAGTAAAGAACAAAACCAGGTCTCAACTGTGTCAAGGTGACCCAAGACCTTTCTTCATCTCCTAAATGGAGATGACAGCAGTCACTCCTCCAAAGTTGCCATGATATTAACAAAATAACTATGTGAGACCAAGCTTCCAGTTAGCACAGACAGAGCAATGAGGTGTTAGGTAAAGCTTGACCACAGAAAAGTAGGCCATCTCCTCACAATGCCCACACCTATGGTGAATGTGCTTCATTGGGAAGCAAACTTTCTACCAAGCTAGAAGGTGATCTGGTGCATGGGACCCAGTATGACTCCAAGTTCTACAGAGACTTCCTGCGAAGCTTATCTCAGTGAACAGACTTGAAGACAAACCCACCCTGGTATCTCACGGAGCTGTGTCTAATAGATTTCTAGTAGGGCTCACAGTCCCATCTGGTAGTTACTTCTGTAATGCTGTGACCTTGGGGAAGCAATTTAAGTGGGGAAAGTGCTTGAGCTCACGGTTCAGACAGTCTCAGTCTGGAATAATGGGAAGGCTGGCTGTAAAGGAGTTCATGATGCACCATTGTGATGATCAGAACCAGAGTCGAGCTAAACTTCCAAGGCCTCCCCTTACTGGCCTATTTTGCAAGGCAGGCCTCACCTTCTGAAGGTTCCATGGCCTCCCCAAACATCACCACCAACTGAGGACCAAGTTGTCAAACATGAGCCTGCTGGGATCTCTGTGTGTTTCTCTGTGTCTCTTTGTCTCCTCTTTCTCTCTGTTTCTGTCTTTTTGTCTCTGTCTCTGGGTCTTCCTCTGTTCTTCTCTCTCTGCCACACTTTAACACCTGTGTAATGAGTTGGACTGACTCAGGCATGAACGTCAGACTCTTTTCTTGACCTTCTGAGGATGAGTCTATGAGGCTATCCTAATCACAGGCTATAAGGACGCTCGGCAGGTAGTCCCGGGTGTGGGTCCCTGGATAGATGATGACTCACATCCCAGCAGGACAGAAGGATGAAGTAGCACAGTGTGACATTTCATCGTGCTACCCGAAATGTCATGTCACCTGGAACTTAGAAATCATCTAGTTCTGGAATTTTCCATTTCATATCTTTTGGAGTATGGTTGGCTGTGGGTAACTTCAACCACCAAAGGGGAAAGCACAGATGCAAAGGGTTTGCTGTGCAGTAACATGGGGTGAAGGAGATGGGGGCTGAGGTATCTCGGGGTGAAGAAGACAGGGGCGGAGGTGACACAGCAGAGCCGCTGTCCAGGTGGAACCTGGCACCTTTCAGACGCTGTGAATACAGCAGGGACAGGAGAAGTCCAAGTACCAAGTCACAACAATACACAGGGAGGGAGCTAGGCTGTGGGGCCATGAACAATCATGAGCACACACACTTGTGTCACTTTTGGGTTGGGCTGGGCTGGAGGAGCAGCCACAGCCCTCAGGGAGCAGAGGTTCTATTTTGCTCAGAATTTTCCTCCTCCTATTGCTCTTTCTCCTGCTCTTCTGCTTTTCCTCTCTTCACATCCATCCATATATATACATAAATATACATATCCATCCATCTAGTTGTCATCTATCTACCCATTGCCCGCCTATCTGTGTATCTGTGCATTTGTCTATCATTTCTCCATGTATCCACCCATCCATGCATCTCTCTGCCATGCAACTATGTATCCATCTATCCATCAAGTGCAATATATATATACACATGTACTCATGTGTGCAGATAGATATGTATTGTANATAAGCATTAAAATATAACATGGAGAAAGAAGCCATGCTAGGCTCTCTGGCAATTTGTGTCCATACATACATTTCTCCAAAGTAGAAAATACTATGCCTGATGTTGTTCTACTGAAATAACTTTTAAACAAATTTGGCCAAACCTTCTTCTAGAATAAGCATATCTTCTCCTAAAATAACAAAGCTAGGGCTGTCCTGATTAATTGACTATGTTGCCTTTNGAAAGTGATGCGATATTTCAGGTTTTTCTGACTATTGGCACCTGAAGGTAATTTCAGTGGTTCCCCAACTAGGGCACAGAGGTGCTTGAAGGAGCCGCCCAGCCTCTGGCTGGCCTCTCACATCCCTCTCCCTGCACAGAGAGCAGACATCAAGCCTCATTACTGAGCCTGCTCTAGCTTGAGTGGATTTAACAGGAATTTACTATAAAAGGCTGAGTCGGCGAGCTGGGAAAATGGATGCTGGGAGACTTAATTTCTCCTCTCTTAAGTAACATCTTTTATGAAGAATTTATCCATGCCCTGTCCCTCATCCCTCTGCCTCAATCTATTTACAGTGACATCCCTGCCCGCCTCGCACTTTCTTTGCCCCTGTTAATAATCAAGCCCTTCATTATTCATGGGACCACCAGTCATCCACAGGTCACAGAACATCACACCCTTACTTCCTGACAGGTGCACGTTATAGTCTCTGTCCCCTAGTTGATCTCTTTATCTTGTCTCTTAAATCAGCCAGAACAAGCTGAATGAGGCAAACTCTTCTTGAAGCCACGTGTTCTGGAGAAGGTTGGTTAAGGTGGCCATTGCTGACGTGGCACAGACGTGTTGGTGTATCTCTGAGACCCCTCAGGATTTCACACTTGACATTCCAAATCAGAATTGAGATTTGTATCTAAGGGCCAACCCCAGGAAGTGCCAGGAGGCAGCCAACCTCAACTGTGGCTCCATTCTGGGCACCTGAGGGCTACTCTTTTTATTTTAGACACCAGATATGAGGCTTGCAAATTTAGATGCTGTGCTTGGGATCACAAAGCCTGACTGAAGCTGGAATCCCAGTGTCTCTTGCACAGGGTGTTTTTGGATTCACAACTTATTTTAAACCTCATTGTCTTCACCCACTGCTAAGAGTTCAGGCAAGGATGATAAGTGTCTTCCAAGCCTCCCTGTCTGAGGTAGAGCTATCACCCAGCCACTGGGCAGAGTGGAAGAGTGGCATCTCAGCTAAGAAGGAACTGCCTCACAACTCAGGGCCTCAGCACCACGCAGCCCTGCACAGGCGTCTCAACCTCAATCCATCTCCTTCAGTTCAGCCACGGGTGAAATATGAAAGGCCCCATTGCCAGCCAGCCCACACGCCCTCACTGCTGTGCCCAGTATTTATGGAGACACCCCAGCAGTCAAGGGAGACGTATGAGCTACATAAATACAAAGGATAAGTCAGCAAATTCCAAGATATACTAACAGGCTGTAAACCAGGCCCCGGGTGGGGCTGGATCCAGGGGACATGTGATTAAGTGTGACTTTGGAAAGTTTTGTTTGGATTTATTCCTAAAAGCTCTTTCACCTAGAGACGTGGATTTCTTGTTGACCCAGATGGTGCCTTGTCATGAATCAGCGGAGGAGAATTTGAACAGTGGCCAAAGGAGCCTGGAAAAACGGAAGTACCCAAACCAGAAAGACTCTTGACAGGTTAAAAGTTGTCACCACCTATCCTGTCTGTGACTCTTGAGCTCTGCTATAGAGGTGTTCCTCACGGCAGCCCTTGCTGGGACGTCTCTTGCAACAGCGCCTCCACCTGGGCTCTAACTGAACAGGTGCCTTGCTGGCCGTCCTCAGCATGGGGCTATGTGCATGAACATAGACATGCCTGGGCACGCAAGGGGCGCTTCCCATACGCTAGCAAGGTGGAAACATGGAATAAATGAGAGGGTCCAGTGATAGTGGCACACCAGAATCATGGGACCAAGGGCTCTGATGCTCAGCCATGCATGGGCAGTGAGGGCTTGTCTAAAAAGACAGAGGTTTGTCTAAAAGGAGGGCTCTGCCCACCACAGCATCCTCCCTCCCCTACCTGGGGTGAGAGCAGAAGTGTGGCAGAAGGCTCTTGGACGACCCTATCCCAATTCTTCACAGGGCACCCTTAGCTGACCCAGAGCCAGCTGCTCCCTAAGCTTCCATTCCTAATGGGAACAACACCTTCCTGAGAGACTAAACAGAGGGCTGGAGTGTCTTCAGCTGCACCCAGCAAACTCTAATTCAAGGCGGCTTCCTTCACAGTGTGTCTGGAACATCTTTGCGGGTTCATGTGGTAAAGGTTCCATCCTCCGGTTGATGCTACCAGGGTGCCTTTCAGAGGCAGGGCTGGCTTAATGAGAAGTCTTCAGGCACTAGGGACTGACAAGGTTTGGATCTGAACTGCGCCTCGGGGCTCATGGGTAAAGGCTTGTTTGTCATCTCACAGAGCTTTGGATAATGAGTCTCTCTGAACCAATCAGTGAATTAATCTATTGATGGATTCAAAGTGAGGTGGACTATGGGGAGGAAGCAGCGATTGTGGGAGGTAGAGGGTGGAGTTCGTGTCCCTTTGCCGATGTCTCTTGTTCTGGTGGCTGCTCCTTCAGTTCTTCTGTTTCCAGACCACTACGAGGTAAACCACACACTCCCTGTCGTGAGCTTCTGCCTAATGGGAATGGAGCCGACTAACCTGGGCGGGAACCTCTGAAACCGTGAGCCAAGGAGAACCTTCCTCCTTTAAACAGATGCGTGTCACAGGAAAAAAAAATGGACCAAAACAGGGCATGCCCCTCAAGGGGATTGTAGGATCCAAGATTCTTCCTTCTTTTTAGTGTCTTAGCTGTGAGGTAAATGTTTGATTTTTATACAGCTACCACGATGTCCTGCCTCATTACAGCCCCAAAGCATCTGTGGTCAACCAACCACAGACATGCATGGAAACCGTGAACCAAAACAAACCTTTTCTTTTTGTAAGCCAATTACTCTGGTATTTGTTACAGTAGCAAATACTGAAACACACAAGCACTCTTGTGCACATGTGTATACACACACACACACACACACACACACACACACACACACATTCCTGCTGATACCAGCAGCAAAGGAGGTTCAAGTCTCTGCTCAATCCAGGCTGAAGTGTATTCTCTACTAGATGAAAGAAACATTGTTGCTCTCAGGATCAACGGCTTCCAGGCCAGGACTCTTGTCCTGGAGCCTGCACAAATTCCTCTCTAGATCAGAAATAAACCGTCTTCTCAAAGAACAGTCTGTTCGCTCCCCTTAGCTAAGTAATGACCAGCATTTGCAGACAGACCTCCCCTGTCTTGCTCAACATGGCCCTGCCTCTTTATCCTGGGGACTGGGATGGGGAGGGAGTCACATACTGGGTGATCTCTCTAGACTAACCAGACCTAGAGATGGGGCAGGTCTGGTAGATTCTGGGGCTGGGGGCATACTGGAGCCATGTCCCAACAGGCCTTGAACATGAAGGTGACCTCCAGTCCTTTGCCTGCTCTGATTCATTTCCATCTTTTGCAAAACATGAGCAGAGGGAGAAAGGCTTTTGATCAGACAGTCAGGGCCACCTTCCCTCTATGTGAACCCTTCCTCCCAACTTGGGCTTCTCATCTGGTCCCTGCTCTCTTCAGTGGTAGAGAGAAGCTTCCAGCAACAGCTCAGAGAGTCCTGGGAGTCCACAGCTTGAGTCTTAGTGTTGACAGACCCATCCTAGCCTCTAGCCAGCAAGAACTGACATCCAGGTTCTGCCCTCAGCTCCAGCCAGGGCTGTCAAGGCTGCTCTAGCTGTAGGCTGCCTGAGTCAAGGGAGCATCCTCAGCCCTCTGTACCTGAGTTGGGAAGCCACAACTCTAGAGCCAGAATGGTTAGGGAAGTCCCACCTTGTGTTGCCAATAGGAGCAGGTCCCAGCCCCAGCCCCCACCTCTGCAGAAAGCAGATTGGATGCACCCCAACTGGGGCCTGCTGGTCAGGGGGATCTCTAGTTCAGCTATTGTGGGCACTTCTCCCTGTCAGCCGTTGCCAGATCCTCTGGACTACACAGTTAGCAAGGCCACTAGGGTGTAGACCAGTATGTCTCCCGATACACAGCCTCTCTCAGGGATGAGGGAGTGGCATTCCTCAACTCTTGAGGTGAGACATGACCACTTGACCTTCTTTGACCAGTGGACCAAGGCTCATTTCAGAAAGAGAAAAGTGGTCCAGGTTCTGGAACTTCAACCGTGATGTTGGAAGGAGATGCACCTGTTAGCAGGGCAATGTGATTATGATTCTGAGACACAAGGAAGGGCCAAGGTGCCATGGTCTGCATGTCACCATCCCTAATTAACATGTATATGTTCCACCCCCAAAGCCAGTGGTATTAGGAGGTGGGGTGCTGTGGTTTTGATCTTAAGTAGCCCCAGAGGCCCAGCCATGTGTTAAAGTCTTGATCCCTAGCCCATGATGCTATCNGGAAGTCGTAAGGGGAGGGGCCTGGGAACTCAGGTTCTTCCTTTGGTCTGTCTCCCAGCCACGAGAACAGTACTTGTGTTCCTGCATCAGCTTCTCTCCATGATCACCACCTCATCATAGTCCTCCAAAACAATGGAGCCAGTGGTCATGGGCTGAAATCTCCAAATGGTGAACTGGGTGAACCTCTTCTCTTTGTAAGCTGATAGGGTCAAGTTTCTGTTATAGTGAGTTCAGGGTGACTGCTAGCACACAGGGTGCTCCGTTAGTTTGCTGGCTAGTTTCTGTCAAACCTAGACACACCTGGGAAGAGGGAGCCTCAGTTAATGAATTTCTCCGGCAGATTGACCAGTGGTTACTTCTGTGGGATGTTTTCTTGACTGTTGTTGATTGATGCGAGTGATGGCATCCCTGGGCAGGCAGTCCTAGACAATACTAGAAAGTAAGAAGAACAAACTACAGGGAGCAAGCCAGTAAGAATCCTTCCTCCATGAGCCTTGCCTCTGCTGCTACTTGAGCTCCTGCCCCAAATTCCCTCAGTGACGGACTGTGACCAGGGTGACCAAGCCAAATGAGCCCTTTCCTGCACAAGCTGCTTTTGGTCATGATGTTTATCAAAGCAATAAAAAGCAAACTAAGACATTATCTACTGCCACCCAAACTCTGCAAGTCTACCCACCCCACACACAAACCCGAAGTTTAAAATAGAAAATTGCTACAGCAGCCAAGCTTGCTTAAGGACCAGCAGACTTGACAAGGCCATGCCTCTAAGCTTTCAAATAANCAGGGCATAAAACACAGAGAGGAACCCATGCACCCAAGGGCTTTTGTTTCTAAAAAGACAGATGTAAGTGGCCATTGGAAAGGTACAATCTAGATGGCTTGTAAGCTTGTACCCTCCTGATTACTCCGCCGATGAGGAGAGGGACCTCAGATCTGGTTTATCTGAGCCATCCTCTGCCCTCAGTCACCATGCCCACTGTTCTGGGCTGATACTCAACTTTTCAGTCCTTAAATGAATGGCTTCACTTTCCCTAGCCCAAGTCCTCAGTGCTCTTATCACAGAATGGGGGAGGGCCTGCTGCCCAATAGCGGTAGGATAGGGACTGTTTCTTGGCACAAAAACCCAGTCCCTCCTTAACTGGAGATGCAAGCAGACAGAGGTACGGTTGCACATCCAGGACTGAGTTGGTGATCCACATGAGGCCAGGGCCTGGGATGCTGGTGAGCCCCTGTAGGCCAAGTTCAAGGGCTCCACAAGAGCAATGAAAGTGACAGCAATCATCTGCCAAGGCTCCATCTGAGAGAGAACACGGTTCTGAGACCTGTCATCTAAACTGCCCCGGGGGAAAACCTTTATTAAAAGTTTTCCATCACCGTTGCCCATCTCTTTAATCACATGGCACTTCCTTTTTTCTCTTTCCCGTAACATCTTAAGCGCATCTACGGCCCCTGCAGAAAGGACTTGTGCTTCTAATCATATCGATTTTACTATAATTAATTTTTAATGTATTTCCAGGGTGTTGTGTGTATACAGACCCAGATATTTTATCATCTATTAGCATAACCATTTCTACTCTTAAAGTGGGTTATTAAAAGAGGACTAATTTATTATTGCTTAAGATGTTATGATGGTAACCCAATTATAATTTGCGTTTTGTCGTGAATGATTCTCAATGTGATGGGATGTTGATAATAGGCCCAGGAAGATTAAATTTGCCAAACANAGTACTTAGTACTATTGCTGAGTTCTAATAATAGCTTGGCTACTCAGAAGGCACTCTGCGCTGTCATCGAGGTGGGTCTCAGAGGACAGTGCAGAGTTCTCGCTCAGAGACTAGACATAATTGGCTGGGGTCTTGGGTGAGAACCCGCTTCCTTCTGAAGACCTATGGCCATATTAGGCCTCCAGGTCCTGCTTCAATGGGCTCTAACTCTGGACTCTTTTCTTCTTTGACAAGGATCTGGTTATGACTCATCCATAGGAAGGCCAAGGACACTAGTCTGTTATGTTCTATGGGAGATTTTCCTGGAAACTCAGTGTGTGGTAGGGTCGGACAGGGGAGCCCATGAATGAGTGTCCCTGCTGTCCCCAGCTGGATCTTCACCATCCTCATTTGTTCCTCACTGCCCTGGAACAAGAAGGATTTGGGCCAGGCTTCGTTCAGAGCCCCCGGGCTGGCAGAGGGACTCGATGCCAGCATAAGCCAGGAAGAACAACGTCAGACAAGACGTGGTGTCCCTTGCTCGATGCAGACCTGCAGGGTGTCAAAACCATGTTCAGGGACACTGTTTGTCCAGAGACCTTGCAAGTGGCTGGACTGGGGCATCCAGGACGGGACAGGGGAACAAGGTTGTCTCTTCCAGAAGTCAGAGATTGCTAGTGTAAGGAATCATCGCTGTCTAGAATCACTGGTGAGGAGGGAGCTGTCTTCCTCTCCCCCATTGCTAAGCAGACCAGCTTGTCCTCACACTGCTAGAGATGCTGAGCCCCAGCCCTGTGGCTTAGCGGGGATGGCAGGTGAGGCACCCCAGGCGCTTAGAGAGCACTTGCGACATCACATGCAGCAGCAGTCTCCTTCCTAATTCAAGGGGCCTGGAGAACAGCACTGGCACTAACTCGGCTCTCTTCACAGAGATGGATTGCAACAGAGGAAGACAGCCTTATTAAATCATCTCTTCCCTGCATTAGGATAATATCGTTTAACCCCTTGGCTTCCGGCCTCTCTGCCACTTCTCTCTGGAAGCCAAGAGTTAAAGAGCCTGATGGAAGACAGAGGGGCTGCACCTCACATCCTGCATCCCACAGAGGTTAATTCACCAGGGCTGATGGCTGGACTACAGCTGCTGTTTATTTATGATATTTACACTTAGGGTGCAAAGAACCTTCTGGCACAGAGCCATTTATCTCATTCCTTTTGGAAGCTCTTCTTGTCATTAACTAATGAGGAGATGGCTCTGTAAATAATACAAAGCCATCCTGCGTCCTGCCTGGTTGACATGCTGTAGTCCAGGGGGACCACTGGTGCCCATCACCAATGAAGGAACACACTGGCCAGGCAGGTGTCTTCATGTCCAGGGGACTTGTTGCCAGGACCCCACTTTGGGGTCATTGTAGGAGGTGGATGGCCCTGATACTCTCTCAGCTGGGGAAGCAGAATGTGTGGGACCTTGTACCACACCTGACATTGGGCAACACATTTGCCCTCTCCTGCTGGGGATTTACACATTCTAATTTCATCATGGTAACCAAGGAGAAACTGAGGCGGCAGAGAGGGAAGGTCAGGAGCAGCCTGTGACAATGCAGTAAATCTTAAGCCAACGAATGCCTCTCGGTCTGCTTTCCAAATTGGATTTTAAAAGAATCTTGACCTCTGCCTTGTGTGTCCCTAGGCAAGGGTGGGCCACACAGGTTGGAAGGCACAGAAGGACCCTTGCCAGGATTCCCTCTGCCTCAGACTCCTGCTGCCCCAGAGCCCACTTAGGGTCTCCGCAGAGCTGTGCACACAGGCATGTTCACTGAGCCATAAGACTCTGTCTCAGGCTGACTTAGCCTATCACCAGGGTTAAATGACTTTCCCTCTGTGGAGCCTCTAAAGTTCGCAATGCCCAGCTACTCCACTTGCCAGTGGCACTGCCCAGGTGTCAGACCCAGACGCCTGCACTTCACACTACCCAGGTGATTGCCACCTACAGCTGACACTGTGAAAACCAGGTTGTGTCTGCACCTTGAGTGACTTAGATGGGATCCTGCAGCCCAGCAAGGTGCCATTCCTCAGCCCATGCCCCTAAAAGCCCTGGAGGTGAGGCCCCACGGACTGTATCATTCCAAGCCTTCTGCAGGTCATCACACTACCTGGATCTTCTAATGCACAGGCACCTGGGCAACATTTTACATCACGGCTGCTCTGAGCCTGTGGGCCCTGAGGCCTTCTGGGCTTTTGTGTCCTGAAATCTCTCCCAGGACCATTGTAAGGAAACTGGTAAAACCAAATGCCCCAGACACTAATGCATCCCAAGTNCAGAATTAAACTTCCGTCCTGCTGATTCTTGACGCAGCAGAAGGACAGCAGGGTTGGGACGCTGCCCTGTGTGGCTGATGGAAAATGATCGGAGAATGCAAACGAGCCGTAGCAAAGGGGGACCAAACCGAGAGCCTGGGGATGCTTTGCACAGCTTGCTCAGTGAAAGGGGCCACACCTTCCCTCCTGGAGATCTAACGTGGTGGCCTGTTACCAACTGGTGCACCCTGGGCACAGGAACCTGCTGTGCAGGGAAGGGTGCATATTCAGGAAGGGGCTATCTCAGATGCTCTGCACTGTCTTCACAGCACCTACATGAGCAAAGCTCAGCATGGTCTCCCTGGATTTGAGGGCCTCAAAGTGTTTGGGTGGCCGGGTCATTTAGAGGCTGCAGTGGACAAAGTCCAATGCCAGATGGTGGCACCATCTCCTGGAGGTCAAGCAGGGAGGGACCTCCCCAAGAAAGACAATGGGGCACGGAGGGACTTTTGGGAGCAGCTCTGCTGGATGAGCCAAGCTGGGAAGCAGAATCAAGACCTTCCTGCTGGAACCCTTTAAGTGTGCCCAGAGGGGCCTGTTTGACTCCTCCACTGAGTCCCATTGCCCCCCACTGTAAAACAGCTTCCAAACACTCCTGGCAAGCCTGTAAAGTGTTTAACTTATTTCCAAGTCTACACATCCTCCCAACTTGAAAGACAAAATGGCTAGAGATCACAGGTCAGAGAAAACCATCTGCCTACACCAGGCCTCCTCCTGTGTGTTAGCACTTCCAAACAGGGGGTTTGGGAGTACATTCTGCAGTCCCTCCACCAGGACCCCAGAATTCACCCAGTCTGACGCCTGTCAGATGTTGCTAATCACTTTAGCTTATTGAGCTAGGTGCCCTGTGCCCTGTGCCCACTGTGTGACCACTTCCCTTCTCAGTGGAGCCCTCAGACACTGCCTCACCCCACAGACAGGCAGATTACGACAGGAGAAATTAGGAGGTGGCCTGTGGTGACTCAGTGAACTAGCTTTCTCTGAATCCAGGAGCTCCATGCTAACCTTTCCAACATCTTCCTCCCCAGAGCTGAAGTTGAGGAAAAGCACCCTTCGGGAGTATATAGCTTANCTAACCATGACCCCAAATGAACTTTCTTCTATAAGTTGCCTTGGTAATTGGTTGTCACCTTGACTACATCTGGAATGAACTACAACCCAGAAATGTAGGGCACACCTGTGAGCAATTTTTTGCTTGGTTTGAAGTGGATGAACTCACTTTTATTCTAGCCCAGACTTTTGAGGTAGGAAGACACACACCTTTAATTCAAATCTTGAGGCAGGAAGACACACCTTTAATCTAGGCCACGCCTCTGCTGAAAGACTACATAAGGACATGGAAGAAGGAACCTTTTGCTCTTTGCCTGCTTGCCCTCGCCTAGATAGCAAGTCCATTCCTTCACTGACGTTAGAACCTGCTTCTTCAGGATCCCAGTGCACACTGAAGACCAGCTGAGATANCCAATCTTGTGGACTGAGCAACTACTGGATTCTTGGACCTTCTGTTCACAGCCAGCCACTGTTGTATTAGCCGGACTGCAGCCTGTAAAACATTCCAATAAACCCCTTTCTGGGTACAGAGAGCTTCACTCTGTAAGTTCTGTTACTCTGGAGAGTTTTATCACGGCAACATAAAAGCAGTGAATATACCCTCCCTCTCTCCAAACCACACAGAGGTTCTGGGGTTATGGCTTCAGTACAGGGGACAGTTACCGCCCAACCCTTAACTGTCTACCCNACTCAGATGCCCTCCAGCAGGCTTCCTTCCAGAACAGTCCAAGCTCACAGCATTCACCAGGTGAGTGGTGCTCCCTTTTCAGCGGCTTCTCAAGAGAGCTTTTCTTTCTTTTCTTTTCTTTTCTTTTTTCCCTCAAAGCCTCTTCATTCCAGGAGATTTAAGGAAGAAAAAGAGAAAAGCACAGTGATTTAAACTTCTGGGTTTGAATACAATAAACCTCATTAATTTGGGCTTACTTTAGGAAACTATTCTAGGATAGTAAAGACTTTGAATTGAAGATTCCTTCCAGAAGTTTTCTTTAGTGGATTAATCAATCCTGTTAGAGCTGAGAAGGCCCATTTTATTAAGCTGACAGAATCTCTTGCAATTACCCATATTGTTGGTGTGCAAAGAGCACGCTTAACTCCTGACTCATTCTGCCCCATCAGTTAACCGAGGGGCTCCTCTCCACCAGCCTGCCTCTCACTGTTGGATTTGATGTCCAGGGGAACAAAGGAAAGGTCCAGTCTGAGGGAGGCCAGGCAAGGTGGATGCCCCAAGGGAGCCACTGCATTTTCTCTCTCAGACACTCACCTCACAGGGTCGATGGCTCCAAGGCAGCTCAGCAAAACACCNAGGATATGTGTCAGGTGGAAGTCTAGGTTAAAAAACCCGACTGTGTAATCTCCGATACATGCCATCCCTTTGAGATGCCATAAAGGGAGGGTGNAGAGGCCAGGCGGCTTGAAAAGACGTCTTTCCTTCAAGTTAATGGGGCCCAGGTCATTAAAAGGANCCTGTTCCATTCTCTCGGCTTTCGTTCGCTTTTAAAAGTGGTTTTCTGCTCCCAGTGAGACAGTTAAATATGTCAGCAAAGCTTCTATTTAGTACTGCCAGGCACTTTATTTTCATTAAAAAAGATGGCACTGTGAGAGTGACTATCAGAACAATCCATATTAGGGATGTTGATATTCATAAGGGCAGACCGCGGTTAAGAAAGGCAGGAATCTCCCAGGTCTGTATNTCGGGTGTCTCTCAGGTCAGGCCCCGCCCCAACAGGCTCTCACCACTGGCTTCCATCTTCCCATTAGGGCCACAGTATTGGACTTGGTCCTNCTTGCGTTCNCGCCACCCCCACCCGGTGCTCAGATTAATCTCTGACTATGACACTAATGGAGCCATGGTTCGCGATGACTTCGTCCTCTAATAACTCTTTTAACACGTGTCCCTTAATTAAAGGAANTCACTTCATTCAATGCACTGTCCCTCTCCACTCCAGTCCAGCGTCCCGAGGGCTCAAGGCTCCTGGCTACAGGTAGGGTGCTCTGGAGAAGGCAGCCAGATACCCCNTCACACTGCAAGGCTTCAGCCTCACACAGTCCGCAGTGTGATGTCTACAGACACAGATGGTGGCCAAACTGAAGCCTGGGGGCATGAGATTTACACAGTGTCTGGGGCAGAGCCTCCCACATGATCCCTGAGGATGGAGACAGTGATGTCACAGCTCCCGTTTCCCAGAGTCCTCAGAGGAGCGTGAGAAACAGATCCAGACAGAGAAGGGCTGGCTCTACAGTGCAGGCAGACAGTTGGATTTAAAAGGCTCTGCTCAGACATGTGTTGTAATGGCATCTTTGAAGNTTCCGTGTCTCCTAACGTGTCAGGAGTTGCTTTTAACTTATTGTACTATTTTTTTAATCCTACAAGTTTTGCATATACTTTATGGCTTCTTGGTTTTGTGTTTTTATAGGATTCCTGANTGTGCAAACTCATGTGTATATGCATCCATATCTGTTTCTTGTGCCTTTTCTTGGACTCTTTTTCTTCTGTTTGNTTGGTCTCATTCTGATTTGTTTGTTCTTATTTTATCATATTATATTATAATCCCTTAGATTCTTGTTTGTTTTCTAACAAGAGACGGAAATGAAGTGGACCTGGAGGGAGGGGAGAAGGAAAGAAATTGGGAGAAGTAGAGAGAGGAGAAACCATAATTAGAATATACTGTATTTACAAAAAACTATTTTCAATAAAACAAAAAGTTTTCAAAAAAGAAGTCTCTGCTTAGGGCTGGGGAGATGGTCTGTAAAGTGCTTGTTGTGCAAACATGAGGACCTGAGTTCCAGTGCCCAGCACCCACAGACAAGCCAGGTGTCCTGGTGTGTACCTGTGATCCCCGTGTNGAGGAGGCAGACAGGAGGACCACTGCAGTTCACNGGCCAGCTAGGTTAGCTGAATAGGAGAACTCCAGGCTCAGTGAGACCCTGCTGTGGGATGGTCTTTCTGAATGCTGTGAACATGTGTTGCTCTGATTAGTTAACAAATAAAGCTGCATTGGCCTATGGCAGAGAAGAATGGGGCCAGACAAGAAATCTAAGAGAGACAGAGAGAGAAGAAAGGAGGGGTCAGAGGAGACGCTGCAAGCCACCACCAGGAGAAGCAAGATCTGAGAGAACAGACAATGCCACGAAGCTACATGGCAAGACATAGATTAATAGGAATGGGTTAATGTAAGATGAAAGAGCTAGCTAGCAAGAAGCCTAAGCCATAGGCCATACAGTTTGTAATTAATATAAGCCTCTGTGTGTTTACTTAGGACCAAGCGGCTGTNGGACTGGGCGGGACACAAGAAAACTTCTGCCTACAAGACCCTGTCTTCAGAAGTAAGNTGGACTGAGGAGCACACTTGACCTCGATGTCTGACCTTGACACATATATGGGTATACATACCACATACATATATATACACACCATATGTATGCACACACATATGTATACACACCACGTACATGCACACACACACACACCACACATACATACCACACACACATGACACACACACTCACACACATACACACTGCACACACACACACACACACACACACACACACACACACACACACCCCTGTCCTGAGCATAGAGTTGTGACAGATAAAAAAAAGTAAGAACAGAAGATAGCCAAATTTAGACTTTGACAACCAATCGAGCAATAGACAAGCATCTCCAGGGACCACAATATGCAAAGAGTCTTGAAAACCAACAATGTCTCCACCACAGAAGCCACAGGGACCAAAAGTGCCCCATAGACTGCAGGGCCTGGAGCCAATCATNCTGCCTTTCCCCCAGATGGTGTAGTCTTACTAACTCACAAAAAACAGACTTGCTAGAGAGATGGTGTCAGCAGGCTATGAG
>LZPO01017291.1:928809-939541 GCA_001675575.1 Neotoma lepida | reverse complement strand
TGCTGCTGTCTGTCCATCCTCACCCAGTGCTGCTGTCTGTCCATCCTCACCCACTGCTGCTGTCTGTCCTTATCCTGTGCTGCTGTCTGTCCATCCTCACCCACTGCTGCTGTCTGTCCATCCTCACCCAGTGCTGCTGTCTGTCCATCCTCACCCACTGCTACTGTCTGTCCATCCTCACCCTGTGCTGCTGTCTGTCCATCCTCACTCTGTGCTGTCAGTCCATCCTCACTCTGTCTGTAAGCCACTACTGAACAGATGAGAGAACTAACAGGGTGGTTCACTGACGCTGGANAGAGTCAGCTCTCCCAGCTAGCATGTGGATGCCCCACTCGCCCTCCATCACAGCCTCTGCACCCTCACAACGTTTCTAGGATGAGGCTTTTTGCGATGTGGGAACCACCTGAGTGTGAGAAGAAGTAACTCGCTCTTTCTGGGACACTCTCTGCGTCTGGGGTTCGCGCAGCAGAATGAAGCTGTTCTTCATGTGAGGCCAAATCATTAAAAACATTAAGACCCCATACCAGGAAAGTTCAGGAGAGATATAATTGTGTCATTTGATTCGTTCAGCAAAGAGCAGGTCCGACTGAAAGGTTACCACCTCTTAAAAGTGTTCTGACAACATTTCCCCCCGTTTTAATGTTATCGTTTTACCTTTGCAGAGAAAGGGTTTCTATTTATCAGGGGTGATTGAGTACTTCTGAAATCAGGGATTACTGACTTTGACCTTTTCTTTATCGGCAGGTGATAAAACGTCAAATGGGCAGATGACAGAAAAGTAATTTGAGGGTTAGGAAATTTACGAGGATGTGAAGGGGATGGCCATGGTTTGAGGGAGAGAGAGGAGCAGAAAGTGGAGATGGAAACAGTGGCTGCCTCCAGTGGCAATTCCAGCTTCACAAATGAAGATACCAGAGGCCAAATCCCACCTGGGGCCCAGAGTGAACCACAGTGAAGNGGGAACTGAGTATGTCAGCTGCTTCTCTAGATACTGAGAGAAAAGACCTGACAGATGCAACTTAAGGAGAAGCGCTTCATGTCAGTTACTTCTGTTGCTATGCGCCATGACGAGGGCAACTTATGGAAGAAAGAGTTTAACTGAGTTTCAGAGAGTTAGAGTCCATGGTGGCGGAGTGCAGGTGTGGCGGAGGAGTGCAGGTGTGGCGGAGGAGTGCAGATGTGGCGGCGGCAGGAGCTCTGGAGCATCATTTGTTCACATCTCAACCCCCAAGCAGGAGGCAGAGAGTTGATTTAAATATTTCAAATCAAGGGCTGGAGATAACACACAGTGGTGGAGTGCTTGCCTAGCATGTGTGAGGCCTTGGTGTAATCCCAGGACAGTAAAAATAACCAACAGATCATCCGAGGACATTCTCCTCCAGATCTCA
Source organism: Neotoma lepida (assembly GCA_001675575.1). Classification (NCBI taxonomy): domain Eukaryota; kingdom Metazoa; phylum Chordata; class Mammalia; order Rodentia; family Cricetidae; genus Neotoma; species Neotoma lepida. Next base: position 938,153 of record LZPO01017291.1, on the reverse strand, counting down.
TCAGCAAGGCCTCATGGATATGGTTTAGGGCCCTTGATCCCCTAAGGTAACTCAGAGGAGGTTTGTGGGAAGGGAGGTAGTATAGATCTCTTAATGAAATATATCATTGACTCAAAAAAACCAAAAAAACAAAAAAACAAAAACAAAACAAAAAAAAAACCAACTTACTACATGTCCCCTGTGTGCTGGGGATGCTGTCTGGGGACTTCAGTCAAACAGAGGAAACAGCAAACCCTGTGATCATGAGGATTTCTCTGTTACCGACTTGAATGTGAATGATCCCCACACGTTCAAGTGTTGGGGCTGTGATTCCAAGTTGGTGGCACTGTTTGGGGAAATGGTGGAAACTCCAAGAAGTCAGACTCAGCTAGAGGAGCCAGTTCTGAAGGACGCCTTACCCTGATACCTTGTCTTTCTCTGCTCCCAATCCACATCTGAGGAGGGATCCTCTTCCCNATGCTCCCGACACCACGATGTTCTATTTACAGGTGAGGAGCTATGCACTGAACCCTCTTGAGCTGCGGAATGTCATTCTGATTGGTTGATAAATAAAATGCTGATTGGCCAGCAGCCAGGCAGGAAGTATAGGCAGGATAAGCAGACAAGAAGAATTCTGGGAATAGGAAGGCTGAGTCAGGAGTCGCCAGCCAGACACAGAGGAAGCAAGATGACAAGGCAGAACTGAGAAAAGGTACCAAGCCACATGGCTAAACATAAATAAGAATTATGGGTTAATTTAAGTATAAGAGCTAGTCAGTAATAAGCCTCAGCTAATGGCCAAGCAGTTATAATTAATATAAGCCTCTGAGTAATTATTTTATAAGCAGCTGTGGACTGCCAGGCCAGAGTAACTGGGGGTGGAGGGGGCGCCTGGTGGGACCGGGCAGGATGGAGAAATCTTCCAACTACACTCTTGTGCTGGTTGGATTGAGAAATGTCCCAATAATCTCAAGCACTTGAACTCTTGGTTCCAGTAGGTGGTGCTGTCTGGGGAGGTTTAGATGGCACAGCCTTGCTGGAGGAAGCATGGCACTGGGCTTCGAGAGTAAAANCCCTGGCTTATTTACAGTTCACACTCTACAAGTTTGATGCTTGTAGTTCAAGATGTGAGCCCTTGGCTTCGTGAACTTGCTGTCATAACCTGCACTTGCCACCATTAACTCCCTGCCATGATGAACTCACACCTCTCTGGAACCATAAGCTCAAATAAACTTTTTCTTGTATCGGTTGCCTTGTATATTAGTCAAGGTTCTCTTGAGGAACAGAACTGATAGAATATGTATGTGTGTGTGTGTATATATATATATATATATATATATATATATACAATATATATTACACATTTTATATATATACAGTATAAACATATAGGGTGGCTTACAGGCTGTGATCCAATTAGTCCAACAATGGGGCTGTGTACCAATGAAAAGTTCAAGAACCCAGGAGATGAGGCTGGCTGTCTCAGCTGTTCTTCAGTAGATGCCAGAATCCTGGAGAAGTAGGCTCTAGTGCTAGTGAGNGAACAGACTTACCAGTGATGGTGAGGGCAAGAAGGCAAAGAGAGAGCAAGCTTTCAGAAAAATCCTTCACAAGAGTTCTCGGTTGCTCGGGTTTTACTTAATTCCAGATGTAGCCAAGCTGACAACCGAGAACAGCCTTCACACCTTGTGTTTTGTGACAGCAACAGAAAAGTCACGGANACAACTCTGAAACAATGAACCGAAATGAGTCTTTCCCACTCTAGGGCGTCTCTGCAGATTTCAGTCACAGCAACATGAGGACACTGATGTGCTCTGGGCTTCTGGAGTCCTCCTGAACAGAGAGCCTGAGTCCCACACTCCACACAGAACCCTTCTGAAGGGAAACAGAGGGAATCCTCCCGCCACCTGCTCACTGCAAACCTCAGAGCCGGCGGGCTACAGCTTTGTGTGCAGCAAATCATCAGAATCCACGCTCTTCAGCCTGAAGTGCGTTTCAAAATATTTGGAGTGGGGTAGGTAATTAGATCTTTTGTTTGTCACAAGGAAACACAGGCAGACCGTGTGATGGGGCTCATTATCTGTTTTAAGCAGTTGATGTACACACAAAGAACAGAGCGCAGCAGGACCAACATGGATTTAAAAAGAGGAGGCTTTTTGTGCAGTCCTAGACACAGGCTGCCTGTGTGTGTTCAGCACCAAAGTAGCATGTCCTAGCATGTCCTCTCTGTGTCTTATTTACCCAGGGACATATCAAGAGGACCATTCCAGACTCATGTGTCTATTCCTGCCTCTTTCTCTACAGGCTGCATTATACTCTATGCTAAAGCATCAGGAATGGATGAAGCTACCTCATCTTGGTGGGCATAAGTCTTCATGTGCACACATGGAGAGACCTGCACACTTAACTCCTAGATATGAATTTGCTTAAACAAAGGTACACAAATCTCAAATCTTGACAGATCTCTGCAAGCTGCCCTCCCCTCAGAAGAGGTCATCCCAGTTTACAATGCCATTGTAAAAGCTACTTTTCTCAGTACCTCATATAGGGGAGATCCAGATACAGAGTGAAGTCACGTCCCTTGCCGTGCCTTCACCACCAACTGCTAATTCCTCTTCTGGGAGTACAGGTCTTTTATGCTCAGATAACACCCTAGGACCTTGAGAATGCCAGCCTCCTCCTTCCTCTGCCCACTATTCCCAGGTATGTCAGCCTAGTGCNGGCACTGCCATGGCCTGCTCTCCTCCGCCCTTAAACCAAGTGACACATTTTAAGAACAAATTGGAGCAAACATTGTTACAGTGACAAGATGTCCCCCTCAAGATGGCTGGTAGCTCCCTGGTCAAGCTCAGAATTTGGACCAAAGTTCTGGTCTATCACAGCAAGGGTGTGGCAAGGGTGTGGCAAGGGTGTGGCAAGGGTGTGGCAAGGGTGGTGAGGGAGGCAGAAGGCCAGCAAGGCTGAGGAGAGAGCGTGCGCACCAAGGCAACATGCCGTCTCACTGCCCAGCTCCAAAGGCCACTCCCATCACCCGCTCTGCACACGGCATGTCCTTGGGAGCCCCAGTTGTGTGGTCTTGGCAGAGATCAATGGACTGTCTGCTGCCCAGGTAGGAACTGCTGAGCATGGAGCAGAAAGTGAACCTGGGGACTGCCAACCCCACTGTCCAGAGCTGGAGCAGAAGCCAATGAGTCCTCTGTCCCACAGCCTGGCCTGGACATGGACCANACACCACTGTAGCGAACATGCATAGAAGTGCATGTAAACACCCGCCCCCTCCCCCAGAAAGGGAATAGGACCTGGCAGGGGCTTTGTTCCTGGCATGCTACAGTCCCAAGGTCCTTTTTCTTCCCTTTTTTCCTCCCAAGGTGAGAATAAAACAATTCAGGAAACAGCAACACAAAGAAATACACCCAGTGCAGAGGCCACTCTTAAGGACTTTCCTTAACTGTAGTAGAGTAAAACTGATTGGTCACTTGCAAGAAATGTTACGCTGGAATGCAAGCCCCTAACTATAGAGGAGGTGGCTTGGGGGGGAGACATATGGGAACTCTACTGTCTGTACAATTTTTCTATAAACCTAAGCTTTTCTGACTACTGAAANAAGATACAGGATTGGCCTCCCAGAACCCAGGACATTGAGCCCTGTCCCCAGCTCCACAGNCCCTAGCCTGAGGGAACACTTTACTNCACCTGACAGGAACNCCTAGGGACCAGACTTGATCCAACCACTTNTGCCCAGTGCTCACATCTCATGGCCTAAGGGACTAAATGCAAAAGTCTCTCCCACTCAAAAGTACGTACTTGGCAGATGAGTCCTCTGAGGTCTCAGAAGAGAAGGCCACAGTCAGAGTCCAAGCAACGCCAACTGCCCAGTCACCATTTCCCATGGAGCATCATTCCTTCTCTCTATCAAGTGGCTTCCTGTGTCCACTATCTCTGACTCGCTCACATAGCCGGGCTCTGTGCAGTGAGCAAAACACAACTGCCCCACCCCCACCCCGGAACTCGCAGCCCTGAGGTACGAGGGACTCAATGCCAGAATACTCAACCTAATTGTGAAGCTAAGGTTCACAGATGCAAAACGGACCGTAGACCCGACGAAGAAGAACTCAGCCTGCAACAAAGGAGGCATGCAGCGAAGCAGGAAGCTAGCTGGGAATNATGGGGCCCAGAAACCGGCCTGGTGCCCACGCCAATATGATGGAGGTGTTACGGAATGATTCAACGGGGTGGCAATTGTCCATGGAGAACCACAGTTTACAAGATGGTAGATGGGGGGGGAGGGTCTTAGAGGTTCAGAACAACATGGGGTATAAGCAGAAGGCGAGAAGGCTCTAGTTGACCAGAGGCTGGAGGACCTAAGTGAGTGGCTGGACCAGGAGATGGTGCTGTTAAGTCATCAGCACAGGCATTGCCAGGGCTGGAATGGTAGAGCTTGGCCCCTTCCCCCTGCTGGGAGGTGGCCTAAGCTTTGCAGTGACTGTCCTCACTGAGCGGAGTACAATTGTATTAAAATGTGATCTAGGAGAGGGCTCTNGGCCACGAGCTCTCAGCTCAGTCTCAGAGGGGTTAGAATGGTGAGCCACCCAGGGACTTAGCCAGGTCTCTGTGACTGGGTCTCAGTGAAGGCCCTGGGTACCAAGGCCTGGCAAGCATCTCTGGAGNTATCAGTGCCATAAGCCCCTCTAAGGAAGGTAACTCTATGGAGCTCTCCCCACTCCGCTACATTCCATCAGCTGAATTTGAAGTAGCACCCTACAATCTTGCATACAGCAGATGCAGGAACTTCTGAGCCCTCTAGGTGAGTTGCCACTCCTGAGGGCGATCNCTGAACTGGCAGTTGATGAGAAACAAGAAGGATGGCATCAAGCACTGTTCCCCCAACTTGCCAGTGTGGAAGACCAACATGAGGTCCAGACCCCTGCACACAAGAGAAAAGAAATACATCTTTTTCTTTTCACTTGAGCCTATGCCTGTGAGCAAGCCACTAAAGAAAATGTATTCTCTGAGGGGGACTGAAGACAGAGCCCTGGGCACATCACTAGGGACCTCCCTTGTAAAGGTTTCAAATGTTCACCCAAACTCCTCACACTCTACCCATCAGTCAGCAAGGAGCCATCTAGGAACTTCGTCCAGAAGGCCAGGAGAGCAAGATGAATGAATACCGGCCCTAACTTAAGCAGTATTACCGAGCAAAGAACCCACCTAGAGCCAGATCCCTGACAATGCCGAGTCCTGGGTTCCTTGGATAAGACCTACCCTTGCCTTTCAGCCTCTGTATACAGAAAACACAAGTGGGCATCCAGGACCTTCTCAGCTGGGTCTAGCGCTCAGTCCCTGATCATTGTCAGAGGCAACACTACAAGCCAGGCTAGTGTGAAGTCCCTCGATTCCCCACCATCCCCAAAGCTGGTCCCACCTCATCCTCTGCCTGCAGGAATCTCTCAGAACTTCAGTTTCTCCATCTGTAGAGTAGGGCTGATGCCCACTCTCCCCTGCACAGACTGAGTAAACACACATGCTCCCTGGAGGGCTGTCTGATGGCCTAGACATACTCATCACCCCACTCTGCAACTGCTGAGGCCCTGGCACCTCAGGGAGATTGAGAGAGATTTGTAGAGCCCAGGTTTGACCAAGTCTTTCTGAACTGTACCCCACTGAGTGTCATGGGCAAGAGATCTCACTAGAAGCCCATGTCCTGACTGAGGCCACCACACTTCTGGGGTTGCAGNGATGGGCACAAGGCTGCAGGGAGCCTCATAGAACCCAGTGCTGTCCACCTCATCTTATTCCAGGCTGAAACTACATCTTTGGAGATGTGAATCAGATAATCAATAAGCCCTCAGGCATCCAGGCAGTGAGAAATAGAAAAACATCTCCATGGCTGAGGAACTGGGTAATTAACCCTGGTGTGACTGTCAGCTTGGCCGCTGTGTGGAATCAGCTTTGGGAGGGGAGGAAGGACTATCAGATGCCCCCAGCTCCAGGCAGAGAAATATCCATTCAAGGCTCAAATAATCAGGATTCCAGTTACCTGATGAGGCTGAGGCTCAAGGCATGGAGAGCCTGAAACAAGACCCTGCCTGCAACTAGAGAAAGTGTCTTGCAGGATGAGCGATGGCCGTCAATTGCTCTGTACACACCATTAATCTAGCAGCCAACTCAGCCTGGAGGAAGACCGCGTGGCAGGGACGACTCAGGGTCACCTTTCCCATCAGAGACTGTGGCCAGTCTAGGGCAGCCGCCACACTGCTTTCACCTCCAGCTGAAAGTCAAAGCTGGTGCAGCAGATGAGAGAATCAAGCAGACTTGACTCTGGGTGCAAAACAGAGTTCAAGGGGGAGAGAGCAGGGACAGTGTGAGCCAGAGGCNTGGGTCTCTCTTCCCAACACCACTCCAGGATCTGAACACCAGCTTTGGAATTAAGACAAAGAGGATGTGCCTCTTCTCTCAGGGTGTGGCCAAGTGCTGGGAAAGCCACAAAAGCCCCCTGGGACATTCCCAGGATTGCTCTGACCTTGGAATCCACCAGACCAGAGTTCAGAATACTCTGCCCTTTTCCAGCAGGGTGGCCACTCTCTGATCACTGTTCCTCTTCACTAAAGTCATTTGGGGACAGTGACATAACAGCCCAGGGCTGTGANGTGAAGCAGAACACGTCTTCAGCCCCCACACATGTCCTGACAGCCCCTCGTCACCCTGCCCTGACCTAGTTTGACGATGGTCTTGGAGGGACATTGTCCTCAGGACTCCACAAAGAGACTNTCTAGGCAGAGTGGGATAGACACTGGGCTGTATACAAAGATATGGAATTNCAGTTAAGAATCTATGTCATCGTAGGCAACTTCTTGTGAGACTCAGTTTCCCCATTGGTCCCCTGTGGTAGAGATGAGACCCTTCTAAGGGGGCTGGTGGTTATGAAAGTAGGTATCGGGGCTATTGTTCAGAGGAAGCCAACATGNAGCCTGGACTGTGAGCCATNCATGAGGGAGCCTGACACAGTGACAGGGAACTTCAGACAACTGACACTATTGCCCTTGACTGACAACAATCCCAAAGAAGGGATTGTCCTTTCTGCTACATACAGGGGGATCCAAGTTCAAAGAAGTACNGTCATCATGCCCAGGTCACCCAGCAGTTAAACAGATGGGTAGACTTAGCAGTCAGGTCACTCTGGCCCTATATACCATGGTGGGCTGCAGCCATGATGGCCCTCCCTTCCCAGGGAGTCCTGACCTTCTGCCCTTCCGTACAGGGATGGCAGCACCTACACTGAAACAGCCATCATGTACTTTGGACCAGGTACAACTGTCCATCATCACAACTGGAAAAGTGGAATCACCTTCTCCAGGGAACATCACTCACCTCCCCATAGCAACCCTAAGTGACAGGCTCAAGAGTCCCTACATTTTGCAAAGGAAAAGGCTAANATAGAGAGGTCAAATCTGTGCCCTAGAGCTCCCAGCTAGTCAACAGCAGAGCACCTGACTCCNTGCCTGGAGTGCAGTCTGCTGGAGAGCAGAGATGGCTGAGCGCCCACGCCCCAGCACCCACGCCTTTGAGTCCAGCTCCTGCAAGGCACAAGCTAGAATGAACTGATACCCAGTGAGGTCTGGGAAGATGATTAATGCAGCCCCGACTGGGAGATAAGGCAATAATAAACTGAACACCCTGTTCCCAGCTGGCTTTAGAATACACCCAGGCCACAGGACAGGGACAATGTGCTCTGGTCCTCAGGTCCCCACAGCTTGTCACAGTCTGGTCTGTCTAGGATCTGGACAGTGCTGGTTCCCCTTCCGCCAAGANAAACACTGAGAAGCCACCTGAGTATGCTGTGGATGGAGGCGGCTGGAAGCGTTGCTAGGAAACAGGATGAAGGGGCCAAGGGCATGAGGACCAAGGGGCTCCCCCAGCACATCTGCAGGCGGCTGGGCTAGCTTTGGAGGAACAGAAGGATGAATGGGGATGACGGTCTCTTGATCTCTGTGTGCTGGCTCCATCCTAACGTTGACGAAGGCTCAAAGGACGATTGAAAATCTAATTGCTGAGTGTTTGGGTTTGGTATTAGGGATGTTCCGCTTGGTAAATATCAAGGAGCTGGAAGTCATCCCTTATCCTCTGGGCAAAGTTTACTGATGCCTTCCTGGTAGTGAGGGAGGAATTTGTAAGCAGGCTTTTGTGCAGGACAGAGGTAGGGAGGGNTGGAGAAGGGGAGGGGAGAGAAGCCATGGGTCAAGCACATACACCCCAGAGGTTCCCCGAGTAGCTGTAGTCTGCTCCCTGCGGGGAAGAATGTTCCAGGTCTGACTTTCCTGCTGCTCTTGCTTCTGCCCTGCTCTCTGCTAACTCCGGTCCTGCATCCTGATACCCACACAAAAGTCAAGAGTCTCTCTTGGGAGTCAGTGGGCTGCCTCTTGGGCAAGCAAGCATGTGAANATGTGGACCTAGAGAGTGAGCTACAGCAGCCTGACAGAAGCTGCTNGCAGAGTGTCTACTTCTCAGTGTACCAAGGAATCTGCATGTGTCCTGCTGATCACAGTGTCAACCTGAGGGTGGCCCATGACCCCTTCATCCCCAGCACAGCTCTTGGTCAGTGTTCCTGCCTGACCGGTTGCACACATCCAACCCCTCCCCATTCCACGGAGAATGCTTATCCATACCAAGCCAGTAGACCGGTGGTTGTGGCCTTCATTTGCAGGCATGTCCAACCTGAAGCCCATGGGCCACACGATGCACAGGACAGCTATGAATGAAACCCAACACACACCCATGCATGTGTATAACATTAATGAAATTTTCTATTTTTTGTGACTTCTGTTGGTTAATCTCCAGGTGTACCGGTAAAGGAGTATCTAGATTGGGTTAGTGGGCACCACCATCCCATGGGCTGGGGTCCTAATCTGAATAAAAAGGAGAAAGAGAGCTGAGCACCAGCATCCATCATTCTCTGCTTCCTGACTGTGAATGAGAAGTGGGCAGCCACCTCACACTCATTCCACCGTCCTTCCCTGTCATGGGAGACTGTGTCCTCAAACTGTGAACTCAACCTTTGTCACCTCAGTTGGAGAATTTGATAACAGCAGTGGGGAAAGTAGCTAAAATAAAATTCAGTTGTGCATTTCCCCAGCATAAACTTCATGGATGACAAAGTCATGTCACAATTTCATATAAAGTAGACATGGATGTGTTCACACAACCATGGGCATGGTTGGACACCCCCAACACAGTGTGCTGGAGGATAGGGCCATACACTGCTTACGATGCCAGACTTCTTTTTTAGCATAATATTTTTATTGCTTATTTAGGAATTTTACATCATGCACCCCAGTCACACTCACTTCCTAGGCCTCTCAGGGCCACCC
>LZPO01017291.1:893304-910440 GCA_001675575.1 Neotoma lepida | reverse complement strand
GAGAGAGAGAGAGAGAGAGAGAGAGAGAGAGAGAGAGAGAGAGAGAGAGACTGACCGTTGGAATGGATGCTACACAGCCGCAGAGACCCACTAGAATTGAGGCAGAGGGGTAAAGAGTACCAGACACTGGAGAGAGCAGAGATAACATCTAGGAAATGAAACAGTGTGCATAGGCCCTGCCATGAGAGTATATGTCTTCCCAGAAGAAACGAATGTCACAAAGTGAAGGGTAGGAAGCTGAGGCTAACGTAAAAACACACCACTAAAATGATGCTGCAGAACAGCCCCATGTGGGAGACTNGTCACCAGAAGCAGAAGGTTCTAAATGACCAAAAGAGACTGAGAGCTGTAGGGACACANNGCATGAAATGTTAGGGGCTCCCAGGTAGGAATGTGTCTCAGGAAGAAGCAAGGCGGGAGGACTCTGCAGCCTGGTGGGAGGCTGGGTTCAGGTGATAAGCTGATGGGTGAACTACCAACAGGAACACATGGGGGCTTTCTCCAAGATGGTTTATTTGCCTAGTATCAGTTGAGGAAGGGTACAGATGTGGTATGAAATATTTAGATGACTGTANAATAACTTTGCTCATCTTGTGGGTTTGGGATGCATATGACAGTCCTGGTACACACAAGAGTACCACCAAGATGGCTATAGTGAAGGAAAACAGGACTCTTTAAAGTAAAATATGTGTAGGGTGGATAGACTATAATAAATATGTAGACAGGTAGGTAGGTAGGTAAGTGGGTGGGTGGATGGATGGATAACAGGCAGACAGGCAAACAGAGAGATAATAGATGAGAAGATGATGGGGGGATGGAGAGTGGATGGAAGGTAGATCCATGGTGGACAGATGGATATATGGACAAGTGGAAGATATTTCTTGAGCTCATAGTTTACCTTATTCTCAAGTCCACAATTCTGCAGAATAACATTCCTGAACCTGTGTGGTGATATCAGGGCTAGGTAAAGGGTGAGATGGGCAATCACTGGCCACACAAATCACCAAGAGGTACTCACTCAGAGCCAGGGCATTTCGCACACTAGGACCTTCACCTGCCTCTCCCACTCTGTCCCTGTCGAGTCACCCACACACAGCTCTCCTGAAAGATAAATGGGCCACCTTCTGATAGTTGGAGCTTGGCTGAGATACTAATATAACACAATGGTCACAAGCACCTCTAGTGCCAGCTCTAGTCTTTATCTCAGTGTGAAGACTCTTCCCTCTCTAGGATTTGCTTTCCTTCTTTGCAAACAAGAAGCGTCCCTGAGCTTGGGAACATCCTGGTTCCGAGNAGGATGGACAGGAAAACATGGGGTTGCAGATACTTCCAAGCAACCCTTTGTTTTAAAGGGCTTCTGCTCCCCACTTCCCACATTCCCTTCACCTGATGATTTTAGAAATATTTCCCCTACATACCTGGCTTTGGACTTAACATAGTGCAGTGATGAGNCACCTGACACTGGCCCTTCCCTCATGGGGAAGGATTCAGGTGGTAAATCACAGCTGCTAAGCACATATCACAACTGCTGTGAAGCAAAGTCTGTGGACAAACAGGCCTGACATACCCTAGCTATCTGCCTTCAGGAAGGCTTCCTGGAGGAGGGGGAGCCCACTTAGAAACTGGAGAAATGGGCCATCCAGCACAGAGACCCTCGCTAGGCCCATGCCGCACAAGGCAGGCAGTGGCAGTGTGGAGTCCTTAAAAGCCCTTTGCGTTGCCTGCAGTTTGTGTCTTGCTAAGCATGCAGAAGGTCTTTGCAGCTGAGACTCACTGGAACTGAAGCAGCCAAGGGTGTCATTCTCAACACATATGCCTGTGACAGCCATGGGGCAAATCCTTGGAAGGATGATTAGGGTGTTTTTGTGGCTGCGTATCTTCTGTTCGGGTGTTTATGGTTCATTTCCAATCCTNGCCGGATCCTGAGCCATGTGGAGCAAGCGTCTGAGAGCTCATCTCATTAGCCACCACCCCCCCAGCGTGCATTTCAGGACTTGGGAACAGGGCCACCTGCAGAGACGAGTATTACAGCCCGAGGAGCCACAGATTCCAGCATCCCANTGCTCCCCACCTTTCGAAACAGACAAAATATTTTCATTGCTAAGCCTCTGAGCCTGGAGGGGAGCAAAGTCATGCAAACAGCTTCTTCAGTGTCTCAGAGCTGGGGAAGAGGCCAGGCTACAGAGACAGGCCAGCTCTGCTGACAGGACCCAGAAAGAGCCAAGGAGCTTCCAATCATTCTAACCAAAATATCCACTACTGTGTCCACCTCCAAAACCACCTCCACCTCCATCACCACATACCACCACCACCATCACCTCCACCACCATCACCACCACTACCCCCACCGTCGCCACTAACCTGTCTCTTATACACATCTAGATGTGTACCACCACCATGCCCACCACTCCGCCCATCTCCACCACCATGCCCACCACTCCACCCATCTCCACCACCATGCCCACCACTCCGCCCATCTCCACCACCATGCCCACCACTCCGCCCATCTCCACCACCATGCCCACCACTCCACCCATCTCCACCACCATGTCCATCCCAGGGAAAGAGAGGATGCTGGTGTCAAGATTCATGAGACCACACTGAGGTGAAACTCGGCTGACTTTTGGTGACTGTGACTTTGGGAAAGCCACATAACATATCTGTACCTTTGTTTCCTCTCTTACAATATTTCTGTGCTAGTACTCATCTGGAAAGTTGTTTGAAACATAAGTACCAATGACGGGCAGCTTGCCCAGCGCAGTGCAGGGAGTGTCCAGCGCTGCCCATTGCCGAGATTCTGGTGGGCTGCTCCTTTGTCCCCTGGGGCATGGCCAGCACCGACTCCTTCCCAGCAACCCATCCCTCCCTCTCCTCACCTGCCTCCCAGAGGCAGATGGNGAAGGAGCAATTAGCCTTCGGTAATAAAAGTACCCAGACTGTCAGCCGGGCTGCCAGAGGGATTTATGAACTCTGCAGAAGCCTGTGCCGCCATGAGAGGCTATCAGGGGACGCATCCCAGGTAAGAACAAAAACAGCCCATCTGTCACTGCCAGGCCCTCCCCAGGGCAGGACGTGAGAGTGCCGCCAAACCCTCCTGCACTGGCCAAGTCAGCCACGGTGAGCATGTGTTGCTTTCCTAATCAGAAAAACAGGGGACAGCCAGAGTAATTCCTAGCAGAGATCTGCAGTGAGGCCTGGGGAAGCAAGCATCACCAGGCNTCGCCATCGCTGGGCAGACTCAGGTCTGTGCCTCAATTTTTATAAACAAATATCCATAATGGATCATCATAAAATTTTAAAACTTCTTGTTCTGTCTCAATGAATCACAGCTCTACAGGCCCCGCATTGTCAGGAAGGCAGTTTCCATGGTACCTGTGCATGTACGGTGCCTCGAGGGCCACCAGTGCAGGCCTTCTTCCTTCATCTGCCCTGGAAGCCCCTCTGATCCCTTTACCATGGACCTTCTGGCTATGTTCACCCACTGGCCACCATCTCTCACCACTGTCCCCCTGCTCCTCTCGTGTGTCTGTCTGTCTGTCTGTCTGTCTGTCTCTGTATGTATGTGTGTTTCTCTCTCTCAGAGCCCACACATGTACATACCCTAACACACACATACACTCACACACGCATACACGTACAGACGTATTCACACACATGCAATACCATCCTCCAGAACAGCCCTCTGTAGCTCATGCAGAGCTAGCAAGCACATCAGGGTTTATCCTCAGCCCCTACTGCCAGCTAAAAGAAATCAGCTCAGCTCCACCCAGGAAAGACAATAGAATTGGACTTCAGGGACAACAGTGGTGGCCTCCCTGAGCCTGGTACATCTCCTTCACCTGTCCAGGAAAGAGCAAATCCAGACCCCTCCACAAAACCCTCCTCTGCCCATGGCCACTGAAACTCAGTGCAAGCCACCCATAGCCTTACCTGGACCTGCCAGATCCATAGAGCCAATGATATCACTTCTGCACACCCCACTCACATACACCCTGCAGCCTCCAGCACCCTGTCTATACCACTTTCATGACCCTCACAGGTAGGTAACCTGAACCTCATTCTCACACAGGTGTCAGTGGCCAATACTCAGGTATTAGCTGAGCCTACAGATCTCCAACTCAGAATCCCAGCAGGAAGTCAAGTGCAGGGGGCACTCCACGCTGGTGGGATCTGCTGCACACACTGGTGACAAGTGACTTGGAGGAAGTAGTATCTCCATGAAAGAGACAGCAGACTCCTTCCATGCTGTAACCAGCAAACAGGAGCCCAGACAGCAGCACAATCATAGGACCATAGCAGACAACATAGTCAAGGTCCCAGAGTGAACATGATCTCTCTTGGTTTGCTTTCTACTGTTGTGGTGAAGATCACAGCCTAAAGAAATGTGGGAAGGAAAGGGTTAACTTGGCTTATCTATCCCATCCTGGGTCATGGTTCACTGAGAGAAACTAAGGGGGGAACTGCAGGTGGGAATTGAAGCAGAGACCATAGAGGAACACTGGTAACTGGCTTGCTTCCCCTGGCTTGCTCAGCCTGCCTTCTTAAACAACCCAGGACCACCTGCCCAGGGGATGGTACCACCCACAGTGGGCTGGACCCTCTCACATCAATCATCAATCAGGAAAATGTCCCACAGACATGCTTACAGGCCAGTTTGATGGAGGCNTTTTCTCCATTGCGATTCCTCTCCCAGATGATGCTTACTTGTGTCAAGTAGACAAATATCCAGCCATGACATGAGCTTTGTGCATCAACTAATGCCCCAGGCTGGACTTGCCAAAAGCCTTGAAGATTAATCAGGAAGCTGTGGCAGCTGTAAGATGCAATTTCAAGCCTAGATAAACCCACCTCAAGTCCTCACACTTGGCTCAGCCAAGCAATCCAGTNTTCCTGCCCAGGGCCCAGCCATAGTCTCACCACCTTCATGGGACCAGGTACAAACAAGGGGTCAAGAGGTCAAACACAGACACAAAGACATCAACTCAACCCTAAGAGCAGGAATTCAGCCACTGCTTGTGTTTCAGTTGCAGAGACACAAAACTGGCAGCTGGTTCCAAGAGGAGGGAATTTAATCACTCAGCAAGTGACTAAACCCTAGGACTAGACCCCAGGGTCAGGATGGCTGAGACCCTTTGTGGGGCTGCGTGTATAGAAGGAAGAAAGACAGAAAGCACACCTGTTGATCTAAGTGTGAGTCTGTTAGCGACTTTTCACCCCACTGTGGCCAGAAGCCTGACAAGCAGCAACCTAAAAGAGCAAGGGCTAATTCTGTCTCACATTTTGGGGCATGCAGTCCACCATGGTGGGAAGGTGTGGTGGTGGGAGGATCACAGGACTGGTCACTCGCATCCGCAGTCAGAAAAGTAGAGCGTGAACAGGAAGTGGATGTTCNGTTGGAACTTCCAGCTAGCCCCTGCGCGATCCAGAAGGCCCCATTCCTGTCTCTTTCTCCAAACCCTGCCCTCTCAGAGACTCTCCAACAAAGAAAAGGCGCCAAAAAGCCCAGTTCTGCATTCCTGGCAACTATTGCAACTTCCTCCCCTGTTGCTGCCAGCCACCCAAGACCCTGTCTACGCATTCCAGCTTTTGACCATACTTGGGCACAAACCTAGCTTGTGGTGGACACATCATCACACCTTGCCTACAGACTATATAATCTCCCTACTTTAGTTTGGGTGTGTGACTTCTCTGGCCTTGATCTCTGGGACTGGAGAACCCACCCAGGAGTTGCTTTGCTCAGATAAACCCATCTTCTACTTTTCCACTTCAGCTTGATCTAGCTTACTGTGTCGGCAGAGAAACCTATTATTGGGGTACAGAAAACCTATTAGTGGGTTCAGTGGATAAAACCTCAAGGCCCAACCCCAGTGACAGAGAAGACTCTCCTGTGAAATGGGATAAGGAGCTGCCATGGGACAAGGGTACAGAAGCTAAATTCAGCAGGTGCCTAGCTGTGGGACTTGGAAGAACCTGGGCCAAGGCATGTTAGCTTCGACTCAGGACAGATGGAATGGGGAGCCAATCCCAGAACCTGTCTTAGAAGAGCAAGTGGAGCCTGGAGGGGACTCAAGGAAGATCATCGGGGAAGAGGCATATCTGCTCTCAGAGACGCGCCCCCCTCTACATACTCCATGCTGCCCTTCCTAGCAAGGAGGTGGACACAAGTACAGCCAGCCTTGATCTCAACAGCTTCACAAGCCCCCACATCTTGGGGTTTCATTAAATGTTGGTAAGAATCTATACCTGGCCAGGTGGACAGCTGGAGACATCCAGAGAAAGCTCCGGCAAAAGAAAGACAGTTGAAGGAACTCTGAACAAACACCAAAGGGAAAGATAGAAGAAATCACCAGTATTTAAGACCTATCACAGAGTGTCATCAGAGTTGTCCCAACTTCCCATTCACCCCTTCACACAGACACAGCACAATACCCCTTCTCTTCCCCAGAGTGAGGGATGTCCATGTGACTCGTGTGGTCCAGTGGAAGAGAAAACTAACTGTGGCCATTCTAATACTAACTGCTCTCTCCCATAGAGGGGAAGCAGAGNCGAGTAAGCAGCCATGAACCCTGGACTCGGTCATTCCCAGTACCATGCCAGTCAGTGACAGTCCTGTGGCCTCATTCTATGAGTGAGGGTGTGTGCCAGCGAGCACTGTTGTGTATGCTACATCATCTTGTGGCACCAACACTTCCCGGTTAACACAAAACTAGGAGTGGCTCCACAGCAGAGCAGTGGGAGTTCCTGAAACAGAGATTGCAGGCTGGAGAGATGTCGCTGTGTAGTCATGGTGATGTGTTAGTGACCTAGGAAGTAGATGAGCTGGTGAAGACAGGTCAGACCAAGGGATGATGTCACAATCAGAAACAAGCCAGCGCCTGACCAAGGTGACATCTGATAATCCCTCTGTGGACAAAAGATTCTGTGTGTGTGATGTTCCCACAAAGCCTAGTGTCTCAAGGAGATTGTGATCAGGGGTGAAGAAGGGGCTGGGGGGCTGAGGGTGAGAAGGAAGAAGTCAGAGCACATGAGTGTCAAGCATGGTGGTGCATATGTGTCATCCAGCACTTTGGAGGTGTAAGCAGGAAGATCAGGATTCAAGGACATCCTCAGCTACATGGAGAGCTTGAGGCTAGCCTGGCCCATATGAGACCCTCACGCAAAAACAACAAAAAGAGCCAATAAAAATAAATTTTGGTGGGGGTCTGGAGAGATGGCTCAATGGTTAGCAGAGTGTACTGCTCTTGTGGAGGACCTGAGTTCAGTTCCCAGCACCCATGACAGGTGGCTCACAACCACCTGACACTCCAGCTCTGCGAGATCTAATGCCCTTTTCTGGCCTCTGTGGAAACTTGCACACAACATGCACACACCTTCACATAGACAAACACACAAATGCTTTATTAAAAATAAAATGAATCTTAAAAAAGTTACAGAGTGCATGAGAACAATGCCACTGAGGCTGTTTGGTGAAGTTCTTGGGTCCCAGAGCTGACAGGATAAGAAGGATAAGTCCTTGGGGCAGTTGAGAGAGCTCTGTAGATCAAAGGGTCGATGTGTGGCACTATGTCCTGTGCAGTTCATATATACCCTTCCCCCAGACAAAAAAAACCTTGCTGGGCCTGAGTGCTACAGACAGGAAGTAGGCTGGGAAAGCTGTCTGGCCCCAGGGAGACCACCACCCTATTCCTAATTCCAGTGTAACTAAGGAAATTAAAGAAAGCAACAACCCCAACACCTAAAGTGTGGAGCCAGGAAGGGCCAACAATCCTCATGAGAACTTGGCCTGAGCAGGATCAGGACTGATCAAATGTGTGTACCCCACATCTCAGTGGAGCCCATCCTCAAAACATTTTCTGTTGGAGTTTTTTGTCACTCCTGACTGATGTATCCTATGAGCTCACATCTCTGCCTGGGGTGGCAACCCTACACCTGGCCCATCATCTCCCAAGAGGCAACAGGGTTCCCGTCATCCATCTTTTTCTTTCATCAGTGCCTGAGCAAGAGTTACCACATCCAAACCAGATAGAGTGGTCACTGCAACTCACACAAGAACCACAATGAGCCATGCAGGCAGGGGGACGCTCGCAGGCCCTCTTCCTAAGCAGGCTGAGCGCTGGCGGGGTTCCTTGATGTTTATATTTGGAGATAGAGCGTTTGCTGGTTAAAAATAGAATTAATGATATCTTTGTTCAACACAGGAAGACAATGGCTTGGGAGCACTGCAGCCCCCTCCCTCACCAAGTTCCTGCAACATGTCATTTCCAAGCATTAGAAAGCATTTCACGTGTTTCTAAGAATAGTTTCTGCTGGGACCCATACAGAGGGCATGAAATTTACCCTTTTCACTGAGAGGAACGCTGTTCCCAAGCCCTTAAAAGGGTCTCCCTGTGTTTGAAGCCCCATGACACCCCCAGAACAATAGTCTCTGAAAACATGTTCTTCATCACACCAAGGTTGAGCAGCTGCCCTTTTAGAATCCAACCCCAGCAAGGAGCCCTGATCTACTTCCTTCCATTCCCACAGAGGCCCCTCACACACCCTGGCCTGACTAGAGGGGAGAGGGAGCGTCTCCACAGAGGTCCTACTGTGTAGACATGATTAAACACCTCCAACCCTTTAACCTCAAGGCACAAAAGGAAGGGAGGGTCTCTGTCAGGATCAGCAGCTGAGACTTCCAAGTGGATCCTGAGAGGANCATTTTTAAGAGGTTTTAACTCCATAAGGTTGCACAAGACTTGATCACTCTTTGTACTTCTTCCAGAAACGTAGAGGCATAAAAGAGGGGATCAGATATCCCTGGAACTGTAGTGACAAGAGGATGTGAGGTGCTCTATGTGAGTACTGGGTCCTCTGGAATAGTGACAAGAGGATGTGAGGTGCTCTATGTGAGTACTGGGTCCTCTGGAATAGCAACAGAAGTTCTTCAGCATTAAGCCATCTCTACAGCCCTTCCTCCAAGTAATTTTTGACTTGTAAAATTTTGACATAAAATTAAAATACCAAGGATGTAGTTTCCCTTTAAGAAGTTGGACATGCTAACCCTTCCCCTCACTGGACACTGCAGCAGGAGAACTGTCCCTGACCTTACCCCNCAATGGGACAGCTGATCCCTCCTCCCCATATTCAGGAGAGATGGCCCTACCTCTCACCATGGGAATGGGTGGGAGAGCTGGCCCAGATGGCATGGGCCTAGGAGAGCTGGCTCTGCCCCTTGCCTGAGGGAATGGTCCCAGTGGCCAGACCAAACAGCTCAGCTACCACCAAGACCCACATCCTGGGCCTTTCTACCCCATCTATGATCTGCTGGANCATGTGAAGGAAGTGTGTGTTCTTCAGAATGATAATAGAAGGATCTCCATGACTCAGGTCAACAGCAGGATATCTGAGAAAAGTTTTGGTGAGGATTCAGTGATGATGGTGTGATAGAAGCCTTGAACCAGACCAAAGACTCATTGCAATGAATAATGAACATTTTGTGGGTGGGTTGATTGGACAAAATAGTATACCGTGTGACACACCCCAGCTCCCAATGCCACTAGGATGAATGAAGAGGTGTTAGAGAGACCGAGGAGAGAGGTGAGATTTTTGTTTGTTTGTTCATTTGTTTGGGGTTTTGTTTTTAATTAATTTATGGGGGACATGTTGCAGGGGTGAGGGTTAGATATGGAGGGATGTGGAGATGAGTGGGATTGGGGTACACAATGTTGAATTTCCAAAGAATCAATAAAGAATTATGCTAAGAAAGAAAGGAGGAACCAAAGGAAGGAAGGAAAGAGAGAAAGAGAGAGAGAGAGACAGAGACAGAGAGAGAGAGACAGAGAGAGAGAGAAAGGAAGGAAGAAAGAAAGAAAGAAATCCTCTAACAGTGCCCTGCTGTCATAGGTGATGGAACACGTCTAGAAAAGGGTTATGAAGAATAAGGAGAAAGTATAGAATTGCACAGTGGAAGCACACAAACCCAGAATAAAAACAGAAACAATGGACCTGACCAGAAGGAAATAACAACATCGAACATGACAAGAGTCAATATCTGGCACCATAGAGACCTCGGCCACAGTCAGCTGTGTCTGTTTCCATCTGATCATAGATGTGGAAAAGCCCAGACATGGATGTAGCCTGAGTGACTGGGGTTCTGTGGGGCAGGGGGCAGGGTGTTGCATGAAGTGAGTGTGTGGGTGTGGGGGTATGTGGGGTGTGCAGGAGCATTGTGTGCCTGTCTGTGTATATGTGTGCACATGTACACACACACATATGAGAGAGGAAAAAAAACCAAAAAGATCAATGTGGGTAAAGCAATAGACATACCAAAGTCTCTACTGGGCTGAGGAGGGCAGGCTGGGGAGAGGCTGAGGAGGGTAGGCTGGGGATGAGTTCCAAGCCAGCTCAGACTCATCTTGTCCCTGGTTGGCCAGAGGACCTTCCATGTGACTACTTGGCACCTGTGCCTCTGTCTCCCCATCTGTTTGTGGCTCAGGGATGCTGTGTGACCAGACGCTGCCCAATGCACCTCAAATTCTGCACTTCCACTGTTTCCTCTACATTGCAGAACCTGCTTTCTGAAGGCAGATGCACAGGTGGTCCAAGCACCCCACAGATAGGGATTCCCTCTAGAGACCTGACTGCCACTATCCATAATGATGCAGATGGGGAAGGGGTGGACCCAAGATTCAAGCCAGGCATGGTCTGAATAGTGTGGTAGTGCCTTGCTAGACTCGGACTGTAGGAGAGTTGATGTTCCTGGTATCAACGGAGCCTCTCTCCACCTCGTGCTGACCGTATCATCTCTGTTCATTGGAAGGCAAAAGGGATGGGAGAGAAGCAAGAACCCAGGTCCCACAGCCAGGGTTCCAAGCCCCAGTACTGGCTGCTGCCATACATGTCACCCCTGGACCTCTGTCCTGTTTCAGAAGCCAGTGAGACACCTACACCTGATGTCCAGCAAGCCATGGGACATCATAGCTTCATGATAAGAGGACACTTCTCATGGTGAGGACATGACTCGCAAGTGACTAGCTGGGCAGCCACCTCACCGGACTGGTTTCAAGTCCTTTGTNGCATGTACCTAACAAATGTAACTTTGGGGGGAAAGATGTTTATTTTGGTTCCCGGTTAAGTGTGCATGCCATGATGGTGGGGAAAGCATAGCAACAGGAGGCTGAAGCAACTGGTCATGTTGCATCTGCTTTGGAGAAATTCTCCCTAATGCACAGAGAACACCCCAAAAGCCCATGAGTGAAAGGGAAGGGCACCCCAGTCGGCCCTTGCACAAGAAGACAGCAGGACACTAGGGCTGGGAGCCATCACTCAATAAGGAAATGTGGAGAGGGTGATAGGTCCTCCCAGCTGACAAACAGAATTATGATAATGATGGAGAACCTCCATTCTAACACAGTGAAAGCTTTTACAATAATTCAACCATCACTCCGGGACAGCAACTAAATAAATAACCATTAGAAGGAATACCATGCAATCATTTACATGGAGGTAGGCAAGTTGTGTTCTACTATTTAGGCTTTGCAGGGTTTGGGAATCATCCACGTCCTATGCTGTGTATATATTACTTTATTAGGGGCACAGACATTAATTTTTAACATATGCCTGAGGCTAAAGACTACAAGGTGTTTTGAAAACAGTGATACAAATTTTTCAATGGTGTGGTGGGTGCATCTGGCTCTGGTGGTTTAAATGAAATGTCCCCTATAGGCTCAGACATCCTTAGTCCCCAGTTGATGGCGCTATTTGAATAGGTCTAAGAGGTGTGGCTTTGCTGGAGGAAGTGCATCACTGGAAGTGGGCTTTCAGGTTTTAAAGCCTTGTGTCATTCCCAGTGCCCTCTCTCAGCTTCCTGCTTGAGGTTAAAGATGTGAGCTCTCAGTTGATGCTCTAGCCTCCATGCCTTCACTCTTCCACCACAGACTCTACCCCTTTGGAATCTTTAAACTGAGGCTGAAACCTGCATGAGGTTACAGGGAGGCCATTTCTCCAGGCCTCTTATCTTGACCCTAATGGGCCAGGAAAATGTGATCCAATCTCATCAGTTCTGTCATTCAGGTGTTCAACTTCATTCCTGACGTAGCTCTGTCCCTCTGTTCTCCCTCCTTATTGCCACCTAACCCTGTCCCACACCTAGATTCTCTGCCTCTGGTCTCGACTGCTCCTCCTACCAGCCTTGTGTGGGCTGAACTGTGGCTCCTGACAAAGAATGTATGGGGTCTTGATTTCCAAAACCTATTAGTCCTCAGAACATACAACACAGGGTC
Source organism: Neotoma lepida (assembly GCA_001675575.1). Classification (NCBI taxonomy): domain Eukaryota; kingdom Metazoa; phylum Chordata; class Mammalia; order Rodentia; family Cricetidae; genus Neotoma; species Neotoma lepida. The sequence continues at coordinate 898,180 of LZPO01017291.1, read as the reverse complement.
GTTACAGAGATCATCAAGTTAATGGGGAGAGTAGGGTGGCCCTCCTCAAATATGGTGCTGATCACATGATGGCCATGTATGAGCTTGAGGCCATTGGAAACAGGAGAGGCCTGGATCAGTTTCCTTCAGGCTTAGTAGCCAGCCATGCCCACATTGGCCTTTAGACCTGGACTTCAGGCTGTGAGGAACTGAGTTGTGCTGGCTAAGCTCCCAGTCNTGGTTACCCAAGTCAGCTAACACAAGCCCTGCCTGTTGCAAGGCAGCCAAGGCAGGTTTGATTACAGCGGAGCACACCACAGTGATACTTAAAGACCTCAACTGAGTTCCTGATTCTCACAACATCTGGAGCCAGCATGGAATGCCAGCCTCTGATCCAATGTTCAGTATGCTTGGCCCTGCTCTGCCCATGGTCTCTTCTCTTTTCCATCTAGTCTCCTTCCCTTTTGCTCCCCTAATGCTCTCCAGCACACCCTCCTCCCCTGAGTGCCAGTATACACAATGGCCTTGCAGAATCCCTGCTCTTATTCCTAGGGCTCTTTCCTTCCTAACATCTCACAGATGCTACATCAGCGCTGTCTGTGCCTCTTGTTCCAAGTTTCCCCAGCTGTGAGTTGACTGCTTTGGGGACCAGGCCAGTCTTTGTTGTGGTGTTCCCTGGAAATGGTAGGATGCTGTGGTTTTCCACTAGATAGCAACCAATGGCGTGCCTCCTCACTTTCATTTATAATGCTAAGGATGACAGACATTGCCAGACACNGCCTGAGGATAAAACCTTGTGACTGANAGTCACTAGTTTAGGTCAAGAGACGTGGAATGGGAAGCCATTCCACCCAGACCCAATAGCCAACTTGGCTCCAGGCACTGCCAATGAACTCTGCATGGAAGGGCCAATGAAGAGGAGGTTCTAAGACACTGCCTAACCTCAGGAAATTTGGCTGTGGCTCTCTCCCTTCTGCCCTTAAGGCTGACATGACTCCCTTGCAGCTTAAGAGTGCCTCATGAACTCCTACCCAGTGGCCACCTTTATCTCCTGTTTCTCTCTGCCTGCCTCTTTCAGGCACACCAGAGCTTTGTATAAACACCCATCAAAGTGAAAGCTAGATAAATGAAAAGACATCAACAGAAATAGAAATCACTTGTGATCCCTCCCAGGCCAGGAGACAGCATGCAGACATCAATGGCTTCATTAACAATCCCATAATGCCCTCAAGAGAGTCCCTGGGTACCTTGGACCAGCCACAGTGCCAATAACAGGAGAGGTCTGTCCCACAGGGGAGAGGGCTCAAGTCAGATAGACAGTATGACAACCCTTGTGTTCCTTGTCCTCTCGGGCACAGTGAGAGCCTGATGCCCGCCAGACCCTATGAGCCCACCCTTTGGGGCTGCCCTGTGTCCTGACGTAGAAGCCTCTTCTTAAGGAAAAACTCTGCCCCTTTCTCTCCCTCCACCCCCATGAGGTGGCACCCCTCGACACTTCTCTTTCTTTTCCCTCTCTCTTTCTCTCTTCTTTCCTATATTCTCCTTGTCTCTCCATTATAATAAACCATTTCCATGCAGATGTAGCATCTGGGTTGTGAATGTCCACCCGCCACCCCCCACCATGCCCACATGGAGTGGGGTGCCTGCCAGCCCGCCACTGCATCTGCCCAGCTTGCCAGCATGTTTCCCTGCATGCACAGTATACCCCCATGTCCCCACANAATATATCATAACACCCTGAGCTTGATTTGCTGACCCTGATGTGGCCCCATGGCCTTGGTGGAGAGATCTGGCCATAACCCCTGCTCCTCTGGCTGAGGCTCCTCCTCCCCTCACTCAGCATTGCCCTTTTATTTAAATACAGATTATCCAACTCATGTGTCACAGGGTCATCCACTCAAAGTACACAACCAGAGAGTCCTCAGTGTGTTCATACATCCTGAGACTTGCACCGAGTAATTCCAGAATATTCTCATCATCTAAGACCCTGTCTCTCTCAGGAATCCCTCTTGTCCCTTGTCTCACCTCCCTGCCTCAGTCATTCACCATCACTCTGTGCCACCCACACTCCTGGGGGCTGAGCTACCCACACTNCTGAGGGCTGAGCTACCCACACTCACACCCCTGAGGGCTGAGCCACCCATATTCTCTGACCATCTTTAAATCTGCCAGCCCACCTCAGGACAGTGGAGGCACAAACCAGCCATGGAGGGAAGAAAAGACACACCTTTAGTTAGAAGGATGGTTGCAGGGAGGATTCTCAGAGCCAAGTCTGAGAACCTATCTGCCGCTTCACTGTAGGGTGACCTGGACAAGCCCCGTTGTTCTCTGAGCCTCGCCCCTCCAGAAAATAGGGCTGGAAGGACCCTACCCACTGTGAGGTGGCTGGTCAGCATTACTACCTTGGCATGGCCCCTGTGAGTTCTCTAACATGCACCTGTTCATGAACTCTGATCCAACTTGCAAGGAAATTGGGGCTGAGCCACCTGCTGGCTGCAGCAGCATGTTGCACNAGCTCTGCCTGTGTCCCAAGCCTCCCAGTCACTTGTCACTCTCCTCTCCAAGCAGCCTCCCCTGAGTTAATCAGGCACCTGTTTCCTTCTCCTTTCTTGTTCTATGNGAGCTGTTTAAATGGAGCCTGATGACTTTCCAAACTTGTTTCTAAAGTTACTAAAACACTCATGTGTGCATGCACCCTGAGGACTGGAGTAATGGTCAGAGTAATGGTCTTCTGGACTGAGAAATACCACTAGAAAATTGAAAATTCATATCCTCAAAATACCAAATTGGACTAGAGAGACAGCTCACCAGTTAACTCAATGCTCTTGCAGAGAACCTGAGTTTGATTCCCAACACCCACATGGCAACTCACAACCACCTGTAACTCCAGCTCCAGGGGATCTAATATCCTCTTGTGGCTACTGAGGGTACTGAATGAACATGGCATACATTCACACACACACACACACACAAATAAAAATAAATCTTTTTTTAAATCTAATCAATGAGTGCTTTTGAAAATCAGACACACGGCCAGGCGGTGGTGACGCACGCCTTTAATCCCAGCACTCGGGAGGCAGAGGCAGGCGGATCTCTGTGAGTTCGAGGCCAGCCTGGGCTACGGAGTGAGTTCCAGGAAAGGCGCCAAAGCTACACAGAGAAATTCTGTCTCGAAAACAAAAAAAATCAGACACACAAGAAAAGAAAAATATTCAGACACCACTGCATTCCAGTGAACTCCTGGCCAACTGGAGCCCTTCCACACCCTGCAGCCCTCACTGGTTAGCTAGAAATGGCCATCCACATTTTTAAAATAAAGTCNCATGTAATTTAGTGATGGTTATTTTTCACCCCTTCCGGAAAACAAATACCCTGGGTTGTGAAGGCCAGCAGATTTATGAGGAGGGAAAAGATCTATATTCCCTGGANCAGCGTGACGTTACCAGATTGGATAAATGCTGCATAAACAATAAATTACCCATTGATTAATCGTGCTCCTAAGGCTTTCTAGGGTATTTTTCATGCCGACAGCTATGTATACACAAACAGTGAATTGGAAAAGGGAAAGGCCTGGGGATTCACTCCACAAAGGAAGGAGCAAAGACCACTCACAGATTTCAGAACTTCTCATTGCTCACAAAGGGTTGCTTGACAGTGAGGGGTTCCCGGGCCCCATAAACAAGCTGCTGTTGCCATCTACGAAGATAGACTTAAATGTACATTTCTGAGGTGTGGAGTCGTTCCATGAAAGAGCACCTGCCTAGCATGAGAAGGGCTCTGGGTCACACACACACCTATTAAAATGGGGAAAATTGCTTTTTGGAAAAAAAACCTGGTGAGTGCTTGGGAGAGTATGGAACAGGACACACACGCGTGTCTGCTGGGAAGGCAGCTGTCACTGCCATTCTGCAAGATAGTGTGACAGTCTCCTGCAGAGCCAAACATGGCCTGCTCACACAATCTCCGTCCACTCTTGGGCATTTACTCAAAAGTTCTAGAAACCTTATGCCAGACAGAACATACGCTGGAGGGTTGGAAGCATCTTTTTTTTTAATTTCTAAAGTCTGAAATGTCTTTCAACCGTTTAAGAGAGAAACAAACAGGCTCATCCATCTAACGGAAAGCTAGTCATGGTTAAAAGGGAAGACTATGGAGATGTGGACAAACGTTAAATGTGTACTGGGCATGAGAAGAGTTGACCTTTAAGAGACACACAGCGTGACACTGGTTATGTGACATTCTAGACAAGGAAAAACAATAGAACAAGGAAACAGATGGGTGGTGGCCAGGCTTTGGGGAGTGGAGAGGCTGGATTGGTGAACTGCAAAGGACTCTTTCAGATACTGAACTATCTAGATGACGCTGAGAGATAGAAAACAATATGCATTTGTCAAAAAACACAAGATTTCCACAAAGCAAAATGGGGGTTTATGGATAAATTGGGTTTTAAATCAAGTAGGAGGTCAAGGGATCTTGAGATGAGATGGAAACCATGACAAATGTGTATAATTATAACACAATGGCTGTCACCTCACTGAAGGTGAGGGAAAAGAAATCAGTCTAAGGAAATTAGCAGTGCGTGGAGAAGGCTGACTGGAGACAAAGCATGTCTCCAAAGCACTACTGGCCACTGGGTTAGAATGCCCCTCTAAGGCCTGGGGCCAGCAAGACTGAAGGCACTGTACGTGTTTACAGAGACTGACGAGGCTAGTGAGTGGATACAGCANGGTGGAAGCCACTGACAGACAAGAGAAGACGGAGGCTGGGAAAAAAACAAACAACCAGGTTAGAGTCGGAGGCGTCAATATGAAATGATGTTTCACTGAATATGCGTCTGTATGGAGAGACAGATGGAAGACAGAGGATAGATGATAGATAGGTGATACATGCATAGATG